>KV018115.1:116949-145091 GCA_001598015.1 Dorcoceras hygrometricum
AATGAAAGTAAAGAATGCCATATGAATAAATGCGAATATCATATATATAAAGATTGTCATATACAAGAGTCTATAAACCCACACGCCACAAGTTGGCTAGTTGGGCATCTACTCTAACAATCTCCCACTTGCCCTAAAGCCAACTACTCATCAGACGCAGTCCCATTGTTTCGTGATGTTTTTCAAACAAGGGTCCTGGCAGGGCTTCGTAAGTGGATCAGCAACGTTGTCCGCAGAGGCGACTTTCTCAACTGCTATGTCACCTCTAGCCACAATATCCCGGATTATGTGGTATTTCCTCAGTATGTGTTTGGATCTTTGGTGAGACCTAGGATCCTTTGCTTGTGCAACGGCACCCGTGTTGTCGCAGTACACCGGGACTGGACAAACTCCATTAGGAATGACGCCCAACTCTTGGACGAAATTCCTTATCCAAACGGCCTCCTTAGCAGCAGCTGATGCTGCCATGTACTCAGCCTCAGTGGTTGAATCCGCGATGGTGTCTTGCTTGGAACTCTTCCAAGAGACAGCACCACCATTGAGCATGAATACAAATCCAGAGGTTGATTTCGAATCATCCACGTCACACTGGAAGCTAGAATCAGTGTAGCCTTCCAGTTTCAGTTCACCACCCCCATAGACCATGAACATATTCTTAGTCCTTCGCAAGTACTTAAGAATATCCTTCACGACCTTCCAATGCAATTGGCCGGGGTTGGCCTGGTAGCGGCTCGTGACACTCAGAGCATATGCGACATCCGGTCTAGTCGAGATCATGACATACATAATACTACCTATTGTCGAGGCATATGGTACACGTGCCATACTCTCTCTCCTCATCAGTCTTTGGACACATAGACTTGGATAGAGTGACCCCGTGGCACATAGGTAGGTGTCCTCTCTTGGACTCTTCCATAGAGAACCTCTTAAGTATGGTATCGATGTAGGTAGCTTGGGTGAGTCCGAGCATCCGTTTAGATCTATCCCGATAGATCTGTATTCCAAGAATATAAGATGCTTCACCCAAGTCCATCGAAAATCTACTAGACAACCATACTTTAGTTGACTGCAACATTCCTACGTCATTCCCAATGAGTAGGATGTCGTCAACATAAAGTACGAGGAACGTCACAGTGCTTTTAACTACCTTTTTATAGACACATGGCTCCTCGGGATTCTTGATGAAACCAAATTCCTTAATTTTTTCATCGAATCTCAGGTTCCAACTTCACGATGCTTGTTTGAGACCGTAGATCGATCTCTGAAGCTTGCATACCTTATGCTCGCTTCCAACAGATGTGAAACCCTCAGGCTGCGTCATATAGATCTCTTCCTTAATGTTTCCATTAAGGAACGCAGTTTTCACATCCATTTTACATATCTCATAGTCGTACCATGCAGCTATGGCTAACAAAATTCTAATCGACTTGAACATTGCGACTGGCGAGAAGGTCTCATCATAGTCAACACCTTGCCTTTGAGTGTAACCTTTCGCGACAAGTCGTGCCTTGTAGGTCATTACCTTACCATCAGGCCCAAGTTTCCTCTTGTACACCCATTTGCACCCAATAGGAACAATTCCTTTGGGAGGGTTAACGAGAGTCCAAACTTGGTTAGCATGCATTGAGTCAAACTCAGACTGCATTGCTTCAAGCCATAAGTTAGAATCATCATCGGAAATTGCCTCCTTGAAAGTTCTTGGATCAGATCCAACAACTTGATCACCTTGATCATCTTCAAGGAGAAAACCATATCTCTCAGGAGCTGTAGGAATCCTTTCGGATCTCCTAGGTGCGAATTTCTGGTATTGGCTCTGTAGGTGCAGGAGACTCACTTGGTACTTCGATTGGATCTCGAACATCATCGAGTTCTACTATTTTGCCCTTTCTATCAAGTTGAAATTCCCTTTCCATAAAGGTGGCATTCCTAGAAACAAACACTTTTGTTTCGTTGGGATAGTAGAAGTAGTATCCAATGGAATTCTTTGGATGCCCAATGAAGTAGCATAAGATGGATCTCGTATCCAGCTTATCTCCCACTGTCTGCTTCATGTAAGAAGGACATCCCCATATCCTCATAAATGAGTACTTGGGTGGTTTGCCCATCCATATCTCATACGGAGTCTTATCCACTGCCTTGGTGTGGACATTGTTCAACAACACGACCGCTGTTTCGAGCGCATAGCCCCAAAACGAGGTCGGAAGCTCAGTGAAGCTCATCATAGATCGAACCATGTCCAACAAGGTCCGATTACGATGCTCTGCTACACCATTAAGCTGTGGTGTGGCAGGAGGGGTCCACTGTGAGAGAATCTCATTCTCTTTCAGATAGTCTTGAAATTCAGCACTTAAGTATTCACCACCTCGATCAGATCGAAGTGCTTTAATACTTTTGCCTAATTGATTCTCTACTTCAGCCTTGAATTCCTTGAACTTTTCAAAGGATTCAGACTTGTACTTCATCAAGTACAAGTACCCATACCTAGAGTAATCATTGGTAAGGTGGATGAAGTATGTGTGACCGTATTTAGTACCAATACTAAATGGGCCGCACACATCAGTATGTATCAAGTACCCAAGAAGTTGAATTTAGAGACATATTTATTTCAATATAGAACATACCTTTTGCAGTTCGCAACTGCTCGAGGTACTCCTTGCAGTTCCTCCTCCAATGCCCAGCCTTGTGGCAGTGGTGGCAAACGTCCTCGCTCTTGTTAGGCTTAGAAGCCCTTGCCTTCGGCTTCTTGGCAGACTTTTCCTCTTTCGCAGGCGCAGAACGCTTCTTGCTCTTGCGTCTGGGCCCCTTCTTCGTAGAGGAAGAAGAACCCAGAAGGAGGACGGGTTTGTCCTTCTTTATGGTCCCTTCAAACACTACAAGCATGTTCACCACCTCTTCAAGGGTGGCTTCCAGCTTGTTCATGTTGAAGTTGAACACAAAGTGGTCAAATGCAGCGGGTAGCGAGAGGAGAAGTACATCCACAGACAGCTCGTGTGGAAGCGCGATATCAAGGCCCGACAGCTTTTCAACGAGCCCAATCATACGAACCCCATGCTCGCGGACCGAAGTCCCATCGCGCATGCGGCTCGTCATCAGCTCCTTGACCGCCGTGAACCTCTCATGTCGAGAGTTCTCCCCGTACAGTTCCTTGAGATGAAAAAGTATGGCAGAGGCATTCTTTGTCTTCTCAAAGCGCCGTTGCATTTCATTGGACATCGATGCCATCACATAGCATCGAGCTTTAACCTCATTGTCCCGCCATTGGTTAAACGTGATCAGCTCCTCAGGGCTGATATCGGCAGGGGTTTCCTCCGGAGGGCACTTCTCTATCGTATAGAGGAGCTTCTCCGAAGCCAATACAAGATTAAGGTTGCGGAGCCAGTCTTGGTAGTTCAGACCGATGAACCTGTTGCTATCCAGTATAGCAGCGAGCGGGTTTTTCATCGAAACCATTTTATAAGCAGTGATACTGAAAGGAAATCGGACATACATTACTAACTATATATTAATAATCGCTAAGACATAAAACATGGTCATTTAGTTTTATGAATTACCCTCCCACTATTTTAACGATTTCACCACCCTCTAATGAACGAGAAAACAGGTTTCTTTAGTGGGTACACGGAGCCCAATCAAGCGACCATGGACCCGAATAATATCAGCCATCCATGACCCCCGAAAGGTAGTTTCCGATTGCATCCGGTGCAACCTCCATGTATTCACCTCACGTCCAGTAAGGGCCCAATAATATGACGCCGTTTACTATCACGTGTCAAGAATGACCCATCAATGTTGAGTCGTGAAGGACGGTCCCCTTAATGTCCCAAATAATATGAGCCAACGTTAAAGGGAGTTCCAGCCGACTCACAACAGTTGTCAATGGCGTGGACAGCTTTCCGACATACATGACCCCCTCAATAATATGAGCCGGGCCATGTATACGAGTAGCATCGACGTACACCCATTGTTGATGGAAGGTAGGGTAATTTAAACAATTTTAAATACCCTTTAGTTTATCGAATAAACATTTATCTTGATATAAGTTTTAAATCAAATTTAAAACGAGGGATTTTATTTTTGAAAAATTTTGGTCTCATGCATATTTAAATCTAATTTAAAACATGCAACATGCGGATTCAATTAAACTATATATCAACATATATAAAGTAACATTGGGATGATCGATCGCGAGAGCTATGCGGTCCGTGGTTGCCAGCCACGGACCTGGGTCCAATCCTAGGGGTCCTATTACAAAGCTTTCCGGTTTTACAGATCTTCGGTCTTCAATATCTTGATCGTCATCGTCCACCGTCTTCGGATGTCCTCCCACTAAATCTAGTAATTTACATTTAAATTTACTATGACAAATAAGGGATACATTTATCAAGGGGTGGGAACGGGCCACAAACAGGCCCACTTTAAATGATAATCAAAAACCGAAATCATATAAAACCTATTGCATACACCTAACACATTGGGCACGGCTCTCGATCACCCAAATCATGCAATTAATTTAATTAACATGCATAAATTAAATAATCTAATTATTTATTGTAAAATCATATTCTAATTACGAAATCGCATTTTATAATAAAATCGTATTTTGCCGATAAAACAAATTTTAATCAACAAAATCATATTTTATTACAAAATCATATTTCATAATTAAAATCACATTTTACTAATTTTAATTGTATCAAATTGGGCTTAAAACAATTCTAGGCCCAAAAACTTAAAATTTCAAAATCGATCAAAACCGGGCCCGATATCGCATATCAGCCCGAAAACTTCACGGGCTGCCTGGGACAGGCCCGAACCAAACCCTAGAAGAAATTAGACCAGCCGTCACGACATCGCCGGAGCGGCGGCCGACGACGGCGCCACCACCACGAAAACACGGCGGCAGCGCACGACGCCGCGCGCAACAGCAACACACGGCCGCGCGCAAAAACGTCGACCAGCAGCGGCATGCGACGCTCGAGAGGCTGTGCGACCAGCGCTTTATTTCGTCGGCCAGCAAGCAAAATTGTGCGGGCGGTGCGCGATCAAGGGCCGGCCACCGTCGAGCCATTGCGCGAAGCAAACGGCCAGCGCTTCGGCCGTGATGCGCGACCAGTGCGCATCTCTCGATCGTTCAGCATCGCGCATTCGTCCGGCCACCTCGCTCCAGTCACGTGTCAAGAGCGCGACGTGAGGATGTCCATCGCGTGGCCAGCGCGCGATGGTGTCGCACCCGCAATAGCGCGTGCGCGACGTGGTGGTCGCCACCGTGCAAGGCGGCGGCCCGGCGTCTTGCTTCCCGATTCTCGTTTTTCGATCTGAAAAATTAAGGATTAGATACAATATGGCAAGATCGTATTGATCAGATCCGCAAAACCTGGCTCTGACACCACTGTTGGGGATCCGGATCACGCCCCCGGCGAGGCAGCGGAAGAACAGAAAAATATAACAGCCGGGAGAAGATCAATACGATAAATACAATAACAAACTACGACATTCATAGGATGTTTAGGTGACACTACCTTGCTGGCACTTGTGTCTGGCTCCAACCGTAGTTACAATAACGTCGGCTCTTCTCGGTAGATTGCGGTAGATAACGCCAATCCGGTCCACGACCGGATACGAGACTCCTTCGTCACCCTGCACTAGAATGCGTGACGAGATCTGCGCGGATGGATTCTCCTCATCGAATTGGTCGGAAACAATTTTCCGGCGAAGAAGAGGCGGCGGCGACGGCGGCGGCGGCTTGTAGAGAGGGGAGGGGGGCGGCAGCCAAAACTAGGTTTAGGGTTAGTGTGTTATGTATTAAGTCTAGGTTTAAGTCTAATTAAATAGACTTAAGTGTTGGACTTGGACCGGCCCAACGGGCCCGGGTCCAACGGATGAACATTCAGTTCATCTCCACCACCGAGACTTCATCGTAACTCCGATCGCCGATCAGATCGGACCGATCGACTCAGTTTCCAAAACTGAATATTATGATTCGAAAAACCATTTTTCAGAACCCCAGTGCAAAATGACCGTTTTGCCCCTCAACAGCGGGAAACCCCGGTTTGACCCCTGTTGACTTTTAGAAAGTCGCACTCCCAAAAATCCTCTTCTCGCGCTCAACACATTGAGCTGAGTATCCGTGCGGGAATCTCGAATCCAGTACTTGTGTGACCCTCAATGGTTCAGGGATACGGCTAGCCGTGGGCCCACAACCATTGTGGCTCCGAAATCACAATTCCGGACTTGCCCAACGGATCATGGTAAGAGCGTCTAGCAACATCGCCCCATGATCCCCTAGGTATCACTGATAGTGCCTGCAAGAACCAGTTGGTCGTGTTTAGCGTACAGTACGGTCCTTTCAATTCATATGTGATAGTGCCTGCAAGAACCAGTTGGTCGTGTTTAGCGTACAGTACGGTCCTTTCAATTCATATATCCCGATCAGATCAACGACCATTGGTAAATCGAGAGTCGCTAAAGATCCGATAGCTATGCATACATCTTGGAGATCAAATAGTGACATCGCGAGTGCAACTAGGTAACGTTTCGTGTCGTGAGGACTAATCAGTACAACCAAGACCTCGGACTTATCCACTCGACAAATGGTAACCACTTGGAAAGTCCGAAGGAGGGTAGTTCGATAGATCACCAGGTCACTATCTATCTGCATGCTCAGAACATCACAATGTTCCCTACCAATGAAACATGGTACTTCGCATCGCAGATACTAGTCTTGAACTCGGGCGGCCTTATCCTCATTTTGACGGCCCAATCGACTAGGAACATGTTCAGAATACACAGCGACTATTAGATGTGTTTCATGATAGCCGTCATACCCACTATCACATGTAACATACGCTTTAGTGCATTCTAGGTCTTTACTCAACGCAATTGTAAATCATCATACATACAATGAAAGTAAAGAATGCCATATAATAAATGCGAATATCATATATAAAGATTGTCATATACAAGAGTCTATAAACCCACACGCCACAAGTTGGCTAGTTGGGCATCTACTCTAACAGGCTCATATTATTGGGGATGTTAAGGGGACCGTCCTTCACGACTCAACATTGATGGGTCATCTTGACACGTGATAGTAAATGGCGTCATATTATTGGGGCCTTACTGGACGTGAGGTAAAATACATGGAGGTTGCACCGGTTGCAATTGAACTCTACCTTTCGGGGGTCATGGTTGGCTGATATTATTCGGGACCATGATCGCTCGATTGGACTCTGTGTACCCACTAAGGAAACTTGCTTTCCCGATTCCATTAGAGGATGGTGAAATCGTTAAAATAGTGGGAGGGTAATTCATAAAACTAAATGACCCTGTTTTATGTCTTAGCGTTTTTATATATATAGTTAGTAATGCATGTCTGTTTTTCTTTTCAGTATAAACTGCTTTATAATGTCTTCGATCAAAAACCCACTCGCTGCTATACGGGATAGCAACAAGTTCACCGGTCTGAACTATCAAGACTGGCTTCGAAACCTCAACATTGTGTTGGCTTCGGAGAAACTTCTCTATACGATAGAGAAGAGCCCTCCGAAGGAAGCCCCTTCCGATATCAGCCCTGAGGAGCTGATTACGCTTCCACAATGGTGGGACGACGAGCTTAAGACTCGATGCTATGTGATTTCATCGATGTCCAATGAAATGCAACGGCGCTTTGAGAAGACGAAGTATGCTGCTGACATACTCTTTCATCTCAAGGAACTGTATGGGGAGAACTCTCGACATGAGAGGTTCACCGTTGTCAAGGAGCTTATGACGAGCCGCATGCACGATGGGACTTCGGTCCGCGAGCATGGGGTTCGTATGATTGGGCTCATTGAAAAGCTGGTGGGCCTTGATATCACACTTCCACACGAGCTGTCTGTGGAGTGCTTCTCCTCTCACTACCCACTGCATTCGACCCGTTTGTGGTCAACTTCAACATGAACAAGCTGGCAGCCACCCTTGAAGAGGTGTTTAATATGCTGGTCGTGTTTGAGGGAACCATAAAGAAGGACAAGCCCGTCCTCCTTATGGGCTCTTCTTCCTCTGCGAAGAAGGGGCCCAGACGCAAGGGTAAGAAGCGTTCTGCCCCTGCGAAGGAGGAAAAGCCCACTAAGAAGCCAAAGCCAAAGGCTTCCAAGCTAAACAAGTCCGAGGATGTTTGCCACCACTGCCACAAGCCTGGGCATTGGAGGAGGAACTGCAAGGAGTACCTCGAGCAGTTGCGAACTGCAAAAGGTATGTTCTATATCGAAATAAATATGTCTCTTAATTCGACTTCTTGGGTACTTGATACCGGATGTGGATCTCATATCTGCAATGATTTGCAGGTGATGACAAGAAGCCGACATCTTAGAGAGGGTGAGTGCCACTTGAGGCTGGGCAATGGAGCAAGAGTTGCTGTAGTAGCTATAGAGATGTTTATTTATTTTGTCGTCAAATTTTAAGTTGTTATTGAAGGATGTTTTATTTGTTCCCGAATTAATAAAGAACATTATTTCTGTTTCTATGCTTGATAGTGATGGATATTCTTGTATGTTTGCTAATTCGATTTGCAATATTTACAAGAATGAATGTTTGATTGGTATTGGGGAACGCGAAAACGATCTATACACCTTAAAATTAAAACCAGTTTCAACTCGCGATGTGGAAACACATACAACAACAATTAAAAGGAAATACGATAGCTTAAACCCAGCACAACTTTGGCACGCTAGGCTAGGTCATATTTCTATAAGTAGGATGAACAAGTTAGTTAGGAGTGACATGTTTGATTTGTCAGACATTAACTCCATACCGACTTGTGAGTCATGTCTCAAGGGAAAGATGACTGAAAAACCCTTCAAGGGCAAGCCTGAACATGCTCAAGGCCTGTTGGATTTGATCCATACTGACGTGTGTGGTCCACTTAGCATTGGTACTAAGTACGGTCACACATACTTCATCACCTTTACCGATGATTACTCTAGGTATGGGTACTTGTACTTAATGAAGCACAAGTCTGAATCCTTTGAAATGTTCAAAGAATTCAAAGCTGAAGTAGAAAATCAGTTGGGGAAAAGTATTAAAACACTTTGATCTGATCGAGGTGGTGAATACTTGAGTGCTGAATTTCAAGACTATCTGAAAGAGAATGGGATTCTCGCACAGTGGACCCCTCCGGGGACACCACAGCTCAATGGTGTAGCGGAGCGTCGTAACCGATCCCTGATGGACATGGTTCGGTCTATGATGAGATTCACTGAGCTTCCTACCTCGTTTTGGGGCTATGCGCTCGAAATAGCGGTAATGTTGTTGAACAATGTCCATACCAAAGCAGTGGATAAGACTCCATATGAGATGTGGATGGGAAAACCACCCAAATACTCATACATGAGAATTTGGGGATGTCCTGCTTACGTGAAGCAGACAGTGGGAGATAAGCTGGATACGAGATCCATCTTATGTTACTTCGTTGGGTATCCAAAGAATTCCATTGGATACTACTTCTACTATCCAAGTGAAACAAAAGTGTTTGTTTCTAGAAATGCCACCTTTATGGAAAGGGAATTTCTACTTGATAGAAAGGGCAAAACAGTAGAACTCGAAGAGGTTCGAGAACCAACTGAGGTACCAAGTGAATCTCCTGCGCCTCCAGAGCCAGTGCCATAAATGGTCGCACCTAGGAGATCCGAAAGGGTTCCTAGGGCTCCTGAAAGATATGGTTTCCTCCTTGAAGATGATCAAGGTGATCAAGTTGTTGGATGTGATCTAAGGACTTTCAAGGAGGCAATTTCCGATGCTGATTCTAATTTGTGGCTTGAAGCAATGCAGTCTGAGTTTAACTCAATGCATGCGAACCAAGTTTGGACTCTTGTTAACCCTCCCGAAGGAATTGTTCCTATAGGGTGCAAATGGGTATACAAGAGGAAACTTGGGCCTGATGGTAAGGTACTGACCTACAAGGCACGACTGGTCGCGAAAGGCTACACTCAAAGGCAAGGTATTGACTATGATGAAACCTTTTCACCAGTCGCAATGTTCAAGTCGATTAGAATCTTACTAGCCATAGCCGCATGGTACGACTATGAGATATGGAAAATGCATGTGAAAACTGCGTTCCTTAATGGAAACATTAAGGAAGAGATCTATATGACGCAGCCTGAGGGTTTCACATCTGTAGGAAGTGAGCATAAGGTATGCAGACTTCAGAGATCGATCAACGGCCTCAAATAAGAATTGAGGAGTTGGAACCTGAGATTCGATGAAATGATTAAGGAATTTAGTTTCATCAAGAATCCCGAGGAGCCATGTGTATATAAGAAGGTAGTTAAAAGCGCTGTGACATTCCTTGTACTTTACATTGATGACATTCTACTCATTGGGAATGATGTAGGAATGCTGCAGTCAACTAAAGTATGGTTGTCTAGTAGATTTTCGATGAAGGACATGGATGAAGCATCCTATATTCTTGTAATACAGATCTGTCGGGATAGATCGAAACGGATGCTCGGACTCACCCAAGCTACCTACATCGATACCATACTTAAGCGGTTCTCTATGGAAGAGTCCAAGAGAGGAAACCTACCTATGTGCCACGGGGTCACTCTATCTAAGTCTATGTGTCCGAAGACTGATGATGAGATAGAGATTATGACACATGTGCCATATGCCTTGGCAATAGGTAGTATTATGTATGGCATGATCTCAACTAGACTGGATCTCGCATATGCTCTGAGTGTCACGAGCCGCTACCAGGCCAACCCCGACCAAATTCATTGGAAGGCCGTGAAAGATATTCTTAAGTACTTACGAAGGACTAAGAATATGTTCATGGTCTATGGGGGTGGTGAACTGAAATTGGAAGGCTAGATTCTAGCTTCCAATGTGACGTGGATGATTCGAAGTCTACCTCTGGATTTGTATTCATGCTCAATGGTGGTGCAGTCTCTTGGAAAAGTTCCAAGCAAGACACCATCGCAGATTCAACCACTGAGGCTGAGTACATCGCAGCATCAGCTGCTGCAAAAGAGGCGGTTTGGATAAGGAATTTCGTCCAAGAGTTGGGCGTCATCCTTGATGGAGTTGGTCCAGTCCCGGTGTACTGCGACAACACGGGTGCCGTTGCGCAAGCAAAGGAGCCTAGGTCTCACCAAAGATCCAAACATATACTGAGGAAACACCACATAATCCGGGATATTGTGGCTAGAGGTGACATAGCAGTTGAGAGAGTCGCCTCTGCGGACAACGTTGCTGATCCACTTACGAAGCCCTTGCCAGGACCGTTGTTTAAAAAACGTCGCGAAACAATGGGACTGCGTCTGATGAGTGGTTGGCTATAGGGCAAGTGGGAGATTATTTGAGTAGATGCCCAACTAGCCAACTTGTGGCGTGTGGGTTTTATAGACTCTTGTATATGACAATCTTTATTTATGAAATTCGTATTTATTTATGGCATTCTTTATTTTCATTATGTTATATGATGTTAACAATTGTGTTGGATAAAGACCTAGAATGCACCATAGTGTATGTTAGATGTGATAGTGGATATGATGGCTATCATGAAACACATCTAATAGTCACTGTGCATTCTGAATTCGTTCCTAGTCGATTGGGCCGTCAAAATGAGGATAAGGCCGCCCGAGCTTGAGACTAGCATCTACGATGCGAAGTACCATGTTTCATTGGTAGGGAACATTATGATGTTCTGAGCATGCAGATGGATAGTGACCTGATGATCTATCTACCTACCCTCGTTCGGACTTTCCAAGTGGCTACCATTTGTCGAGTGGATAAGTCCGAGGTCTTGGTTGTACTGATTAGTCATCACTACTCGAATTTCCATTGAGGCTCTACATGATAGGCGCCTCACTTTGACACGTTTGCCGACTCACTTGGAGTCATTAGGCGGCGGGATTGGGTGAGGTCCTGATGCATGTAGGAGTCGATGCTTCGTTGTCGAGGATTCACCGCTCGCTCTCATGCGTGGATATCCTATGCTATCTGAGGGGATAATAGTGTATAAATCTCTGGCCAGAGTACTAGATGTGTTTTAGGTAAATGGGTTTGCCTAGTAACACTCGTGATGTCACTATTCGATCTCCATGATGTATGCATAGCTATCGGATCTCTAGCGACTCTCGTTTACCAATGGTCGTTGATCTGATCGGGATATATGTGTAGAAAGGACCGTACTGTATGCTAACCACGACCAACTGGTTCTTGCAGGCACTATCAGTGATACCTAGGGGATCATGGGGCGATGTTGCTAGGCGCTTTACCATGATCCGATGGGTCAGTCCGAAATTGTGATTTCGGAGCCGCAATGGTTGTGGGCCCACGGCTAGCTGTATCCCTGAACCATTGAGGGTCACACAAGTACTGGATTCATGATTCCCGCACGGAAACTGATCTCAATGTGTTGAGCATAGGAAGAGGAATTTAGGGAGTGCGACTTCCTAAAAGTCAACAGGGGTCAAATTGCGATTTCCCACTGTTGAGGGGCAAAACTGTCATTTTGGACTAGGTAATCTGGAAAATTGTTTTTCACATCATAACGTTCAGTTTTGGAAACTGTGTCGATCGGTCCGATCTGATCGTCGATCGGAGTTATGATGAAACCGCAGTGATTAAATGAACCGAATGTTCATATGGACCTGGGTATGACCCAAGTCCATTGGGCCGGTTCAAGCCCGTCTACCATCTTTATTAAGTTAAGTTGGTTTAGGGCTTAATCACAACACACATCACAAAAACCCTAGCCTCCAAATCATAGAATCGGCCGCCCCTCCTCTCCTCCACCTCACGGCCGCCGCTCCTCCGCCGTAGCGCCGCCACGTCGCCTCCGTCCATAGGGTGGTCGGACTTGTTCCGATCAGCTTTTCGAGGTGATTCCATCCGTGGCAAAATCCGTCAGATCTTCTAGTGCAGATTGACGGAGGAAGATTGTTTCCGGTCGTGGACCTGATTGACGATCTATCGCCGCCTACTGTTTGAAGTGACGGTTTCCTCGTGAAACTGGTCGGAGCCAGGCGCCAGCAAGGTAACAATCAATGAACCCCCTATGAATGGTTTATTGATTTGTGTTGAATGTATTGAACGTTTCTCGGGGAAATTTTTGATTTCCGCTGTGCCCCCGGGAAACGGGATCCGGATCCGCCATTGTACGCCAACATGTGTAACATACACTTTCTCATTCAAGATATCATTTAAGAATGCACTTTTGACATCCATTTGATAAACTTTAGAATTCTTGAATGATGCATATGCAAGGAATATACGAATGGCTTCTAATCTGGCTAGAGTCGCAAAGGATTCTTCGAAATCGATTCCTTCTTCTTGCTTATAACCTTGCTCTACAAGCCTAGCCTTGTTTCAAACGACATTTCAATTTTCATCTAGCTTATTCCTAAAGACTCATTTAGTACTTATAATATTTTGATCATCAGGTTTAGGAACTAGATGTCATACTTTACTATGTTCGAATTGACCTAATTCTTCTTGCATTGCTTCTATCTAGCTTGGGTCAACTAAGGCCTCTTATACCTTATTAGGTTCAATATGTGAAATAAATGCAGATTAAAATATTCGCTTATCATCTGGCCTCGTATCCTAATGGGTGCAATAGGATTACCGATGACCAGCTCGGGTGGATGATTTTTATTCCACCGGATACCTGGTATATATGAGGTAGACGGTTCGTGCTGTTTCCCCTGCGTTCCAGTTGGATCTACTGGAATACCACTTGTTGTAAGATCACTTGTTATGTTTGGCGCATTAGCTTGGGTATGTTCTCTACCAGCTTGATCATGAACCGGACCAACTCACTCAACATCTTGAATGTCTGCAATGGTAATTGGTGTGTCCAGTGCGTGCTGGTCATCAGCTGGATATCTTTTTGTGCCTCGTCATCACTTGATTCATCAAGATTGGTAGACTCCAGACGAGTGCACATATCATTTAACTTTGAAGCTGATGTAGATCTGAAGCTGGTTTCATCAAACACTACATGCACTGTTCTTCAACAGTAAGTGTCTGTTGTTGAAGACTCGATATGCTCGGATTACAGCTGAGTCCCAGAAAGGTACCTGCATCAGATTTTACAACAAAAGCTCTTAATTATGTTTTGCCATTTATATGGATGAAAATCTGCATCCAAACACCCTGAAATAAGAAATATCAGGTCTCTTGCCATTCCAGATCTCATATGGAGTTACTCCATGTCGCTTATTTATCATCGATCTATTCTGAGTTTAACAAGATGTATTGATTGCTTCAGTCAAAAATTTATTTGAAATACCGGAATCAACAATCATAGTTGTAGCGGCTTCTTTTAAAGTGTGATTTCTATGCTCAGCTAACCCGTTTTGCTGAGGTGTTCTAGCTGCACTCAACTGCTAGAGTATATGCCCAACTAGCCAACTTGTGGTGTGTGGGTTCATAGACTCTTGTATATGACAGTCTTTATATATGATATTCGCATTTATTTATATGGAGTTCTTTACTTTCATTGTGTGTATAATGATTAACAATTGCGTTGAGTAAAGACCTAGAATACAATAAAGTGTATGTTAGATGTGATAGTGGGTATGACGGCTATCATGAAACACATCTAATAGTCACTGTGTATTCTGAACATGTTCCTAGTCGATTGGGTCGTCAAAATGAGGATAAGGCCGCCCGAGATCGAGACTAGTATCTGCGATGCGAAGTACCATGTTTCATTGGTAGGGAACATTGTGATGTTCTGAGCATGCAGATAGATAGTGACCTGGTGATCTATCGAACTACCCTCGTTCAGATTTTCCAAGTGGTTACCATTTGTCGAGTGGATAAGTCCGAGGTCTTGGTTGTACTGATTAGTCCTCACGACTCAAAACGTCATTGAGACTCTACATGATAGGCGTCTCACTTTGACCCGTTTGCCGACTCACTTGGGGTCATAAGGCATCGGGATTGGGTGAGACCCCGATGCATGTAGGAGTCGATGCATCGAGGATTCACCGCTCGCAGACATGCGTGGATATCCTATGCTATCTGAGGAGATAATAGTGTATAAATCTCTGGCCAGAGTACTAGAAGTGTTTTAGGTAAATGTGTTTACCTAGTTACACTCGCGATGTCACTATTCGATCTCCAAGATGTACGCATAGCTATCGGATCTTTAGCGACTCTCGATTTACCAATGGTCGTTGATCTGATCGGGATATATGGATTGAAAGGACCGTACTGTACGCTAACCACGACCAACCGGTTCTTGCAGGCACTAACAGTGATACCTAGGGGATCATGGGGCGATGTTGCTAGACGCTCTTACCATGATCCGTTGGACAAGTTCGGGATTGAGATTCCGGAGCCACAATGGTTGTGGACCTACGGCTAGCTGTATCCCTGAACCATTGAGGGTCACACAAGCACTGTATTCGAGATTCCCGCAAGGATACTCAGCTCAATGTGTTGAGCATACAAAGAGGATTTTGGGGAGTGCGACTTCCCAAAAGTCAACAGAAGTCAAATAGTGATTTGCCGATGTTGAGGGGCAAAATGGTCATTTTGCAATTTAGGGTTAGATGATTTGTAAAAATTGTTTCACATCATAACATTCAGTTTTGGAAACTGAGTCGATCGGTCCAATCTGATCGGCGATCGGAGTTACGATGAAGTCGCAGCAATGGATATCGTCATTTGGACCAGGGCCCGATGGGCCGGTCCAAGTCCATTGTTAGTCTACTTAATGTAGACTTAAGGACTTTAATCATTAACTCAATTCATAACACAACTCCTAAACCCTAAACCTAGAAGTGTGTGCCGCCCCCTCTCCTCTACAAAAGCCGCCGCCGCCGCCGCCGCCTCTCTTCGCCGGAAAATTGTTTCCGGCCAATCTTGACGAGGAGAATCCGTCCGCACCGATCTCGTCAGGCCTTCTAGTGGAGGCTGACGAAGAGTCTCGCATCCGGTCATGAACCTGATTGACGATATCTACCGCTGCCTACCGTGAAGTGCCGTTTTCTTTACGAAACCGGTCGGAGCCAGGCACGAGTTGCCAGCAAGGTAGTCACCTAAACACCCTATGAATGGTCATAGATCTGTGTTTGTTTTATCGTATTGATCGTCTCCCGGCATAAACTTTGTTCTTCCGCTGCCTCGCCGGGAGGCGTGATCCGGATCCGCCGCGGTTCCCCAACATCAACTCATGTTTGATTCCAATGTCATCCAGATAGGAGAAAATTTTAAAGTTAAAAAACTCTGTTCCTCGGTCATTCCTAATCCGGTTGACATTGCAAGATTGCTCATTTTGTAATCATTTCAAAAGCTTGATCAGCTGGTCGATAGTTTGATCCTTTGATTTTAAAAACAACATCCAAGTAAATTTTGAAAAGTCATCAACTACTACAAGGGTGTACTTCATTCCCCCTAAGCTGGTTTTGGGTATTGGACCAAAAGATCCATGTGTAAAAGATCCATCTTAAGTGGGGTTTCGTTACTGCCTCTAGTTTTGAGCATAGATTTTAAATGCTTTCCCAGCTGACAGGCATAGCAAATATTGTCTTCTGAAAATTTTAACTTGGGCAAGCCATCAACCAACTCACGCCTACTCAGATTGGGCAAGCCATCAAGCCATCTTGTGCTGCAAGGTGCGCCTGCATCCGGATCTTCCAGACGTCATATTCCTTCTTGGAAAACATAGGAATCTTGTTGTGAGAAATTGACATTTTTAATGAATAAAAATGAATAAAATGTTCAAACACTGAGAAAACATATCTCTGATACCACTTGTTAGGATTGAAAAACAAGCTCGGGAGTTCAGATGAGGAGGGGGGATGAATGAACTCCTTTGCTACTTTTGTTTGAAAATCTGTTTTTTAAAATATTTTACTGCTCGATGCAAACCTCCGACCGAGTTACCAGCTTGGAGTGTTCTCAGTGATTGTTGTTCTCTCGTGTAATAAACTGATTTTATGCTGAAAGAACTCGATTCAATAAGTGAAACATGTAGACAAATGTGTGAATGTAAAAGTTAAGGAGCATAGAGGTTTTTTCTGGAAGTTCGGAGTTAACTCTCCTAAGTCTTCCCTTCTTTCTCAATAGGAAGGACTTCCACTAGAAGATTTGATTTATACAACCACTCATACAAACCCGATCCAACAGCCTGCAGCTGCAAGAACTTAGCACTTAACCAACGAATCCAGACCCGTGATCTGGTTCGCAAATACAATGAGCTCAGCACTAAGCTGATTGTGCTAATCTAGCACTCAACAATCTCTGTTTGTGATTTACAGTGAATGCTCAACACTGCAGAGTGTGTGTATAGAAGATTGTATGACACAAATAATTGAATATGCAATCTGTGCGTGTGTCACTGGCTGTGAGCTGGTTCAACAAAATGAACTCTGCTTTTGCTTGTGAAGGCTGGTTATGAAACATACTAAACCTCAAAAAAATTTTTTTTTTTAAAGCCGACGTGGAATAAACATTTAACAAAAGCCCTAAATAAAAAATAGCTTAAAGAATTTAAAGATAACATCTCATCGTCCGTTTAAAACAAACTGTAAAATGTCTCAAATCCACATCGCACAAGATAACGTCAAAATCAGAGTATTTAAAAACAGTTTGCGGAAAACATGTCTAAAAACAATTAACATAAAGTAACTGAGTGGTCACGGGGTAACAGCCGCAGCGGAGCATCAGACGTCCTCACCGCCGGTCGGAGCAATCTCATCAACATCATCATGCTCACCTGCACCATATAAACCTAGTGAGCCTAAAGGCCCAGCATGCTATATACGCTAATAACAAGGTACATATAATAAAACCACATACAAGCACATAAGTATAGGAACATAATTTTCATGATATGCGTGCTTAAAAGAGCTTAAAAATTAATTGATACAGTAGTCTTACATAATTCATTATATAACATATATGTTAAGGCATAGCATAAACATAACATAACTTAAAAGAGCATGCGAGTCGTATCCATGAAGTGAGAGCCATTAAATTCGATTGATCAATCTATAGACCAACGTACGTGACGGTGTGGTTCACCTGATCTTACCTCGGGATCCCTATATGTCATACCTCTATGCTGCCACTTCACCCCGATGTCACACGAGGATCCATAAGCTCATTATCATTATACATTAACGGGGGATCCCCGGGCCCGGCTACCAGGCTAACTCCTATCATTACTTTGCCCCACAATACTTCAATCCCTCAAAAATATTTTCATTCATGCCTTAACATAATTTAAAATTTCATGATGCATGCGTTCATAAAAAAAATCATGCAACTTAAAAATCTTGGCCCATTAATATATATTTAATTTCCTTAAAACGTTTCATACTTAAATACATAACACAATACATAAATAATTAAATATATATTCATGGACTGGCTCAAGCGACTGGCCCACTAATACTAAGCCCAAGACCCCCTTCTAGACTTAAAATAAATGCTAAGACCAACTCAAACTTGGCCCAACGACTAAGGATGACCAACTTTAAAATCATTTGAAGGACTCGGCCCAACATCGTTAAAATATGCTTAAAACTCCTTAAAATAAATATCGGCCCAAAATCCACTAATTTGATTAAAAACCCAATTTCCTAAAAATTCCAGCAACTTAGAAATAGATTTTGACTTAAAGTCGTTGACCCGAAATCATTTTGACCAAAACTAAATTTTAACTTAAAAAGTCGACTTGACTCGATAAAAATGACTCGGACTTTAAAAATAAAATAACCCGGCCAAAAAATAAAATAACTCCGACCGGACTTAAAATGTTGACTCGACACTTAACCCACTCGACCCGGCCCGATTGAACCGACCCATCGGCCCAAACGTAAACCAAACACCCAAACCCTAGCCACACACACACTGGTTCATGCTTCCTGCGACAGCCCGCCGACAAACATCTCACACACACTGCTCCGGCCACCACTGGTCGGAGCCCCGCTGGCTGGACCACCCCCAGGTCCAGTCTATCCTAACCTGACCGACCCTAGCCCCAGCCATGGACGCAACTGGACGTACAAGGGTTGGGAAGGCGACGCACGCGCAGGCCTGTTTCACACATTGCACGGTGTGATTCTTCTAGCCAACGGTTCGACCACAATTCCTCCACTTCGAACCACTACAAGCCACTCCTAGGACCACCATGAACCACCTAACATCGAGCCAAGACCACTCAAGTAGCCCATCAACCGAAGCCATGCAAAAAGGATCAAAACCGTGAGGTGCCATAAGTATACATGCATGATCATGAACATGAACTTTGAGATCTAAAGCATACACGAAATTTCCATGCATAATCCATGTCAAAACAGTATATTATGATCTATATGGTGAGAAAAGGAAGAATATAACAAGCCTTGATCGATAGAGAAGCGAAAATACGTGATACCGGAGCGGAGGACAATGGAGGAGACCACACCTTAGAGTTTCAATACAAAACTTGCAAGAATTCGGTCACCTTGGGGAAGATGGGGACTTGCAAGAATTTGATCACCTTGGGGAAGATGGAGGCTGAAGTTGGCTGATGAGAGGAGAGGCTAGGGTAATTTTCGAAATTAGGGAGAAGGGCTAATGAAAATTGTACAAAAAGCCCTTCTACCTTGTTTTATTTAAGGAAATAAAATCCCATCAATATACTAGCACATCCTCTTAATTAAAAAGGCTTAAAATATTTAAAATTCAGACTTCAAGCCTTTAATTTTCGTAATATAGGGCCTCTTAAATTTAAAAGTGTAGTAAAAGTCATAAAAATGGCCCGTATAGGCGAAAAACGGATTCCCCTCGGTAACCGTGCATAAAATCTCTTTTTTCTTGGAAATTGTGCATGAAATAAAAATATTTTGCTTTACAATATGTCTAAGTGCTAAAACATTAAAATATTTTCGATTTGGTCGTCTCCGGACTCGTCCCCGCTTACCGGTCTCAAACCGTACCATAAAGTGACATGCACACGTAAAGCATAAAATCATCATATAATCACATACATGATATGCAAATCATATAAACATAAGGTTTTCCTCCTACTCATGCATTCAATTCAACGTAATCCGAATTTCGGGATGTTACAATCTCCCCCCCTTATAGAAATTTCGTCCCCGAAATTAAGTTACGTACCGATAGCACGTATGGGAGGCATCATGCACACCAAAACATTATCACGTAAATCTAAGTGCATAACTAAGCGTCTAATTTTTAAAACCCTAAGGCCAAAACTCATGCAAGGCTAAAACATGCAGCATGCAAACATAAACATAAATACTAAAATAAAACTCACAGACTGGCAGTGCGACTTCCGAGCTCCACACAGCAGGCCAGTACCCCTACCAGAACCACCGCTCTGATACCAAGTTGAAACATACTAAACCTCTAGGAAATTTTTTTTTTTGGAAAGCCGACGTGGAATAAACATTTAACAAAAGTCTTTAATAAAACATAGCTTAAAGCATTTAAAGATAACATCTCATCGTCCGTTTAAAACAAACTGTAAAATGTCTCAAATCCACATCGCACAAGATAACGTCAAAATCAGAGTATTTAAAAACATTTTGCGGAAAACATCTCTAAAAACAATTAACATAAAGTAACTGAGTGGTCACGGGTAGTGAGCCTAAAGGCCCAGCATGCTATATCCGCTAATAACAAGGTACATATAATAAAACCACATACCGGCACATAAGTATAGGAACATAATTTTCATGATATGCGTGCTTAAAAGAGCTTAAACATTAATTCATACAGTAGTCGTACATAATTCATTATATAACATATATGTTAAGGCATAGCATAAACATAACATAACTTAAAAGAGCATGCGAGTCGTATCCATGAAGTGAGAGCCATTAAATTCGATTGATCAATCTATAGACCAACGTACGTGACGGTGTGGTTCACCTGATCTTACCTCGGGATCCCTATATGTCATACCTCTATGCTGCCACTTCACCCCGATGTCACACGAGGATCCATAAGCTCATTATCATTATACATTAACGGGGGATCCCCGGGCCCGGCTACCAGGCTAACTCCTATCATTACTTTGCCCCACAATACTTCAATCCCTCAAAAATATTTTCATTCATGCCTTAACATAACTTAAACTTTCATGATGCATGCGTTAAAAAAAAATCATGCAACTTAAAAATCTTGGCCCATTAATATATATTTAATTTCCTTAAAACGTTTCATACTTAAATACATAACACAATACATAAATAATTAAATATATATTCATGGGCCTATGAATTATTTTTCCTCGGCCGTTCAAGGACTGGCTCAAGCGACTGGCCCACTAATGCTAAGCCCAAGGCCCCCTTCTAGACTTAAAATAAATGCTAAGTCTAACTCAAACTTGGCCCAACGACTAAGGATGACCCACTTTAAAATCATTTGAAGGACTCGGCCCAACATCGTTAAAATAGGCTTAAAACGCCTTAAAATAAATATCGGCCCAAAATCCACTAATTTGACTAAAAACCAAATTTCCTAAAAATTCCAGCAACTTAGAAATATATTTTGACTTAAAATCGTTGACCCGAAATCATTTTGACCAAAACTAAATTTTAACTTAAAAAGTCGACTTAACCCGATAAAAATGACTCGAACTTTAAAAATAAAATTACCCGCCCCAAAAATAAAATAACTCGGACCGGACTTAAAATATTGACTCAAAACTTAACCCACTTGACCGGCCCGATTGAACCGACCCATCGGCCCAAACGAACCGGCCCAAACCAAACACCCAAACCCTAGCCACACACACACTGGTTCATGCCTCCTGCGACAGCTCGCCGACAAACATCTCGCACACACTTCTCCGGCCACCACTGGCCGGAGCCCCGCTGGCTGGGACACCCCCAGGTCCAGCCGGTCCTAACCTGACCGACCATAGCCCCAGCCATGGACGCAACTGGACGCACGAGGGTTGGGAAGGCGACGCACGCACAGGCCTGTTTCACACACTGCACGGTGTGATTCTTCTAGCCAACGGTTCGACCACAATTCCTCCACTTCAAACCACTACAAGCCACTCCTAGGACCACCATGAACCACTTAACATCGAGCCAAGACCACTCAAGCAGCCCATCAACCGAAGCCATGCAAAAAGGATCAAAACCGTGAGGTGCCATAAGTATACATGCATGATCATAAACATGAACTTTGAGATCTGAAGCATACACGAAATTTCCATGCATAATCTTTGTAAAAACAGTATATTATGATCTATATGGTGAGAAAAGGAAGAATATAACATGCCTTGATCGATAGAGAAGCGAAAATACGTGATACCGAAGCGGAGGACAATGGAGGAGACCACACCTTAGAGTTTCAATCCAAAACTTGCAAGAATTCGGTCACCTTGGGGAAGATGGAGGCTGAAGTTGGCTGATGAGAGGAGAGGCTAGGGTAATTTTCGAATTTAGGGAGAAGGGTTAATGAAAATTGTACAAAAAACCCTTATACCTTGTTTTATTTAAGGAAATAAAAGCCCATCAATATACTAGCCCATCCTCTTAATTAAAAATTCTTAAAACATTTAAAATTCAGACTTCAAGCCTTTAATTTTCGTAATATAGGGCCTCTTAAATTTAAAGGTGTACTAAAAGTCATAAAAATGGCCCGTATAGGAGAAAAACGGGTTCCCCTCGGTAACCGTGTAAAAAATCTCATTTTCTTGGAAATTGTGCATGAAATAAAAATATTTTGCTTTAAAATATTTCTAAGTGCTAAAACATTTTCGATTTAAAACTGAATTACCCCGTGCTGTGTTTAGGGGGAGTTTTGTTTTAAATATTAAGGGGGAGACAAGATTTCGAAACCCTTTTTGATTCCTACAAAATGGAGGAGAAATATTTCTAAAAATAAACATTCGTGCATATGTTTATTTAGGTTTTGTGTAAATCAAAAAGGGGAATATTGTTGGATCTGTGTTTTTTTGACAGAATCTTAATTTTGATTAACTCAAAACCTGCTGATATTTTACTAACAGTTTAATCAACTGTGCAGCCCTGTCATAATCAGAGCAACCTAGAAGTAAGCTGGTGAAGGACAAACCAGCTCGGATGGTGTTATTGTGGATGATGTGGAAGATGAAGATGAGGAAGGACTATGTTTCTATAGAGGAAGATATCCAAGAGCAGGGCGTACTCCATAGGTCCAAGCTGGTACAGAGAAAGTCGCAAGCTGGAAAAGTACTGAAGCAGATCGAACAACGAGCATATTAAGACGATATCTAAGCTAGAGCAGTAAGGGAACGCTTAAGCTGACCTAGTAGAAGATATCTAAGCTGGTACAGTGAGGGGACGTCCAAGCTAGTACAGCAGAGGACAACCAGATCGCAGCAGACACCCAAGCTGGTTCACCAGCTTGGAGCAAGAGCAGGTTCAGTTCAGATCAGGAGTATAACGGTCCAGTGAAAGCAGAATCAGATCAGATGAAGAACAGACGTGATCAAATGATCCAAATAAGAAGGGATATAATCACTGGTGCAAGATTTGTCAAGTGTACAAGATCACATGCTGCTAGATATTCGATCACAGAGATCAAGGAGGAACCTTAGATACCAAAGGAATCATAGAGGACTGATCTCCAGCTATTCAAGGAGGAACCTTAATTTCTGAAGATATCCCAAAAGATCACAAACTCTTGGACGTTATCGTGGAGAAAGATCACAAACTCATGGACGTCATCATGGAGAAAGATCACAAGCAAGTACACATAATCAAAGAAGAGAACAGCTCAGACAACAGAGTAAGCAGAGAGACCAGCTAGGAGGAAACCAGCTGAGAGACCAGATCAGGAGCTTTGTGATAAATCAGATAAATTAGTTTGTGTAATTTCAGAATACTAGAAGACAAACTAATTTTTCTGATCGAGACAAGATATTAACGTGTACAACAGCTACAAGTGCAGAAATGAAGAGCTTAAAGTCAACAAATCCTGCAAAGCATTTAATGATAAAGGACACAAAGTACAACTTTGTCAGAATTTTATAGAAGCCTTTTCAACGGCTATCACTTTGTGTCCAATGGATATATCAAATCAGAGGCTTTATATGCAGCAAGGGACGGGAAATGAAAAGAGTGTGCACAAGAGCAGAGCGAAAAAGAATACAAGTGCATAAAGTCACAAAACAGAGAGCAGTGCATAGTCGAGAGTTTGTACACTCAGGTGGCAGCTGATGTGCAAGCTGGTCTCGTGCCCAGGTGTGAGCTGGTGCACAGACCGTGAGCTTCAATTAGTAATAATATTCGACTGCACAACCCTGGAAAGATATTGAGATACCAACTTAGAGAGAAGAACTTCCTAGTGTGTGAGAATACATTTGAGAGTGAGCTTACACTGTATAATTCTCACATTCGATTCACTCACATATATGAGAGAGAGCTGATTAGATTAGCTGAGTGAATCAAAACCACAAACAAAACCTATTTCCTATCAGTCTTTGAACAGAGACATTAAACAAGTTCCTGCTGTAGTCTTTCTCACATAGACGTAAAAGAAGTGTTAGTTAGACACACAACCTACGATCTGATGTGCATTTGTGGCTAGGAGTTCTCGCAGCTTGAGGGTTGTTGGATCGGGTCTGTACACTGTTGGCGCAGTGACGGATCCGGATCCCGCTCCCGGGGCGCAGCGGAAGAATTTAAAAATTGGAGCACGAGAACGGTCAATACACCTATAAAATAATCAAAACATTCATAAAATGTTCAGAAGGTACCTTGATGGCGTCTAGGCGCCTGGCTCAGACCAATTCCATGAGGGAATTGGCACTTCAACGGTTGAACGGTTGGATCGACGCCTAATCCGGTCCAAGACCAGAATCTCAACTCCTTCGCTGGTTTGCACTAGAAAACCGACGAAAATTTCACAGATGGAATCTTCTCGCTGAGATGGTCGAAAAAAATTCCGACGATGCCGGCGGGTGGCGGCTGCGGCGGCGGCGACGGCGAGGGAAGAAGGGAGAGGGGACGAGTGTGCTGAATATCTTTTGGTGTTTTTCTTTCTCCCTCTTGAAAGTGTCTCCTCATTGCCATATTTATATATTGAGAGATAGAGTTTGATTTGAACAAGACAATGAACATTCGGTTCAACTCAAACTGTGAACATTCGGTTCAACTCAAACTGTGAACATTCGGTTCAACTCAAAAAGTCAACACTCGGTTCAAGTCAAACGGTGAACATTAGTTTCGACTCCCTCGATTGTGGTCTCATCATCCCAATCGATGATCAGATATCACCGATGTGCTCATTTTAAAAACTGATCATTATGATACAAAATCGAATTTTCGGACCACTAAATCTATATATGACAGGTTTACTCTCATTAGCTAAATATGGAAGTCCTACTCCCTTAGCTACTTTTAGGAAGTCATACTCCCAACATTTCTCCTACTATACTCAACACTTTGAGTACCATATCCTTACGGGAATTGGGAAACCAGCACTTGTGTGACCCTCAATGGTTCAGGGATACAACTAGTCGTGGGCTCACAACATTTGTGACTCCGAAAACACATTTTCGGACTTACCCATCGAATCATGGTAAAGCATCTAGAAACATCGTCCCATGATCCCCTAGGTATCACTAATAGTGCATGCAAGAATCAGTTGGTCATGGTTAGCGTACAGTACGGTCCTTTCAACTCAAATATCCCGATCAGATCTACGATCATTGGTAAATCGAGAGTCGCTAGAGATCCAATAACCATGCATGCATCTTGGAGATCAAATAGTGACATCGCATGTGTTACTAGGTAAACCCATTTACCTAAAACACATCTAGTACTTTGGCTAGAGATTTCTCACACTATTATCTCCTCAGATAGCATAGGATATCCACGCACAAGGGCGAGCGATGCATCCTTGACAACGAAGTATCGATTCCTACATGCATCGGGACCTCACCCAACCCCGCCACCTGATGACCCCAACTGTGTCAGTAAACGGGTCAAAGTGAGGCACATATCATGTAGAGTCTCAATGACGTTTCGAGTAATAATGACTAATCTGTACAATCAAGACCTCGGACTTAATCCACGCGACAAATGGTAACCACTTGGAATGTCAGAATTATGGTAGTTCGATAGATCACCAGGTCACTATCCATCTGCATGCTCATAACATCACTATGTTCCCTACCAATGAAACATAGTACTTCGCATCGCAGATTCTAGTCTCAAGCTCCGGCGGTCCTTATCCTCTTTTGGACGGCCCAATCGACTACGAACAAGTTTAGGATACATAGTGACTATTAGATGTGTTTCATGATAGCCATCAAATCCACTATCACATCTAACATACACTATAGTGCATTCAAGGTCTTTATCCAACAACATAATAATGAAGATAAAGAATGCCATAAAAGAATGCGAATTTCATAAATAAATATCATTTTACATAGAGTCAACAAAAGCTCACACGCCACAAGTTGGCTAGTTGGGTGCCTACTCTAACAATCTCCCACTTGCCCTAAAGCCAACTACTCATGAGACGCAGTCCCATTGCTTCGTGATGTTTTATAGTGCATTCAAGGTCTTTATCCAACAACATAATAATGAAGATAAAGAATGCCATAAAAGAATGCGAATTTCATAAATAAATATCATTTTACATAGAGTCAACAAAAGCTCACACGCCACAAGTTGGCTAGTTGGGTGCCTACTCTAACAATCTCCCACTTGCCCTAAAGCCAACTACTCATGAGACGCAGTCCCATTGCTTCGTGATGTTTTTCAAACAATGTTCCTGGCAAGGGCTTCGTAAGTGGATCAGCAATGTTGTCTGCATAGGCGACTCTCTCGACTGCTATGTCACCTCTAACCACAATATCCCGGATTATGTGGTATTTCCTCAGTATGTGTTTGGACATTTGGTGAGACCTAGGTTCCTTTTCTTGCACAACGGAACCCGTTTTGTCACAGTACATCGGGACTGGACCAACTCCTTCAGGAATTATGCCCAACTCTTGGACGAAATTCCTCATCCAAACTGCCTCCTTAGCAGCAGCTGATACTGCGATGTACTCAGCCGCAGTGGTTGAATCCGCGATGGTGTCTTTCTTGGAACTCTTCCAAGAGACAGCACCACCATTGAGCATGAATACAAATCCAGAGGTTGACTTCGAATCATCCACATCACATTGGATGCTAAAATCAGTATAGCCTTCCAATTTCAGTTCACCACCCCCATAGACCATGAACATATTCTTAGTCCTTCGTAAGTACTTAAGAATATCTTTCACAGCCTTCCAATACATTTGGCCGGGGCTGGCTTGGTAGCGGCTCATGACATTCAGAGCATATGAAACATCCGGTCTAGTTGAGATCATACCATACATAATACTACCTATTGTCGCAGCATATGGTACACATGTCATACTCTCTATCTCCTCATCAGTCTTGGGACGCATAGACTTAGATAGAGTGACCCCGTGGCACATAGCTAGGTGTCCTCTATTGGACTCTTCCATAGAAAACCGCTTAATTATGGTATCGATGTAGGTCGCTTGGGTGAGTCCGAGCATCCTTTTCGATCTATCTCTATAGATCCGTATTCTTAGAATGTAGGATGCTTCACCCATGTCCTTCATCGAGAATCTACTAGACAACCATACTTTAGTTGACTGCAGCATTCCTACATCATTTCCAATGAGTAAATGTCATCAACATAAAGTACAAGGAATGTCATGCATTTTTAGCTACCTTCTTATACACACATGGCTCCTCAAAATTCTTGATGAAACCAAATTCTTTAATTGTTTTATCAAATCTCAGGTTCCAACTTCTAGATACTTTCTTGAGACCGTAGATCGATCTATGAAGTTGCACTTCCTACGGATGTGAAACCCTCAGGCTGCGTCATATAGATCTCTTCCTTAATATTTGCATTAAGGAACACAATTATCACATCAATTTGTCATATCTCATAGTCGTACCATGCGGCTATGGCTAGTAGGATTCTAATTGACTTGAACATTGCGACTGGTGAAAAGGTTTCATCATAGTCAACACCTTGTCTTTGAGTGTAACCTTTCACGACCAGTCGCGCCTTGTAGGTCAGTACCTTACCATCAGGCCCAAGTTTTCTCTTGTATATCCATTTACACCCAATAGGAACTATTCCTTCGGGAGGATTCACGAGAGTCCAGACTTGGTTCG
>KV018116.1:19580-31948 GCA_001598015.1 Dorcoceras hygrometricum
GAGTTGGAGTTTTCCATTGATCTAATCCCAGGAGCTGCTCCAGTATCTAGACCACCATATCGACTAGCTCCAACAGAGATGAAAGAATTGAAAGAACAGATACAAGATCTGTTGGAGAAAGGATTTATTAGACCAAGCACTTCGCCATGGGGGAGCCCCTGTTTTGTTTGTCAAGAAAAATGATGGGAGTATGAGATTGTGTATAGATTATCGCGAGTTAAATAAATTGACGATTAAGAATAAGTATCCATTACCTAGGATAGAAGATCTTTTCGACCAGTTGAGAGGGTCAGTAGTATTTTCTAAGATCGACTTGAGGTCTGGATATCACCAATTGAAGATTAAGGCAACTGATGTTTATAAAACAGCCTTTAGAACTAGATATGGCCATTATGAAATTTTGGTTATGCCCTTTGGACTTACAAATGCTCCAGCAGCATTTATGGACTTAATGAATAGGGTATTTCAACCATATCTAGATCAGTTTGTAGTTGTATTCATTGATGATATCTTAGTTTATTCTAAGACCCAGCAGGAGCATTTTCAACATTTAAGAATCGTGCTCCAAATTTTAAAAGACAAGCAGTTGTTTGCTAAATTCAGCAAGTGTGATTTCTGGATGGAGAAAGTATCGTTCCTAGGCCATATAATCTCTAGGGATGGAATAGAAGTCGACCCTGCTAAAGTTGAAGCGGTTCGCAACTGGCCAGCACCAAAGAATGTCACAGAGATAAGAAGTTTCTTGGGTTTAGCTGGATATTATCGGCGATTTATCCAAAGATTCTCAAAGATTTCTGTTCCTCTGACCACTTTAACAAGGAAGCAAGTGAAGTATAACTGGACAGAAGAGTGTCAAACCAGTTTTGACAAATTGAAGCAAGCGCTGATTGAAGCACTTGTTTTGACGATGCCAACTGATCAAGGAAAATTTGTAATATACACTGATGCGTCTAAGTTTGGATTAGGAGCTGTTCTGATGCAGGATCATAAGGTTATTTCATACGCATCTAGGCAGCTGAAGGATCATGACAAAAATTATCCAATGCATAATTTGGAGTTAGCAGCTGTTGTCTTTGCCCTTAAGATATGGAGGCATTATATCTATGGGGAGAAGTGTGAGATCTTTACAGATCATAAAATTTTGAAGTACTTCTTTACCCAGAAAGAATTGAATATGAGGCAGAGGCGATGGTTGGAGCTGGTTAAAGATTACGATTGCACAATCAGTTATCACCCAGGAAAAGCAAACGTGGTAGCTGATGCATTGAGTAGGAAATCAGCAGGATTAGCGCAATTGACTGTCCAGCTGCCGTTGGCAGATGAAATTGAAAGGTTTGGACTTGAAATATTGTCCAGCAGCAGTAATATGATTTTAGGAGACCTCTCAGTAAGATCTAATTGTTAAATTAAATTCGAGAGGGTCAGCAGCAGGACCAGCAGCTGAAGAAATGGATCCAGCAGGATAGAGAAAGAGGCAGCAGCCTCTATTTTATAGAGGATGGAATTGTTAGGTACTTGGGCAGAATATGGGTGCCTCAAGTAGATGATTTAAGAGCTGAACTTTTGAAAGAAGCTCATACAGCTCCATATTCAGTACATCCAGGAAGTACGAAAATGTACAAGGACCTCCAGCAGTTGTTTTGGTGGCCAGGAATGAAGAGGGATGTTGCTAGATTTGTAGCTGAATGTTTAACGTGTCAGCTGGTGAAGGCTGAACACCAGCGACCAGCAGGATTATTGAAGCCACTGCTGATTCCAGAATGGAAGTGGGAATGCATAGCAATGGATTTTGTAACTGGTTTACCAAGAACAGTACAAGGATATAACTCCATATGGGTTATAATTGATAGGCTCACTAAGTCTGCTCATTTCTTACCAATTAAAACAACATATGAGGTGAGCAGGTACGCAGAATTGTATGTTAAAGAAATAGTGAGGCTACATGGTGTTCCAATTTCCATTGTATCAGACAGAGATCCTAAGTTTACATCAGCCTTTTGGAAAAGTCTACACAAGGATATGGGTACAAAATTGACGTTCAGTACTGCGTTTCACCCTCAAACAGATGGACAATCGGAAAGGGTGATCCAAATTTTAGAAGATTTGATCAGAGCATGTATTGCAGATTTTTCAGCAGGTTGGGATGCAAGTTTGCCACTGGTAGAGTTTGCCTACAATAACAGTTTCCAAACTTCGATTCAAATGGCTCCATATGAAGCTTTGTATGGCAGAAAGTGTAGAACACCACTTCACTGGGATGAAGTTGGTGAAAGAGCTGGTTTGGGACCAGATGTTGTGGAGCAAACAGCAGCAGCTGTTAGAAGAATAAGAGAAAGAATGAAAAACTGCTCAAAGTCGGCAGAAAAGTTATGCAGATAATCGAAGAAGGGAACTGAATTTTGAAATAGGTGATCGAGTATTTTTGAGAATAGCTCCAATGAAAGGAGTTATGCGTTTTGGAAAGAAAGGAAAGTTGAGTCCAAGGTATATTGGACCATACGAGATTTTATAGAAGGTAGGAACGCTTGCCTATCGATTAGCGCTGCCTCCACAAATGTCAGCAGTGCACAATGTTTTTCACGTATCAGCTTTGAGAAAAAACCATACGAGATTTTAGAGAAGGTAGGAACGCTTGCCTATCGATTAGCGCTGCCTCCACAAATGTCAGCAGTGCACAATGTTTTTAACGTATCAGCTTTGAGGAAATATATTCCCCATCCTTCGCATGTGTTGAGTTATGAGCCAATTCATTTAGCACCAGATTTAAGCTACGAAGAGCGACCAGAAAGAATTATCCTCCGAGAAGTTAGAAGATTAAGAAACCGTAGCATTCCTATGGTTAAGATACAATGGTCCAACCAGTCGGAGCGAGAAGCAACATGGGAAACAGAAGCTGATATGCTAAGCCTTTACCCATATTTATTTGGTACGTAAATTTCGAGGACGAAATTTCAATAAGGAGGGTAGAGTTGTAACGCCCCAAAATCCATAGGACCACATTTATGCATTTTATTAATCTTATGGGCCATTTTGGCAATTTTAAATATTATGTGTTTGCTGATTTATTGATATCAGCAAGTAAGCTGCGCTACGGCTGGTTCCAGCAGGTGACTCCAAGGAGCGATGCACGAGCTGGATTTTAAATCGATTGGAAAATGTTTTAAGAAGGTGAAATGCTTTCTTTAGGAGAAGGTTTGGTGTTTTACAAATTAAAATGATAGGAATGGAATTTTACTAAATTTTAAAGGTGTGTCATGCTTGATTTCACAAGTAGCTTGCCACTAATCCCTTTCATATAAAAACATGTTTTCAAAGTAAGGTTTTCATCATTTGCAAAGAAAAGTTTTAAAGTATTCTTCAAAGAAATTCCAGAAGAGTTCGTGCGTTGCTCAAAGGGAGGATTTCTGAAGGAATTAGCTGTTGTCGTAAAGCTTTGTTTAAGGCAAGTAAAAGCTGATCTTTTGCTACACCATTTGAAGCATATATTGTGTTTTTTTATGGATCTGCTTGCCTATATGTTTAAGTTATGTTTAAAGTTCATGTTTGAAATGATTTAGACATGAAAAGGAAAGGTAGATGGCTTCGATTTGATGTTTATAATGCTTCCAGTATGTTTTCCAGAAAGTTATGAATGTTTTAAATGTACTGAGGATTCGAATTCATTTCAAGAATGTTATAAATGTTCTTCTCGCAGTAGCGGTAATATCAAAATTTGATAACTGTGTAATTGGTAGTTGCTGGTGGAATCATTGGTATGGTTTGATAGGCAACGGCTGATGGCATAAGTTGTTGTTTTGATATTACGAATGTCGAGTTATGTTCCAGCAGCTGTATCTACTTGTTAAGATTCAGCAGCTGCATTGTTATAATGTTTACGAATGTTCTTTCTGTTGTTGTAATATCGGAATTTGATGATTGTGTAATCAGTAGTTGCTAGTTGAATCAGTATAAAGTCTTGTTTAATAGGCGACGGCTGGTAGCACGATCATTTTTTAGATATTTCAAGTGTCTTCGTAAATTCCAGCAGATGCACTGTTTATCAGCAGGTGCATCTTTTCTTGTTAATGTCAGCAGTTGCATTTCCTTTATTAGAAATCAGCAGCTGCATTGTTATTGTAAAATTTAGCAGCTGCATTTCCTTTGTTAGAGTTCAGCAGTTGCGTTGTTTTCATAAAATCAGCAGATGAACTGTTTACCAACAGATGCATTCCATTGTGATAGTTCAGCAGTTGCTTTATTCGTTTTATGTACTGTTCATTTCAGCTGGTATTAGTCTTGCGACTGATACTATTCATTTATATACACGTGTTAGCGCTTTTCTTACAACCGATTGATTAGCGCATTCCTTGCGACTGATCGATGCGCTAACGACGTCGTTTCTTTAAGTCATAAATTATCAGCAGGTAGTCTTGTTATCCTATCTGCTGATTACTTCAACGACATCGTTTCATTTAAATGCGATTGTCTTAGTAATAGATCTAGCAGCTGGTTTCTGTTTATTCCAGCTGGTTCCTTTTAGCGATAGTTGCGAACAACAGGTTTATAAGTGTTGTTCCATTTTCTTGCAATTGGTTTTCCTTTCACCAGTTTCCGTTCAAATATATGTTTCCAAAGTCGAATTCGATACTCAGTAAAGTTTTAAAATGGGAAGCAAATGTTTAAAATGATGGAACCCGATGATTTACAGGAATGTTTAAAGAAATAATTGTTAAGGAACAAAAGCTATTTTAGATTATGGCATAGATAGTTAAGGTCACCAAGGAGAAGGGTGAGCAGTTGTCTATGATGTCGACTGCCCTTTCATATGAGCTATATGCTAAAACTGATATCGGGAGTCATTTTGATCAAAGTGCAAATTGGACCACATAGAACTTATATGCCATGATCAACTGAAAATGATATTGAAATTAATGAGAAGCTGGGCTATCATCCCCTGTTTCTGCCATTGAATGTTTACTGAAAGTTTTACGAAAATGACATTGTTTATTGAAGTTCCTTAACATATGTATTGAACAGAGGTCTGCCTGCGTTTTATGAAATTGTTACTACTCAAGTTTTACTTGCTGAGCCTTTAGGCTCACTAGCTTTTAAAATGGTGCAGCTACGACAACTGGTGGAGGAATAGCAAGTGAAACTTGAAACCAGCAGATGGGTGGCGTTGTGTTTATCCAAGGCCTACGTTTTCCGTGTCTAAGTTGTATCGTTTTGAATAGATTGTACTGTATTAGATCAGTAGCAACGGTTGTATATTTACTTAGAATAGCAGCTGTTGTAATCGCAATTACAATTATCAATACAAACTGTTTTTCCTCAAATGTTTTTAGCAGTTAGAGCGCAACTTAAGTACCTGCTGATCTTTGAGCTTGTCGTTTGTTTTGTTCCTTTCAAGTTATAGGAAATACAGCCTATAGCAAATTATCATTTAGCCCTTCTATTATTCGAAAATTTTTATTTACCCCAATTCTCGTGGCCCCGTTGGGTTCGGGTGTCACAGCATTGCTTCAAGCCACAAATTGGAATCAGCATCGGAAATTGCCTCCTTGAAAGTTCTTGGATCAGATCCAATAATTTGATCACCTTGATCATCTTCAAGGAGAAAACCATAACTATCAGGAGCCCTAGGAACCCTTTCGGATCTCCTAGGTGCGACCATTTCTGGTACTGGCTCTGGAGGTGCGGGAGATTCACTTGGTACTTCAGTTGGTTCTCGAACCTCTTCGAGTTCTACTGTTTTGCCCTTTCTATCAAGTAAAAATTCCCTTTCCATAAAGGTGGCATTCCTAGAAACAAACACTTTTGTTTCGCTGGGATAGTAAAGTAGTATCCAATGGAATTATTTGGATACCCAATGAAGTAGCATAAGATGGATCTCATATCCAGCTTATCTCCCACTGTCTGCTTCACGTAAGCAGGACATCCCCAAATCCTCATGAATGAGTACTTGGGTGATTTTCCCATCCATATCTCATATGGATTCTTATCCACTGCCTTGGTGTGGATATTGTTCAACAGCATTACCGTCGTTTCGAGCGCATAGCCCCAAAACGAGATAGGAAGTTCAGTGAAGCTCATCATAGATCGAACCATGTCCAACAAGGTCCGATTACGACGCTCCGCTACGCCATTGAGCTGAGGTGTGGCAGGAGGGGTCCACTGTGCGAGAATCCCATTCTCTTCAGATAGTCTTTAAATTCAGCACTTAAGTATTCACCACCTCGATCGGATCGAAGCGCTTTAATACTTTTGCCTAATTGATTTTCTACTTCAGCCTTGAATTCTTTGAACCTTTCAAAGGATTCAGACTTGTGCTTCATTAAGTACAAGTACCCATACCTAGAGTAATCGTCGGTAAAGGTGATGAAGTATGTGTGACCGTATTTAGTACCAATACTAAACGGGCCGCACACATCAGTATGGATCAAATCCAATAGGCCTAGAGCACGCTCACCCTTGCCCTTGAATGGTTGCTTAGTCATCTTTCCCTTAAGACAAGATTCACAAGTCGGTATGGAGTTAATGTCTGACATATCAAACATGTCACTCCTAACTAACTTGTTCATCCTACTTAGAGAAATGTGACCTAGCCTAGCGTGCCAAAGTTGTGCTGGGTTCAAGTTATCGTATTTCCGTTTAATCGTTGTTGTGTGTGCTTCGACATCGCGAGTTGGAACGTCTTTTAGTTTTAAGGTGTATAAATCGTTTTCGCGTTCCCCAATTCCAATTAAACATTCATTCTTGTAAATATTGCAAATCGAATTAGCAAAGATACAATAATATCCATTACTATCAAGCATAGAAACAGAAATAATGTTCTTTATTAATTCGGGAACAAATAAAACATTTCTCAATAACAACTTAAAATCAGAAGACAGAAATAAATAAACATCTCCTATAGCTATAGCAGCAACTCTTGCTCCATTGTCAAGCCTCAAGTGGGTCTCACCCTCTCTAAGACGTCGGCTTCTTGTCATCACCTGCAAATCATTGCAGATATGAGATCCACATCCGGTATCAAGTACCCAAGAAGTCGAATTAAGAGACATATTTATTTCAATATAGAACATACCTTTCGCAGTTCGCAACTGGTCGAGGTACTCCTTGCAGTTCCTCCTCCAATGCCCAGCCTTGTGGCAGTGGTGGCAAACATCCTCAGACTTGTTCGGTTTTGAAGCCTTTGCCTTTGGCTTCTTGGCGGACTTTTCCTCCTTCGCGGGAGCAGAACATGACCACAAAGGGGTCAAATGCAGCAGGCAGTGAGAGGAGAAGTACATCCACAGACAGCTCGTGTGGAAGTGCGATATCAAGGCCCGACAGCTTTTCAACGAGCCCAATCATGCGAACCCCATGCTCGTGGACCGAAGTCCCATCGCGCATGCTGCTCGTCATCAGCTCCTTGACAGCCGTGAACCTCTCATGTCGAGAGTTCTCCCCGTACAGTTCTTTGAGATGAAAAAGTATGTCAGCAGCATACTTCGTCTTCTCAAAACGTCGTTGCATTTCATTGGACATCGATGCCATCACATAGCACCGAGCTTTCCGGCATACATGACCCCCTCAATAATATGAGCCGGGCCATGTATACGAGTAGCATTGACGTACACCCATTGTTGATGGAAGGTAGGGAAATTTAAACAAATTTAAATACCTTTTAGTTTATCGAATAAACATTTTATCTTGATATAAGTTTTAAATCATATTTAAAACGAGAGATTTTATTTTTTTTTTTAAAATTTGGTCTCATGCATTTATTTTAAATCAAATTTAAAACATGCAACATGCGGATTCAACTAAACTATATATCAACATATATAAATATTGGGATGATCGATCGCGAGAGCTATGCGACCTGGGTCCAATCCTATGGGTGATGCAATATACAATGCAATCCTATTACAATGCTTCCGGTTTTACAGATCTTCGGTCTTCAATATTCTTGATCGTCATCTCCACCGTCTTCGGATGTCCTCCCACTAAATCTAGTAATTTTACATTTAAATTTACCATGACATATAAGGGATACATTTATCAAGGGGTGGGCACGTGCCACAAACAGGCCCACTTTAAATGATAATCAAAATATAAATACAACCGAATCACAAAAACCTATCGCATACACCTAACAAATTGGGCACGGATCTCGATCATCCCAATCATGCAGATAATCTAATTAACATGAATAAATAAATAATCTAATTATTTATCCACAAAATCATATTTTAATTACGAAATCGCATTTTATAAATAAAATCGTATTTTGTCGATAAAATCAAATTTTATCAACAAAATCATATTTAATTTATAAAATCATATTTCAAAATTAAAATCGTATTCTTAAAACAATTTTAAGGCCCAAAAATACTCAAAATTTCAAAATCGACCAAAACGGGCCCGATATCGAATACCGGCCCGAAAACTTCACGGGCTGCCCGGGATAGGCCCGTACCAAACCCTAGAAAACAAACCAGCCGTCATGACATCGCCGGAGACTTTCCGGGCGGCGGCCGCCGACGGCGGCGCCCCCACGAAGATCGCGTGCGGCAGCGGCCGCACGCACGCCGCATCAAATGCGACGTTGGCCGTGCGCCTTCGCGCAATGCTTGCGCGAGGCTGGCCGCACGTGGTCGGCCGCTTGATGCGCGGCCTGGCCATGCCAACAGCGGCGCCTCCCGCCGCAAGCGTGCGCCCATCAGGGCGCACTGGTCGCGCACCACCGCGCAACGATTGCGCGTGGTCGCTCGGCCATGGTCGGCCACCATGCGTGGCCAGCGCGAATGGCGTCGCGCGCGATGGGCCGCCGCGTGAGGCAGAGGCCGGCTGTTAGTTTCAAAATATTTTTTTTTATTTGAAATTTGAGATATTTGATACAATACGGCACTATTGTATTGATCAGATCCGAAAACCTTGGCTCTGATACCACTGTTGGGGAACCGCGGCGGATCCGGATCACGCCTCCCGGTGAGGCAGCGGAAGAACAAAAATTGCCGAGAGACGATCAATACAGTTCAATAAATTCAACAGGCTATGACATTCATAGGGCGTTTAGATGACTACCTTGCTGGCAACTCGTGCCTGGCTCCTACTAGTTTCTCGAGGAAACCGGCACTTCACGGTAGGCGGCGGTAGATAACTTCAATCCGATCCATGACCAGATGCGAGACTCCTTCGTCAGTCTGCACAAGAAGGCCTGACGAGATCGGCGCGGACGGATTCTCCTCGTCAAGATTGGCCGGAACGATTTCCGGCGAAGGAGGCGGCGGCGGCCAAGAGCTAGGTTTAGGGTTAAGTTGTAGTCTAGTGTTTTGATTAAGTCTCTTAAGTCTACTTTAAGTAGAATTAAAGATGGACTTGGACCGGCCCAACGGGCCCGGGTCCAACGGATGAACATTCAGTTCATCCCCATCACCGAGACTTCATCATAACTCCAATCGCCGACCAGATATGACCGATCGACTCTGTTTCCAAAACTGAATACTTTGATCTGAAAAACCATTTTTCAGAACCCCAGTGCAAAATGACCATTTTGCCCCTCAACAGCAGGAAATCACGATTTGACCCCTGTTGACTTTTAGGAAGTCGCACTCCCCAAAATCCTCTTCTCATGCTCAACACATTGAGCTCAGTATCCGTGCGGGAATCTCGAATCCAGTACTTGTTTGACCCTCAATGGTTCAGGGATACAGCTAGCCGTGGGCCCAATCGACTAGGAGCATGTTCAGAATACACAGTGACTATTAGATGTGTTTCATGATAGACGTCATACCCACTATCACATCTAACATACAGTTCAGTGCATTCTAGGTCTTTACTCAACGCAATTGTTAATCATTATACAACGCAATGAAAGTAAAGAATGCCATATAAATAAATGCGTATATCATATATAAAGATTGTTTCATACAAGAGTCTATAAACCCACACGCCACAAGTTGGCTAGTTGGGCATCTACTCTAACACTCCAGTACACCATACCAGATGCTAAACAGACAGCTCCACCTGCTGTTGCCCACTCATGAGATGTGGGAGCTACCCACTCCGCTCATAGCGGCTAACAAACCAAGCATGGAGTAGAGGTACGTGAGTTACCCGCTCAGCCTCCGAGGTATACGGGAACTACCCGCTCTTCCTTGAAATACAGCATCCTGGTATTCTCAAATCAACAGAACAGGCATAGCTAGAAAAACAGAGCTCAACAGGATAATGCGTGTATGAAAATTCAACAGCTGATGTAAATCCCACGATTTTAGATTCGGTATATTTTTAAAGTTGTGTAGGATAGATTTTGGACCTATCAAGATATATGGATTTGAAACTTGTATGTATATCAAGATGTGTATTTTGAAATATAAGATCAAAGATAAAATATTTGAGATATGAACGGGATTGTGATTGTGATCTATCAAATCAAATCGAATCTAAGATTGCAATCTATCTTGAAATCAAATCTTAAAGATGAAGATTTAGATGAAGATTTGAGTTCATCTCAACTCACCCATGCACCTATAAATAGGCCTTCAACCATTTAGAAAATCACACAACCAAAATACTACTCCAAACTCTTGAGTAGTCTATAGAAGTCTAGAGAGATACGCTGCTGAGATTCAAGAAAGAGTGCTTCGAGGATTATTCTGCCCACCACCCATCTGACAACAGTAAGTAGGCTTTTTCTATGAAAATCTAAGTATTTGTTTTTTTAAAGATCCGATCGTGCATGTTTTCTTGATCTGTATTCTTCATAAGAAAATATTCAAAGCACTGTTATGATTCAAATTGGATATGGGATAAGAATTCTTGAACATGAATGGCCCCTACACGGTGGGTATAAAACCGTTATATGGCCTCGCCCCCTTAGAGGAGTAAAAATTAGGGTCTGATCAGTAAACCATGGAAAATAAGATGAAGTATCAGTGCTATATGTATGTTATGTCTTGTCTTGATATTTGGAAAACATATTCTTGTATATATCATATGCCGATCGTCCCCTACTTGCTGAGTGTTTCCCCAAACACTCACCCCCCTCTCTCTCTCCCTAGATAAAGGCGAAGAAAATGTTGAAGAGGACGAGCAAAATATGTTCTGGGGCTGGTGAAGAGGAATATGTTTCAAGATTTATGTAATAAATTAGTTATCTTGATTGTAAGACGCTTCCGCATAATTTTAGAGTTTTGTAACTATCAGTGATTCATGAACAAAGCAAGTTATTTATGGTTTATTTTATGAAAAAGACTGGTTTTGGTTTATACTGTACTACGAGGCTTGTTGTATTATGATTTTATTTTCATTGTACAACGCCGGTGTTCCACGCTCCGGGCTCGGGGCGTGACATTAAAGTGGTATCAGAGCCGCCAGGTTCATAATCCGGCTGGAAAATCGTGACTTTGAAGATTTGACAAAGTCATCGCATTAGGAAAAACAAATAATAATGATAATAAACGATATAATAAATAAATAGTTCCTGATATTACAACATCTTTAAAGCCTTTGCTTGTTCAGGAAATGACTCCCTTTGCCCCTCGTACTCGCGCTGCGGCTGCTATTCGCATGAAACAAATTTCCCTCGACAATCAAAGTCGCATGGCTCGCCGTCTTAGGGCCCAGCTAGCGACCGAAAGACGTGTTTCTGCGGTCATCAGGGAAGAATTAGATAAGAGAGCCGTCAACATGAGTCAAGAGTTGGAGCTCGTGCTGAAGGATAACCGTGGGCTACGAAATAGCTGGAGGTTGTGCCAGGATAGAGAAAAGAGCCTCTATCAGGATATCGACCGTTATACTGCCCAGCTGGCCGATGCAACTAGTCAAAATAAGGAGGATATGGAGAAATTATAGACCTCCCAAGCCACCATCGTGCAACTCTCCGCTGTTAACAACCATCTAGCAATACAAGCTCAAAACCTTCAAGCTCAGTGGCAAAATGTCGAGGATGAATTCAGGCAATACCGCTTGCAGGCTGAAACCAAAATCCGACTTTTTGAGAACGATGTTAGAGTCCTCATCCACGAAAATGCAAACATGTTAAATTCCATGCAAGCCATGCATGAGGAGGAACTTGAGGAAGACCTCGTGGAAGCTGAAGGTGCCATGGAAGCGACAGGAGCGCCTGGTGATGGGGAAATCCTAGAATAGATTGATTAGTTCTTTAAGTAATTTTAGGTTTGGTCAAGGCTACCCTTTTCTATTCTTATTGCACCACATTTTGTATAACTTTTGGAACTCATTACAAAAGAGTTGGGCTGATCTCAAAAGGCACCCGATGGAATTTCAAGTGGGGGAGAGGGCGTACGTCAAGATTCACCAATGAAAGGAGGCGTCCGATTTGATAAGGCGGGTAAATTAAATCCTCGATATGTTGGACCTTTTGAGATTCTCAAGAA
>KV018116.1:44011-55288 GCA_001598015.1 Dorcoceras hygrometricum
TCCACTCGACAAATGGTAACCACTTGGATAGTCCGAAGGAGGGTAGTTCGATAGGTCACCAGGTCACTATCTATCTGCATGCTCAGAACATCACAATGTTCCCTACCAATGAAACATGGTACTTCGTATCGTAGATACTAGTCTCGAACTCGGGCGGCCTTATCCTCATTTTGACGGCCCAATGGACTAGGAACATGTTCAGAACATACAGTGACTATTAGATGTGTTTCATGATAGCCGTCATACCCACTAACACATCTAACATACACTTTAGTGCATTCTAGGTCATTACTCAACGCAATTATAAATCATTATACAGCACAATGAAAGTAAAGAATGCCATATAAATAAATGCGAATATCATATATAAAGATTGTTTCATTCTAGGTCTTTACTCAACGCAATTGTAAATCATCATACACACAATGAAAGTAAAGAATGCCATATAAATAAATGCGAATATCATATATAAAGATTGTTTCATACAAGAGTCTATAAACCCACACGCCACAAGTTGGCTAGTTGGGCATCTACTCTAAAAACTCCACCTCGTCAGTTCTCAACACATGCGAGGGATCTGGCTCATATTTCCTCAACATCGAAACATGAAACACATCATGCATGGAGGACAAATCTGGTGGCAACAACAGCCGATAAGCCAAAGGACCAATCCTCTCTAAAATCTCATAAGGACCAACATAGCAAGGAGCTAACTTTCCCTTGAGACCGAATCTCATAACACTGTGGAAAGGAGAAACCTTAAGGAAAACTATATCACCAACCTCAAATTCTAAAGGCCGAAGCCTCTTATTCGCATAACTAGCTTGGCGATATTGAGCAGCTTTAATTCTCTGGCGAATCAAGTCCACCTGATCTCTCATATGTTGCACAAACTCTGGGGAAGACAGCTGCTTCTCCCCCACTTCTTCCCAACATTGTCAGGCCTCGTGCTCACATCAGAGATCAAGCATGCAGAAACAAGCGGAAGCAACAAAAAAAGTGGTTACAATATTTGCTTTTTGCCTGACTGAAAGATAACATAATTTAAAATACAAGATACTTAAAATAATCCCAATTTATAAATCCACAACAGCACAAATATTCAAGTACAACAATTGCCCAACGGCTGAATACTACACAAGTACAGATGGTCTACCCACTATATAAGACTAAGCATCACACGAAGTGATACCAGTGTATACAAATACTATATATAACTGGGACACTCTAACCACCTCCTGAGACACCACCAGCTGGATCATAACCTCAACCAGCTGCAAATCCTGGAAAACCTGAACAACAGACAGGCAAACAAACACAACAGCCCCAAAGGGACCTCGGGGTTAAATCCCAGTACGGATAGCAACTATAAAACAGCAATGAATAGCAAAAGATATAATGCTAATGCTATGCATGAGGGACAATGCAACAGCCGAAGGCTACAACCAAGAAAGGGAGCCAAAGAATTCAACAGATTCTACGAAGAATAGTTAGTGGCCACTGGTGTGTGTACAAACACACGGGAATCAGCCGCTCATCTTTACACCACACCTGAATACCAGATGAATCAACAACTCAACCTGTTGTTGCCCAACCCATGAACTGTGGTAGTTAACCACTCGGCGCATGAGGGCTAACAGACCAACAGGGAGATGAGAGTGCGGTATTGCCGCTCGCCCTCGCATCCTGGTAAGAAAATAGAGCAACACAAAGCACGGCTACAACAGCTAAAATGGAAATGATCATGCGTATGCAATGCAACAGCTGAACAACATATATGCTATGCATGAGGGACAATGCAACAGCCGAAGGCTACAACCAAGAAAGGGAGCCAAAGAATTCAACAGATTCTACGAAGAATAGTTAGTGGCCACTGGTGTGTGTACAAACACACGGGAATCAGCCGCTCATCTTTACACCACACCTGAATACCAGATGAATCAACAACTCAACCTGTTGTTGCCCAACCCATGAACTGTGGTAGTTAACCACTCGGCGCATGAGGGCTAACAGACCAACAGGGAGATGAGAGTGCGGTATTGCCGCTCGCCCTCGCATCCTGGTAAGAAAATAGAGCAACAACAAAGCACGGCTACAACAGCTAAAATGGAAATGATCATGCGTATGCAATGCAACAGCTGAACAACATATAAAACAACAAGCAATGCAAACACAGAAATCAAACATAATATCCATGCCAATTCCAGCCGTAATATAAGCTCAACATCCGTACCTCACCAGCTTCTAAGCTATAATTACCACACACAGCTGCTACAATCAAGTCCGAGCAACACAGATCTGTCACCTGCTATATCAACACAAGCCACTGCACAAAAGCCGAAACGTAAAATAACAGCAGCTGGGAGCTACAACTCCACCAGCACTCATCTACCTTCCTAACTCAACGGAAAGCTTTAACAAAGCTTAAAGGTAGCATCTTTACTTACCCCAACGAAACTACTGGCACGGCAGGGAACGCTTATGCTAGCAAACTACACAAGGGAGGTGTCTTAGCGATCCTGCGATCCTCTTCCAGCTCCTCCAAAGCTTTCTAAAGAGGTATAGAATGAAGCACCTTAGCGAGAGGAGTCCAACGCTACCACTCTCACTCTCGTCGGAGTTGTCTACCACCGGAAATTAGGACGGATAAGGTTACTGTGAACAGTAAATAGGGTTCGCGACAAGATTTGCTATCGGGAAATATTCTAAGTATGGGATCTGTTAAACAATCGAAGACCAAGTCTTCTCTTAAATACACTACTCAATCAGCAGATAGAAACAGGAACAGATCCATCGACAAAATCAGTTGTCACAACTAATATTCCCAACCAGCAGCTGAAATCACGCATCAGCTTTTTCCTATCGCTAATACACCAACGACTGAAATCTACATCAGCATTGCTGCTGCTTCCTACCAACACGCAACGTCTGAAATATCAACAACTGACGCGATCACTCAACGGCTTATCCCACTACTACTGCTGCTGATTCCAACACTTAGGCAAAATCGATGTCTACGCCAAGCACATCGACCAACAGCTGATTGTGAAAACACAGGTCTCACATCTCTCCCCTACTAAAACATGATTTCGTCCTCGAAATCAACAAGTCCGGGAACAACTCAACTGAACCCAAGAGTTCAAGATAACTGAGCAAACAACTACTGAAATCGGATGCAACACTCACGCAAACAGATGCGGCCATTCACGTTGCATCTTCTCTTCCATCTCCCAGGTAGCTTCTTCCCTACCGTGTTTGCTCCATTGAACCATCACCAATGGAATGGTTTTATTCCTCAACTGTTTCTCTTTACGATCCAAAATTCATAAGGGATACTCAACATAACTTAACTTCTGATCTAGCTCAACCTCGTCAGTTCTCAGCACATGAGACGGATCTGGCTCATACTTCCTCAACATGGAAACATGAAAGACATCATGTAGAGAAGATAAATCTGGTGGAAACAACAGCCGCGCTAAAGGGCCAATCCTCTCAACAATTTCATACGGACCAACATAACGAGGGGATAACTTTCCCTTGTGTGCAAAGCGCATAACACTGCGAAACGGAGAAACTTTAAGGAAAACGAGATCACCAACCTGAAACTCTAGAGGTCGACGCCTCCTATTTTCATAACTGGCTTGGAGATCCTGGGCAGCTTTCATCCGCTGTCGAATCAGATCCACATGATCCTTCATCTGCTGCACAAACTCTGGGGAATACAGCTGCTTCTCCCCCACTTCTTTCCAACATACTGGAGATCTGCACTTTTTGCCATTCAAAGCCTCAAACGGCGCCATACCAATCGTCACTTGGTAGCTGTTATTTTAAGAAAACTCAACTAAAGACAACGCGTCTTGCCAGCTACCACCAAAATCCATCACAAAAGCTCTTAACATATCCTCCAACGTCTGGATAGTTCTATCAGATTTGCCATGTGTTTGGGGGTGATACGCTGTACTCATAGCCAATCTGGTACCCAAAGCTGCTTGAAAACTCTTCCAAAACCTGGAAGTAAACCTTGGATCTCGGTCAGAAACAATCAAAACAGGCACACCGTGCAATCTAACCACAAAATCCACGTACAGTTTCTCCATTTTATTCAAAGATAAGGTCATACCATAGGGTATGAAGTGCGCAGACTTCGACAATCTGTCGATAACAACCCAAATCGCATCGCAACCTCTATTAGAACGAGGCAAATGCGTCACAAAATCCATCGCTATGTGATCCCAATTCCATTGGGGCACTTCCAAACTCTGCAACAGACCACCAGGTCTCATCCTCTCAGCGTTAACCGGCTGGCAGTTTAAGCAACGAGCAACAAAACCAGCAACGTCGCTCTTCAAACCAGCCCACCAGAAGTGCGGCTTCAACGCATGGTACTTCTTCCGTGCACCAGGATGAACACTGTGTCTACTGCAATGCGCTTCTCTAAGGATCTCCTCCCGAAGATCTATCAGATTGGGCACAACAAACCTACCTTGGAAACGCAAACAACCATCGGACGAAATAGAATAGTCCTCAAGTTGACCAGCCTTGACCTTCAACTTCAACTCATGGATGGAAGGATCTGATCTTTGAGCCGCTCTAATGCTCGAAATGATCTGTGGCTCAACTTGAAAAGAAGAAACCACAACATAATCCTAATCCGGGTAAAACCTCCAACCCGTAGTGCTAAGATGCTCACATTTTTTAGAAACATACAAGAACGCAAGCATATCTCCTTGAGCCTTTCTGCTCAACGCATCCGCCACTACATTAACTTTCCCAGGCTGGTACTTGATCTCACAATCAAAATCCTTCAGCAACTCCATCCACCTACGTTGTCTCATATTCAAGTCAGGCTACGAAAACAAATACTGCAAACTCTTGTGGTCCGAGTACACCACAAACTGCTCGCCATACAGATAGTGGCGCCAAATCTTCAACGTAAAGACCACCGCTACTAGCTCCAAATCATGAATTGGATAGCGAGTCTCGTGCGGTTTCAACTGCCGTGAAGCATACGCAACGACTCGTCCATGCTGCATCAACACACAGCCCAATCCATTGAGCGAAGCATCAGAACACACGACGAAGCCACCTGAACCAGACGGCAAAGCCAACACAGGCGCAGTAGTCAACTTCTCCTTGAGCAATTGAAAAGCATTCTCGAATTTCTCGGTCCAAATGAACCGCTTGTCCTTCTGAGTCAACTGAGTAATCGGCCGAGCTATACTAGAGAAACGCTCTATGAAACGACGGTAATAGCCAGCCAGATCCAAGAAACTGCAAACCTCAGACACATTCCTAGGTCGCTCCCAGTTCAAAACAGCATCAACCTTACTTGGATCCACAGAAATGCCATCCGCTGAAATCACATGACCCAGAAACACGACGCAATCCAGCCAGAACTCGCACTTAGAAAACTTGTCATACAACTGCGAGTCCCTCAATGTCTGAAGAACAACTCTCAAATGCTCCTTATGATCCAATGGAGTCTTAGAATACACCAGGATGTCGTCGATGAACACGATCACAAACTGATCTATAAACTCTCGGAAGACTCGGTTCATAAAATCCATGAAGACTACAGGAGCATTGGTCATTCCAAAAGGCATTACCAGAAACTCAAAATGCCCGTACCTTGTACGAAAAGCAGTCTTTGCGCTTGATCTCTAACTCTCAACTGATGGTACCCTGAACGTAGATCGATCTTCGAATATATGGCAGAGCCTTGCAACTGGTCAAACAAATCGTCGATCCTCGGCAACGGGTACTTATTCTTGACACGTAGATCGATCTTCGAATATATGGCAGAGCCTTGCAACTGGTCAAACAAATCGTCGATCCTCGGCAACGGGTACTTATTCTTGACAGTAACTTTGTTCAGCTTGTTGTCGGCGGAGAACGCGGGTTCTATGATTTACGCGTTGGATGCTACTTCTTCTTCACATGTGCAGCTCAGCAACGTTCCAGTGGTGCATCATTTTCCTGATGTGTTTCTGGAGGAGATTACTGGTTTTCCTCCGAAGAGGGAGATTGACTTTAGCATTGAGTTGGTGCCTGGCACAGCTCCGATTTCACGTGCACCATATCGTTTAGCGCCTGCTGAAGTGAGAGAGCTCAAGGTGCAACTGGATGATTTGCTAGAGAAAGGTTTTATTAGACCTAGTATGTCGCCGTGGGGAGCGCCTATTTTGTTTGTCAAGAAGAAGGATGGCACAATGAGAATGTTCCCAACATACTGGCGATCTACACTTTCTGCCATACAAAGCTTTAAACGATGCCATGCCAATTGTGACCTGATAGCTGTTAATGTAGGAAAACTCAACCAAAGACAACGAGTCTTGCCAGCTACCACTGAAGTCCATCACAACAGCTCTCAACATATCCTCTAAAATCTGGATAGTCCTCTCAGATTGGCCATCTGTTTGAGGGTGATATGATGTACTCATAGCCAATCTAGTTCCCAAAGCTGCTTGCAAACTCTTCCAAAACCTGGAAGTAAATCGAGGATCACGATCTGAAACAATCGAAACTGACACACCATGCAAAAGTACCACAAAATCTATGTACGGCTTCGCCATCTTCTTCAAGGAATAGCTCATGTTATAGGGAATGAAGTGCGTAGACTTCGACAATCTGTCTATCACAACCCAAACCGCATCACAACCTCTGCTGGAACGAGGCAAATGCGTGACAAAATCCATAGCTATGTGCTCCAAATTCCATTGGGGCACTTCCAGACTTTGCAACAGACCACAGGTCTCATCCTCTCTGCCTTGACTTGCTGACAATTCAAACATCGGGCTACAAAATCTGCAACATCACTCTTCAAACCTGCCCACCAGTAATGCTGCTTCAAGGCATGGTACATCTTCCTTGCACAAGGATGGACACTGTATCTACTGCAGTGAGATTCTCGCAAGATCTCTTCTCTAAGATAAACTAGATTTGGCACAACAAGCCTGCCACAAAACCTCAACAACCATCAGAAGAGACAGTATAGTCTTCCAACTGTCCAGCTCTCACCTTCAGCATCAACTCATGGATGGATGGATCAGTCCTCTGAGCTGCTCTAATGCTAGAAACAATCTGTGGCTCAACTTGCAAAAGGACACCACAACATAATCCTCAGCGGGGTAAAGCCTCCAACCAGTAGTGCTAAGATTCTCATGGACCTTGGAAATCTGCATCGAAGCCAGCATCGCTACTTGAGACTTTCTACTCAATGCATCAGCAACTACATTCATCTTCCCAGGCTGGTATTTGATCTCACAATCAAAATCCTTTAGCAGTTCCATCCATCTACGCTGTCTCATATTCAAATCCGACTGAGAAAACAGATACTGAAGACTCTTGTGGTCGGAGTACACCACAAATTGCTCACCATACAGGTAGTGGCGCCAAATCTTCAAAACAAAAACCACTGCTGCTAAATCCAAATCATGAACTGGGTAACGAGTCTCATGCGGCTTCAACTGTCGAGAGGCATAAGCAATGACTCGACCATTCGGCATCAACACACAACCCAATCCATTCAGGAAGCATCTGCACAAACAACAAAACCACCTGAACCACACGGCAGAGCTAACACAGGCGCAGTAGTTAGCTTCTCTTTGAGCAACAGAAAACTATTCTCACATTGCTTAGTCCAAACAAAACGCTTATCCTTCTGAGTCAACTGCGTCATTGGCTTTGCTATACAAGAGAATCCCTCTATAAACCGCCGATAATAGCCAGCCAAACCCAAGAAACTACGAATCTCCGCAACGCTCTTGGGACGCTCCAAGTTAAGAACAGCCTCAACCTTACTGGGATCCACAGAAATCACATGAACCAGAAACACAACTCGGTCCAACCAAAACTCGCACTTGGAGAACTTATCATACAGCTGCGAGTCTCGAAGCTTCTGAAGAACTAGCATTAAATGCTCTTTATGCTGCAATGGAGTCTTAGAGTACACCAAAATGTCATCGATAAACACAATCACAAACTGATCGATGAACTCTCTAAAGACTCTATTCATCAAATCCATGAAACTGCGGGAGCATTCGTCAAACCAAAAGGAATAACTAGAAACTCGTAACACCCATACCTCGTACAAAATGCAATCTTCTCAACATCCTGCTCACGGATGCGCAACTAATGATACCCAGAACGTAGATCGATCTTCGAAAAACGGCAGACCCTTGCAACTGGTCAAAAATATCATCGATCCTAGGCAAATGGTACTTGTTCTTCACTGTCACCTTGTTCAACTGCCTAAAGTCGATACACATCCTCATCGACCAGTTCTTCTTCTTAACAAACAAGATAGGCGCTCCCCACGGGGACATGGGCCTAATGAATCCCTTCTCCAGCAAATCACTAAGCTGATCCTTAAGCTCCCTCAACTCAACAGGCGCTAAACGATACGGAGCACACAAAATCGGAGCTGTACCAGGAACCAACTCAATGTTGAAGTCTATCTCCCGCCTCGAAGGAAAACCAGGAATCTCCTCCGGAAACACATCCGAGAAATTTCGAACCACAGGGACTCTACTAAGCTCTACGCTCGAAGAAGAAGACGCATCTAAGGCATAGATCATGAAACCAGCATTCTCAAGCGACAACAAGCTAAACATCTCCATCGCAGAGACTAAAGGAATCTTCATATGGGAATCTTGGCCGTAGAAATTCCATTTCTCGCCAGACTGGGGCCTAAATCGCACAATGCCATGGAAACAATCCACGGTGGCCCTATAGCTAGACAGCACGTCCATTCCCACTATACAGTCAAAATCCCACATCACTAGCCTGATCAGGTTGGCTAACAACACACTCTCGCCAAACCTAAGAACACCATTCAACAAAATCTCCTGGGAGAACAAGCTCGCACCGGCAGGAGTCGCAACAGATACAACATCACACAAAGGAGTGGTATGCAAACTATGCTCAACCACAAATGCATCAGAAATAAAAGAATGCGACGCTCCTGTATCAAACAACACACCCGCAGGAAAATCAAAGATAAAGCAAGTACCTGAGATAATCCCTCCGCCCGGTGTGCCTTTCGCTTGCTCCCTAGTCATGGCGTTCACTTGGGCAAACTGAGGTCCAGAAAACTTAGGGTGGGAAGATTGTCCAAACCACGAAGGACCAGGCTGCTAAAACGACCTAAACTGAGGCTCCCCCAACCTCTGCTGCTGAATAGGAAAAGCACAACGACCTCTAGATGATCCACCTCGACCCTACGGTGGAACTGCGATATGCTGCGATCCAGACAAGGACACACTCTAGCAAAGTGTCCGTACTGACCATAGACATTACAAGAACCCTGCACACCTGCACACTCGCTGTAGGGTGCCTTCTACCACACTGGCCACAATACTCCACCTTGGTACCACCGCTGTTGGAGCTACCAGAACCAGAAGAACTAGAACCAGACTTCTTCTTAAACTGCTTACCAAGAGGCCGAAACCTCTGATGTCCAAACTGTTGGGCTACTTGTTGCTGTTGTTGGGGTGGCTGAGACGACTGCACAGACTGAGAAGGTTGCGCTCCCTGAACCACTGGACGACTACTCTGCGCCACCTGCGGCTTACCACGAGACCGACGGTTCCTCAAACCTTCCTCAATGTCGACCACTGTCCACCGCCTCTGCATAGCTCTTTGGCGAGCTAGCCAAAACCAAGGAATACAACTCCTCCTTCAACCCCTCAAGAAACCTAGTTCTCTTCGATGCGGCACGTACGCAAGAAGGGAAGAAAACCTGCGGGCATACTCTCTAGCAGACATACTGCCCTGCACCAAATTATCGAACTCACGCTCACGGGCATTCACGTAGGACTCCGGGACATACTCCTGATGAAAAGCAACGCAAAAACTGTCCCAAGTAATCCCTACTCCAGTCTCTTCCAAAGTCCTCGAAGCGCCTCTCCACCAACGCTCCGCACCTTTCCTCAACTGGAAATTAGCCAGACTCAACTTGAGTTCATCATCATACTGCACACGGTTAAACAAACCCGTGACATACTGCAACCATGAATCTGCATCAGCACTAGACTCATCCCCATTGAAAACCTGAGGATTCATACGCTGAAACCTTTCCATAACGAGATCCATGTCGTTCACACGGGCAGCCAACTCGTAAACCTCATCCTCGGCCTGCCTATCGCGTCCACGGCGGGGAAAACTTCGTTGATCACCTTCGTCTGACCTTCAGACTCTTCCGGAATCTTCCCTCTACCTCTACCCCTACATCTAGGCGGCATCTAAGAAACACTAAGATGTAAGATCACAACAAAACAGTTACAACACAATCAAATACAGCAAATATATCACATAATCAAGCACATGCAACACACAACACTGTGCCTAGAATCAAGTGTGATGAACAAAAATCGATCTTATCCCAGCTTAAGCTCTGATACCAAAAATGTCAGGCCTCGTGCTCTACTCAGAGTTAAACCATGCAACAATAGCGGAAGCTGTTAGAGTAGATGCCCAACTAGCCAACTTGTGGCGTGTGGGTTTATAGACTCTTGTATGAAACAGTCTTTATATATATGATATTCGCATTTATTTATATGGCGTTCTTTACTTTCATTATGTGTGTAATGATTTACAATTGCGTTGAGTAAAGACCTAGAATGCACTAAAGCGTATGTTAGATGTGATAGTGGTTATGACGGCTATCATGAAACACATCTAATAGTCGTTGTGTATTCGGAACATGTTCCTAGTCGATTGGACCGTCAAAATGAGGATAAGGCCGCCCGAGTTCGAGACTAGTATCTGCGATGCGAAGTACCATGTTTCATTGGTAGGGAACATTGTGATGTTCTGAGCATGCAGATAGATAGTGACCTGGTGATCTATCGATCTACCCTCCTTCGGACTTTCCAAGTGGTTACCGTTTGTCGAGTGGATAAGTCCGAGGTCTTGGTTGTACTGATTAGTCCTCACGACTCGAAACGTCATTGAGACTCTACATGATAGGCGTCTCACTTTGACCCGTTTGCCGACTCACTTGGGGTCATAAGGCGTCGGGATTAGGTGAGACCCCGATGCATGTAGGAGTCGATGCATCGTTGTCGAGGATTCACCGCTCGCAGACATGCGTGGATATCCTAATAGTGTATAAATCTCTGGCCAGAGTACTAGAAGTGTTTTAGGTAAATGTGTTTACCTAGTTACACTCGCGATGTCACTATTCGATCTCCAAGATGTACGCATAGCTATCGGATCTATAGCGACTCTCGATTTACCAATGGTCATTGATCTGATCGGGATATATGGATTGAAAGG
>KV018116.1:84090-121665 GCA_001598015.1 Dorcoceras hygrometricum
GAAGAAGCAGGCGAAGTGTAGAGACTAAACCAGTCGCGAGCTACAGTATCCAGTCGCAAGAAAAACAGACGCAAGATATCCAGTCGTAGTGATGGATCAGCAGCGAAGCAGTTGACGATTTACGAAAGTTGGATGTCAACTGCTGAGCTCAATTCAAATGGCGAAAACGACAAGAAGCCTGCAAAAGAAAAGGACACAAGTACTGTTCCCCTGTCGGTACTTTACAAGACACATTTCAAACGGGAAGAATGGTGTGTCCAACGGGATTAATTTCTACAGAGGCTTTATTACAAAGGAAGCGCCATTGAAGAAGGTTGACGAGGTTGAAAACAGACGATGAGAGACGTTGGTGCAACTACAGTACTGTGGCAGAAATACATTGAATATACAGTGCACCAACAGAGGGAAAATGAAGAGAAAGACGAAGCAATCGACCGCCATTAGAGAAGAGCTTTTCACGAGAGTCGATTGCTGAGTCTAGATTAGCTTGTTAGAGCATTTCCCTAGTGTGTGAGAAAAATAGAGAGTTGAGAGTTTCATTGTATCAATCTCACACACCGAGATTCATTCACATCTATTTGTGAATGAATCTCGAAATCATTTCACAGTTCCCGTCCAAGCACGATGACGTAAAACTCATGGGTATGTAGTCAGTCACACAGTTGAGGCTGCTGTGCATTTGTGGAGTCTAGGAGTTCTCACAGCTGCTGGTTGTGGGATTGGGTCTGTACACAAAGTTGTAAGATCAAATCTTCTAGTAGTGGATCCTTCCGAGGTGGAAGAAGGGGAGATGTAGGACATTGAGGTCCGAACTTCCAGAAACAAACCTGCAGAGTATCGTGTTCTTCATTCAGTATTTACTTAGCACGCATACACGTTTACAGTTCAGCACTTGTTCATATTTTAGCATACGCATAAACAGAATTCAGCACTTAGCATTCTCGCATACACAGCAGCACACTAGCACTTGCAAGTCTCGAACAGATTTATGTTGTACATAAATCTGTTTGAGTTGTTTTAAAATATAGGATTCAGTTCTGATATTTTCCGCATGACTTTTAAATCATACCAGATCTGTCTCCGGTGCTCTTCTTGTGAGTTTTTAAATGTTCAAGAACATCGAGCTATTGCAGCTCCAGAGTATCAGCAGCGCAAAATTTTAAAGTCTTTTATCAAACGCGCGGCTGCTGATCCTTTTGATCCTAATCTTACAGGGACCAACACAGTTCTTGACTTTGCTGAACATGTTCTTATCTTTGTCCAGCGTCTTGAACAAGATATCTTTGGCCACGTTGTCCAGATTAGCCTTTTTCTTATCTTCATTGGTGTACTCATGTCTTTCCTTTGGAAGATACTGAGGTTCGCCACTTGTTACAGCAACTGCCAGATTTGGTTTCATAATCTTCAGCGGTCCTTCTGTGATGACATACCACATGTCATCATCCATGGCCGCAAGATGAGCTCGCATCCGAATTTTCCAGTCATCGTACTCTTCCCTCTAAAACAAAGGAATTTTGTTGTGTGAGATAGACATGTTCATATATAAAGAAGCACTAAACAATGACTGTTCAATAACTGAGATTGCCCGCTCTGATACCACTTGATGTTCCCAGAAATAGAATCACTAAGTAAATAGGAGTTCAGAAGGGGGGGTTGAATGAACTCCTTCGATTTTTGTACTTTCGATAACTCTTTTAAAATGTTTTGCGAGCTTCTTGCTTAACTTAAGTCCGAGTTACCAGACTTAAGAATTTCTCAGTTATATTCAAACTTCTCGGCCAACAGTATTTGTGCGGAAAGAGGCCGATAGATTTGTGAACAGTTAATATAAGCAATAAACAATATGTAACTGCGTAAAGTAAAAGAGAGTCGAGAATTTGTTTCTGGAAGTTCGGACTTCAATGTCCTACGTCTCCCCTTCTTCCTCCTCGGAAGGTATCACTAGAAGACTTTGATGAGAGTAGTCCTTCTACAAACACCCGATCCCGTAACCCGCAGCTACGAGAACTCCTAGTATCTCACAACACCAATCCAAGCAGACACAGCTGCTGGTTACAACACTTTAATGTTTTCAAATGGCTTTTTGAGAAGCCCGTTTGTTACAGACTCAATCAAATACAACAATGAATACACTTTGTGAGTACTGTAAAATCTCTGGTTTCTAAAAACAAAGAAACTTGATTCAATAATGTGAACCAGAGAGTGACACTCGAAGGTATAACGGTGAATATCTAAAGTGAAGATTCTTCGAATGCTTGAGCTTTGAATGCTTTCAACGAAGAGTAAGCTCTGGGAGTATTTTGACAGCGTTTCAGTAATAGCAGTAGCAAGAGTTGTTTCTTCAATTCAAAAGGTCTGCTATTTATAATCTTCGTTCAACGGTTGATGAATCCAGATAAGGCAACACATCCTGTTTGAATTCCTGACAGTAGTACGCCGTCAATCCTGCTCCATTATATGGTAAATTGCGTTTCGTCAGGGATGCGAATATTGTTTCCATACGTGCACTCCCGTTGAAACCGCCTCTATCAATGTGTACTATTTTTCCCAAGATAGTACCAATCTCGTCTCCTTAATTTCAGGCGGTATGAGTGATTCTTGTTTTGGCCATCGATATTTTCCAATTGATTATACGATCGAATTTGAATCAACTTTTTGCTTGCGCCTGAGATCATTTATATCGACAGACCTTTCCTTGAAGAAGATGAATGAACAGTTCCTTGCTGTCGAGAGATTTGTCGCGGCAAACAAGATTCAACCATTTGCAAATTTCAGCACTGATGACATCATCATATCTTTCCATTTACCACTTTTAGTACTGCTGACGTCATCATATCTGTTGGGAACATCGTAGCTGAATATGATGGTGATGTCATGATGTCTACTGTGGATTAATCAAATCCGTTGAAGCAAACGATGTCGTGTTGAACTAACTGTTTACGAAAGCTGTCGATAGAAGACGTTACTTGCACTATTTCCAAAACCAATACTGTAGCGAAATCTGGTGTTACCAGCGATAAATAGTACTGTTTCAAGATCTGTCGAGTAAGCTTATCAATGCATCTGGCCCTTTCTGTTGGTAGAGCAATTCACTGTTCCCGTCGCTGTTGGCAGATACCATTACGATACAATAGTCCAGAGCTGTTGGCAGATATCTCCATTCTCAATACTTAATCAGTAGATTTCTGCCCCGATAACCCAAATAACCAAATCAATCACTCCACTGTTCCAAGATCTGATTTTGATCAACTCGAAACCATAACTGTAGCTTGAGCCAATCACTGTTGTCAGCAATGTTGATCATCGTGAAAGGATTATTCGAATATCATCATTTAAGTCCAAATATTTTCTTATCTTTGTTATCACCAAAACTATAAATTTTATCCTAACAGTGCAGTTAGATAATTTGCTGGAGAAATGTTTTATCCGTCCTAGTATGTCACCATGGGGAGCTCCCATCTTGTTTGTGAAGAAAAAGGATGGCTCAATGCGGATGTGCATTGATTTTCTCCAGTTGAATAAAGCCACTGTCAAGAACAAGTACCCGTTGCCGAGAATCGATGATCTGTTTGATCAGTTGCAAGGTTCTGCGGTGTATTCAAAGATTGACTTGCGTTCAGGGTACCATCAGCTGAGAGTGAGAGAACAAGATGTCGTGAAGACTGCTTTTTGTACCAGGTACGGGCATTTCGAGTTTTTGGTTATGCCGTTTGGATTGACTAATGCCCCTGCAGTATTTATGGATTTGATGAACCGAGTTTTCGGCGAGTTTATTGATCAGTTTGTGATCATGTTCATCGACGACATCTTAGTCTATTCGAAGACTCCTTTGGAGCATAAGGAGCATTTGCGTATTGTCCTTCAGACGCTGAGAGACCAGCAGTTGTATGCAAAGTTTTCCAAGTGCGAGTTCTGGTTGGATCGCGTCGTATTCTTGGGACATGTGATTTCATCCAAGGGGATTTCGGTGGATCCTAGCAAGGTTGATGCCGTTCTGAACTGGGAGCGTCCCAAGAATTTTTCCGAGTTTCGCAGTTTCTTGGGTCTGGCTGGCTATTATCGTCGCTTCATTGAAGGTTTCTCTAGTATAGCAAAGCCGATGACTCAATTAACTCAGAAGGACAAGCGTTTTGTTTGGAATGAGCAGTGTGAGAATTATTTTCAACTGCTTAAGGAGAAATTGACTACTGCACCTGTGTTGGCTCTACCGCCCGGAACAGGTGGATTCGTTGTTTGTTCTGACGCTTCGCTAAATGGATTGGGTTGTGTTTTTATGCAGAATGGTCGAGTCATTGCGTATGCCTCACGGCAGTTGAAACCGCACGAGACTCGTTACCCAGTCCATGATTTGGAGTTAGCAGCCATGGTCTTTGCGTTGAAGATCTGGTGTCACTACTTGTATGGCGAGCAGTTTGTGGTGTACTCCGACCACAAAAGTTTGCAGTATCTGTTTTCGCAGCTTGACCTGAACATGAGACAACGTCGGTGGATGGAGCTGCTAAAGGACTTTGATTGTGAGATTAAGTACCAGCCTGGGAATTCGAACGTAGTGGCCGATGCTTTGAGCAGGAAGGCTAGTGAGATGCTTGCATCGTTGTACATCTCTAAGGATCAGGAGCATCTTAACACTACTGGTTGGAGATTCTACCCGGTTGAGGATTACGTCGTGGTTTCTTCTTTCCAAGTGGATCCGCAGATTATTTCTAGTATTCGAGCAGCTCAGAGGACTGATCCGTCTATCCACGAGTGTAAGTTAAAGGTCAGGGCTGGCGAACTTGAAGATTATTCTGTCTCTTCCGATGGTTGTTTGCGTTTCCGGGGCAGGTTGGTTGTGCCCAATTTGATTGATTTGAAGGAGGAGATCCTTCGGGAAGCGCACTGTAGCAGACATAGTGTTCATCCTGGTGCACGGAATATGTACCATGCTTTAAAGCCGCACTTTTGGTGGGCTGGCCTAAAGAGCGACATTGCTGGTTTTGTTGCTCGTTATTTGAATTGTCAGATGGTTAAGGCCGAAAGGATGAGACCTGGTGGTCTGTTGCAGAGTTTGGAAGTGCCCCAATGGAATTTGGAGCACATAGATATGGATTTCATGACGCATCTGCCTCGTTCCAGCAGAGGATACGATGCTATTTGGGTGGTTGTAGACCGTCTGTCGAAGTCTGCACATTTTATTCCCTATGGGATGACCTTCTCGTTAAAGAAGATGGCAAAGCTGTACGTTGATTTCGTTGTTAGACTGCATGGTGTGCCTGTTTCGATCGTTTCCGACCGAGATCCGAGGATTACTTCCAGGTTTTGGAAGATTTTTCAAACAACTTTGGGTACCAGATTGGCAATGAGCACCGCATATCACCCCCAGACATATGGCCAATCTGAGCGCACTATCCACACTTTGGAGGATATGTTGCGAGCTGTTGTGTTGGATTTCGGAGGTAGCTGGCAAGACGCGTTGTCTTTAGTGGAGTTTTCCTATAATAACAGCTACCAAGTGACGATTGGAATGGCGCCGTTTGAGGCTTTGTATGGTAGAAAGTACAGATCGCCGGTATGTTGTGAAGAAGTGGGGGAGAAGAAGCTATATGCCCCTGACTTTGTGCAGCACATGAAAGATCATGTGGATCTTATTAGACAGCGGATGAAGGTTGCCCAGGATCGCCAAGCCAGTTATGAGAATAAGAGGCGTCGACCTCTTGAGTTTCAGGTTGGTGATCGTATATTTCTCAAAGTTTCTCCGTTTCGCAGTGTCATGCGCTTTTGGACACAAGGAAAATTTAGCCCCTCGTTACGTCGGACCGTATGAGATTGTTGAGAGGATTGGCCCTTTAGCATATAGGCTATTGTTGCCGTCAGAGTTGTCTTCTCTTCATGACGTATTTCATGTTTCCATGTTGAGGAAGTACGAGCCAGATCCATCTCATGTGCTTAGGACTGACGAGGTGGAGCTAGATCAGTCGTTGAGCTATCAGGAATATCCCTTGCAAATCCTTGGCAGAAAAGAGAAACTGCTGAGAAAGAAGACCATTCCGTTGGTGATGGTGCAGTGGAGCAAACATGGAAGGGAAGAGGCTACTTGGGAGCTGGAAGAAAAGATGCAGCGCGAGTGGCCGCATCTGTTTGAGTAGCTGTTGAGCTAAATTCCAGTAGTTTGTAGCTTTTGGTTGTATTTCTTCCCTAGTTGTTGTTAATTGTTTGCTCAGTAATCTTGAACTCTTGGCTTGTGTTAGGCAGAGTTCTATTGTGTATCCTGCTGTTTAGTTGTAATTCCAGATTGTTGTTTGATTTCGAGGACGAAATCCTTTTTAGTGGGAGAAATGTGAGACCTGGAATTGTATAAGATTAATTTGGTAGGAATTAATCGGTTCTTAGAGATTTCTTGTGGTTCAGACCTCTGTTAGTAAGTTTGGTTTGCATTTTCGAGCCGGAAATCACTTTTAGAGTGATTCTAGAAGTTTTCGTATTTTTGAGTTTTGGGAGGTATGAGCTGGTTTTGTTGTAGCAGCTGGTCGGTGGCAAATCCAGCCGCAACGGTTTAATTGGTAAGCACGAGATCTCACTACGCCGTTGTTTCTATGAAGTCTGGTAGCGTGTTTTGTATCCAGCCGTTGCGGTTTGGTGTGTTTGTATTCAATGGAAAACGACAGCGTTTCGATAAGTTGGCGCGACGTCGTTTGGATTTTGCGTCTGGTACCAGCTGGTGGGATCGGTTCGTGTGTGCCTGCTGGTTGTCTAGCTGAGAGTAGATGTCAACGTTGGTCAACTCTACTGTAGCTTGCGGATGGTATTGCGCGCAGGAGTTAGCGACCGGATTTGATGACGTCAGCTGTGCGACGCCATTTTAATTAGTTGCAAAGCTACGTTTTATTTGCTGCGGCTGGTATCAGCTTTTGTATTTCAAATCAGTCGTAGGAAGCGACCAGCTTTTGGGATTTGAGAATCAGTCGTAGCTCGTGTCCTACGACGTCGTTTGTTGTGTTTGGGATTATGCTATGCGGGGTTCGACCAGCCGATGGGTTGTTGATGCCTGCTGGTTATGTCGGTGGACTTTTAATCAAATTTCAGCAGCTGTGGGATTTATATATATAGGAAGACTTTGTCTTCGATTGAGATATCAGATCCCATACTTAGAATAATTTCCCGACATTCATTCTCTGTTTCTCGAACCTTATAGCACTGTTCATCGTGAGCTTCTCCGGTTAATTCCCGTCGATCCCGACCGTCATTTTGGACTTTTGAGGTAGCGTTGGACTCCTCTTGAGAAGCTCTTTCATCTCTTACCCATTGTGGAGGCTATCGTTGGCTAGAACAAAAGCTCGAAGCTACTGTCTTTCGGCCGAGTGTCGTGTAAGCAGGTAGCTTTCGAATTCAGTTGTTGGAATCTTGTTCTAGGCCTTGTTTTAAGCTCCTTTTATAGTTGTATGGGTTGTGTAGTTGCTGGTTGAGTTGTTGCTCCCAGCCAGTGTTTGGCCGTGAGTTCTGTTGGTATTTCCCTGAACCTGCTTGTGCGTGTGTTAGCAGGTGTTGGACTTAGATCTCTCGGGCTCTTTCTTGTGGTATTGACCTAGGAATTGAGGTACGGATTTGAGCTTATAAACCAGCGTGTTTCTGGATTGGATGAATTGTAGTTGCTGGTGTATGGAATGGCCGTGCCTGATTGTTGTCCTGGTTGAGGACTGTGTATGCTATTGTGTTTTATTGTTGTGTTGCATATGTTTATATGCTTGTATTCCAGCATGTTTCATACACGCATGACATTCCATTTCAGTCGTTGCAGCCTTTGTTCATTGTTGTTTCTTTGTTTTCTTACCAGGATGCGAGGGCGAGCGGTGATTCCGCACTCTCATTTCCCCTATGCGCCGAGTGGCTAACTACCACAGTTCATAGGTTGGGTTGTTGATGCATCTGGTAAGGGTGGGCGAGTAGGGGTGAGTCGGTAGCACCCACATGTCCTACACTCACCGTGGCCACATATTCCGTTGCAGATTTCCGTTGAGCTGTGCATTGAGTTCTTTGGCTCCCTTCCTTGGTTGTAGCCTTCGGCTGTTGTCCCGTATTCTCATGAATAGCATCTGCATTTTATTCATGCTGTTTACTGCTGTTTATAGTTGCTCTCCGTAATGGGATTTGACCCCATGTCTCTCTGGGGTTTGGTTGTTTTCCTTTTTGTGTTGTTTTCAGGAAACCCAGGTTTTACAGCTGGTCGTGGTTTTAACCCAGCTGGTGGCGTCCCAGGAGGTGGTTAGAGTATCCCTGTAGCGTATAGCATATTTATATGTATCAGTATTCTTAGCATGGGGATGCCCTGCGCTTTGTCGTTGTATTTGGTTGTTGGAGTTTGATACATGTTATCGTTGATGTCGTTATGCTATACTGTTGGTCATTCTTATAAACTGGGATATCTATTTTGAGTATCGCACTATTTTAAATTATATTGTTTTAACTCGTCAGGCCAAAAGCGAAAATTTTACCCGCTTTTTAGTAGCTTCCGCATGTGTTTGTATGTTTTATCTCTGATTAGAGCACGAGGCCTGACACAGTCTCCGAGGTATACGGGAACTACCCGCTCGTCCTCGAAATACAGCATCCTGGTATTCTCAAATCAACAGAACACGCATAGCTAGCAAAACAGAGCTCAACAGGATAATGCGTGTATGCAAATGCAACAGCTGATATCAATACAATGCACAAACGATAACAGCATAGAGCACACACACAGCCAAGCATATAATCCATGCTCAATCCTAAGCTGTAAACAAGCTCACATCCGTACCTCAATTCTCTGTGCAACAATTACTACAAACAAGGTCCGAGCAACGCAGATCCACCACCTTCTAAGCCAACACAAGCAACTACTCAAAGACCGAAGCACAGAAAACAGCAGCTGGGAGTTACGAACTCCATCAGTGCTAATCTTACCTCTCTAACTCAACAGAAAGCTCTAACAGAGCTCAAAGGCAGGAACTTTACTTACCCCAACAAGTTAGGAGCGAAATCCGACGCTTATGCTAACAGACTACACAAGGGAGATGTCTTCGCACACCTCACCAGCTTCAAGAAAACATTCGAAAACAATATCCAAACGAAGCGTCTCAGCAAGAGGAGTCCAATGCTACCACTCTCACTCTCGTCGGAGCTGTCTACCGCCGACAATCGAAGAAGATAAGGTTCGGTGAACAATAGCTAGGGTATCGCGACAGAATTTGGCAATCGGGAAATATTCTAAGTATGTAAACTGGATACTCAAATCGAAGACCAAGTCCTATAAGAACTAAGCCAAAGCTGCTCACAGCTGAAGAAACAGTATCCACCAATACTTAAACTATCGCAACTGATATTCCCGCTCGCAAACAGATCTTACAGCAGATCTCACTCTACGCTACAACAGCAATCGCTACTAACTCAAACAACGTTGCAGAGAACTACTGTCGCAACTGGACACGTCACCTGCTACTCACTGCTGAACACTAACCAACATCTGTTAGCAACACTAAACAGATCTCTCACACAGCTGACGCTAACGCAACTCACAGCTGAGTCTTCTTCGCTAATCCAAAACGCTGTCGTTCCAACTAATCCAAACGACGACGTAAAACTACTTACTACTGAAACACGCTAGCACAGTCTCTACTGCTCAGCGACAACAGTGCTTGCTATGACTGCTGAACACAACCACCCAGCGACAACTGCTGACGTCACCACTGTTAAACGCTAACATTCAGCGATGAGTCGCGCTAACTGCTGAACAGATTCCACGCCAACTCTAACTCTCCAGAACTGTTCTAAGGGCTAAAACAAAACCCGATAGCTTCTCCAAGCTCAACAACTCAAAGCTGATCTCCATAAAACCCGATTAATTAACTCAATTAATCTCATCAGCTTTCGGGTCTCACAGCAACTATTTTAGAACAGAGCTCACCGACCAAATCAGCTGAAGAGCTCATCAACTTAATCATGTCCCTCTTCATATAGAAGTTTGACAAATTTATGCAGAAAAACAACTCTCAACTAAAATCTCCTGATTTTACTAGAAATAATTCTACTGCCATTACTGACTTTAAATGTTATTAATGTGGCAGATCTAGTCACTATGTTGCAGACTGCAAGAGACCCAAGCAGGACACTAAGAGGCAACCAGATTGCAAAAGTAAAGACAAAATGGACAAGAAATTCTATACGAAGAATAGGATTAGGAAATTACTTGTCGCTAAAGAAAACAAGAGTTCATGGGCTGATACAGACACGGAGGACTCCAGCTCAGGGACATCCTCATCGAGCGATAGCGAAGACGAAGTACAATTTCTAATGGCTGATGACACTGAAGAGGTATTTGATTTCTATAAACTTGATTTTACACGAGAATACCTTGTCACAACACTGAATGACATGGCCGTAGAGTACATAAAGCTTTCTCTGTCATTTGAGGAATTCAGAGCTGAAAAAGAGAGTCGTGCTATGAAATCTGAGCCGGTAAGCCAGATGATTTGCAGATCTTAAGATAATGACTGAGAATGAAGATCTGAGAAGCATGTCTCAGGAGATGATGAATGAGAATCTACGCTCAGCTGAAATTATAAGCTCCTGGACCAAGTCATCTGCTTCGTTACAAAAATTTCAAGTAGCTATGAAGCCATATAGTCATAAATCCGGATTGGGATATGAAAGCTATGAAATCAATATCACAGAGACGTGTACTCACCCAAAGCTAGATAAGCCTAAGCTTAAAACAATAAACTTTGTGAAATCCAGCATGGGACAACCTGAAGATTCCAAATCTGATGAGTCACAGAATGCAGCTAAACCTCAGACCTGGCAAGGTAGATACTCTGGGGTGTGATATACTGCTCCTGGAAAGCCAAGAGAGAGCTGGCTCAGGAAAATAATTGAATAGATTAGGGGTAGTCCCAAATCTGATGGAAGGAAGTCAAGACAGCTCTCAAATGATTTTGCGAAGGAAAGGCAGTACAGGCCCAAGTATCATAAGTCCATATCTCAAGGCAAAGCTACTGCACATCAGACATATATCAGATCATATCGCACCGCATATCGCACATATATCTGGATGCACACACTGTTAGATATGTTAGAATTATCCAAGTGTGTGTCCCGAAGGTTCTAACCAAACCTGGACCCAAGTAAAACCAAAGGGTATCTTGTGATTACAGGTACAATAGATCTCAGGACTGAAGCAATCTACATGGTACCTGGACAGTAGATGGCTAGGCACATAACTGGTAACTCAAAGTTGTTATCTTATTTGAAGACATGCAGTGGACCTAAGATGATATTAGATGACAATTCAAATGGTAACACTTTGGGTAAAGGTAATCTTACCCTTGGTAACTTTACTGTCAACAATGTTTTTCTGGTTGAAAATTTGTGTTAAAATTTAATTAGTATTAGTCAACTATGTGATATTAATTATTCTATGAATTTTCGAAAGCACACGTGCACAGTTTAGAATCCGAAAATTCTGACCGTGTTATTAGGATAGATCGGGAAATACCTTCAAAGTGACTAGTTAGATCAGCCTCATCCTGAGTAAATCTGCATAGTACCTGAATCTTATAAGAGCTAGCTATGGCATCAGTGATGAATCATCTGAATTTCAAAAAACATACAAATATGAGTACGCGTGGGCTATTTACTAGTTTTGCCCAAAATAAAATTTTCAAAAGACAAGATTTGTTCTGCTTGTCAGCTGGGAAAGCATATTAACTATATTTTTAAAAAGAGAGGCAGTAACAAAACCTCCCGAAACTTGGAACTTTTACATATGAATCTTTTTGGTCCCATACCTGACCAGATTAGGAGGAATGAAATACACCCTTGTAGTTGTTGACGATTTTTCAAAGTTTACTTGGGTGATGCTTTTAAAATCAAAAGATCAAACTGTCAAACAACTGATAAGACTTAAAACGTTTACAAAATGAAAAATCTTGCAGTGTCACCAGATCAGAAGTGATAGAGGAACTTAATTTTCAAATTATAGACTATCCTCTTATCTGAATGACATTGGAATCAAGCATGATCTTTCAGCAGCTAGAACATCTCAGCAGAATGGGTTGGCTAAGCGTAGAAATCGTAATTTAAAAGAAGCTGCTATAACTATGATTGCTGATTCATGAATTTCTAAAAAGTTTCGAGCCGAAGCATTTAACACAGCTTGCTACACTCAGAACGTATCGATGATTAATAAGCATCATGGGGTAACCCCAAATGAGATCTTGAATGTCATGAAACCTGATATGTCTTATTACAGGGTGTTTGGATGCATATGTTTCATTCATAACAATGGAAAAATCATCTAACAGCTTTTGATGTGAAATCTGATGCAGGAAATTTTCTAGGATATTCCGTTGTGAGCAGAGCCTATCGCGGCTTAAACAACAGAACGCTGACTGTAGAACAATCAGTTCACGTGGTGTTCGATGAGACCAACTTTAGATCTAATTCAACTGCGAACTTGAAATATTTTTGCACCCGTCTGGAATCAACAAATTTAGATGAATCACGTGATGACAATGCGTCATTGATTTGACTAATGTTGACATAGTGCAGGAGCAACAAGCAACAGGTGTTCCAGCTGTCGATGTCGCTTTACACGATACGCAAGCTGATGGAGATCATGTGAAAGCTTATGATGCAAACATATCAGGTATTATCGCCCAAGCTGAACCAGCTTATGTATGAGTATTTCAATTCAGCTTTCATTTCTCATATAAAACCTAAGACTATTGAAGAATCCTTAGTAGATCCGATCTGGGTATAAGCAATGCAGGAGGAACTAAATGAATTTGAAAGAAATAACGTTTGGAAACTAGTTCCTAGGCCATCTAACCACTCAGTGAGAGGAATGAAATGGGTCTTAGGAATAAATTAAATGAAGATGGGATTGTTACTCAAAACAAAGCTAGGTTTGTAACACAAGGATTTAGACACTTAGAAGGAATAGATTATGATGAAATATTTTCACCAGTAGCTAGACTAGAAGCAATTCATATTCTTCTTGCCTATGCTGCATTCAAAGACTTTAAAGTCTTTCAGATGGATGTAAAGAGTGACCTTCTTAAATGGCATCTTAATTGAGGAAGTGTATGTAGCACAACCACCTAGCTTCGTCAATCATACATATCTAGATCCTGATTACAAACTGGATAAAGCTCTATATGGGTTGAAGCAAGCATCCAGAGCTTGGTATGATACACATTCAAAATTTCTTCTAGAATATAATTTTCTCATAGGCACAATCGACAAGACATTGTTCAAATTTGTTAAGAATGATCATGTGTTATTAGTCAAAATATTTGTTGATGATATTATCTTTGGATCTAGTAACCTCGCTGTGCCAGAAATTTTCAAAGTTAATGCTGGAAAAGTTTGAGATGAGCATGATGGGAGAGTTGACGTTCTTTCTTGGACTTCAGATGCAACAGCTTGAGAATAGAATCTTCATAAATAAAGCCAAATACACAAAAGAATTGCTGAAGAAGTACACTTCAGGATGGAAAACTTCTTAGCATCAGCTACCCCGATGAGTGCCCTCAATCAAACTGGATAAATATGAAGCTGGAACTGCCATTGAGTTCTTTGTATCATGGTATTATAGGCTCTTTGCTTTACTTAACAGCTAGCTGACCAAACATCATGTTTTTTTTCTGTATGTGTGCTTATTTCAAGTAGAGCCCAAACAGTCTCATTTAATTGTTGTTAAAAATGTTTTAAAATATCTCAAGGGTAATCATAATTTGGGTCTTTAGTATCCTAAAGACTACAGTTTTCAACTGATCGGGTACAATGATGCATATTATGCAGGTTGTCGAATTGATAGGCGAAGCACGAATGGAACTTATCAATTTCTAGGAGATCATTTGATCTCATGGTTCAGTAAGAAGAAGACTTTGCTAAATCCATAGCTGAAGCAGAGTACTTAGCAATTGGGAGCTGCTGTGCTCAGATTTTATGAGCAACATCAGCTTAGGGACTATGGCATTGATTCTTCTGAAGCTCATATTTCGTGCGACAATATCAGTGCTACTGCCATCACCCAGAATCATGTAATGCATTTGCAAACCAAGAACCTTGACATCAGACATCACTTCATAAGGGATCACATTCTCAGGAATAACGTCAAGCTGGAATACGTTTCAACAGAACAGCAAGTCGATGATATCTTCACCAAGCCACTGCCTGATGCTAAGTTTTCATATTTCCAACACATTCTTGGTCTATTAGAACTACCCTAATCTATAGATTGCAGTTAATCGAGGAGTTGCTAAGATTAGGGAGAACCTTCAGCTAAGGGGGAACCTCGCTTCAGAAGTATTAAGCTTAAAGTCAACTAAATGCGCGTGAACTGAAGGAATTCAGATTATGCACATATACAACTATTTTTATCCCTGATCTTATCTAATCGTATCTCTGCATATATTAAATCAACGGTGGTGATCTACTTTCAAAGGCGGTTTAATTTTTTTCTTTGATCGTACGATTAAATTTTCAAGTGTCTTTAAAAATTCAAAACCCCGCCTATAAATGCTTGACACGTGTTGTTTTAGAGCGCGTCCATCACCACCTACATTTTTTCTCTCACGGTTCTAACTTCTATTTATGGTTTTTATTCTCAAATCATTCGATTACCATTACTACCGTGCTTTTCCTAATATTCTTGTAGAAAATCTCTCTACCCTCAAGCAATACAACAACAATGGCCCTTGTCTTCGTTCAGAACTCTCTCCAAGTGAATTTAGATTAAGTTCTCAGCCTTTCCCACGGGGGAATGCTTACGGTATTCAAAGCTCTGGATTCTTCTGGACTCAAAGGCTTCTTGGGGTTTTCAGTGGCGGTTTACGAGGAGGCTATTCAGGATTTTTTGATAAATGCAAAACTGGAGCAAGACACTGTGGTTAGCATAGTCCGGGCTTTGACAGTGGTTATCATAGAAGAGATGTTTTCTGGTACTTTTAGTTGCCCAATGAGGTGCTTGCTGTGGTATCTGGCTTGACCAAGAGGATGGTTGCTGAGATGCAGATGGAGTTTTCTGTTATGGGTGTACCGGTGAAGAGTTCATGCAAGAAGAAGGCGATGAAGGTGGAACATCTCCTGCTCAAAAATATTATAGACAAGGCCCTCAATGCAAAGATGGGTCTTTCGACGCAGTGACCCAAGAGCGCTTCGCCCTGATGGTAGCGATTATGGGCGTCATCAAAGAAAATTGGAGAAAAATCCTTTTCGGGATTTTGAAGGTGATGGTGGTCTCATAAAAAATCAGGGATTCTTTTTTTGCTGCGAAGATAACCCTGCTGCTGGAGGGAGTACAAGGATTAAAATTGGGCGCATCTCTGGCCCTTCACTAATTGAATATTTTGTCTATCAAGTCTGTTGGCACATATATCGGTAAGAAAAAAGCATCTCCAACGGAGTTTCTGGCGGTGAAGAGGAAATTTTGAGAAGCTCAAAAGGCCACAGATGAAGCGAGAATGGCTGAGGATATGGAGGGCAAAGCTACTGCAGCAAAATCCAAACGTCTGGAAGCTGTGCGCTCCAAAGATCAAGTTGTTGCTAACCCAGTACTAAAGCGCAAGTGCACGATAGTTGGTAGAGATGCTCCCTCTATAACATCTTTGAACATCATTCCTGATGTGGTGACGGCAGTACCAATTCAAACGTTGCGACCTCCGAAGCGTAAACTAATTCTGGCGGAAGATTCTGATTCTGAGGACACTATGCCATTAAAGAAAATTCTTCAGGTATTAGCACCGATGACTCAAGCTGTTCCAAAGCCTCCTCTAACGGAAGCTGAGTCCGCATAGTTATTCGATGACGAATATTTGTCTCTGGAGGATATTTTACTGACTCTTATAGAGGACGCACTTCCTCCTTCGGTGACTAGAACAGCATAGTTGACTAAGATAGGGTGGTTCCATGGCATTCAGATCGGGGAAGTAAATTTCACCCAATCTCTTTCGAAGATTGTCCCCGACGATAAGGGAAAACATATTTTGGTTGACGAAACAAAGGGGAATCCCGCTACAGAAACAGTTGCTTTAATCTTTGCAGATATAGAATTTTTGATACAGATTAAGACTCTGGTTTTGCTGAGATGATTCAATGTCGATAGTTTTGAAGCTTAGTCAGCATAAGTTGATGAAGACTATGAGGACCTGCCTGCACGCCACCCCTTTTGGGCCCTCGACCCGATTAGAATCCAATTGGTCGTTCACTCCCTCATGGTAGGAACGTTGCAGAACCTCTCACACAGTACTACCCACACCCACGGAAGTGTGGTTAAACTACCTCCACAGGAATTCGAACTCGGGTCACTAGGCTTTACTACCCAAAATTCACCTCCTTGGTACCAATTGGGCTACTAGTAGCTTACAAGCTACTTACGTGTTTTTGTTTCTGGAATGTTTCCTTAGATATTTTTTTCTTTGCTTCAGACTAAGGAAATCTTCTAAGCTGTTAGTCATTATTTAGATAAGTTCGCGATCTGTTTTTTTCCCGACCTGATTTAAGTCACGATCTGTTTCTTTTTCCCGTGATGATTTTAGATGCCTTGAGCAGTTCTGAACACGTGATCTGATTTCATTGTCTAGTCTGAGTTGACTTTGTTTGATCATCATAATCCAGTCAGCTCTTTTCAGTCGTATTGAATTTTCCTAATCTGAGTTGACCAACAGCCCAGATCCAATTTTCTATTTTGAGCTGGTTTATGATCATGATCTGTTCATACTGTGAGACCTGTGTTTTTCGCAATCAGGTGTCTGTCAGGCCTCGTGCTCATAACAGATAAACACATGCGGAAGCTATCAAAAAGTGGGTAAAATTTTTCGCTTTTAGGCCCGACGGTTTTAAACATATAATTTAAAATACAACGATACTTAAAATAAGTTTCCCAAATCATAAAACAATCAACAACAAAGCATACATAATTCAAACATGTATCATACTCCCCTACGGGTACAACAACAAAGCGCAGGGCATCCCCCTGGCTAACTGATACATATATATATATGCTATATGCTACTGGGACACACTAGCCACCTCCTGGGGCACCACCAGCTGGGTTGAAACCACGACCAGCTGTAGAACCTGGGTTCCCTGAAAACAACGCAACAAAGAAACAAACCAAGCCCCGGAGGGACATGGGGTCAAACCCCAGTACGGAGAGCAATAATACAACAGAAATAAACAGCAAGGAATGAAATGCGCAGGGCATCCCCCTGGCTAACTGATACATATATATATATGCTATATGCTACTGGGACACACTAGCCACCTCCTGGGGCACCACCAGCTGGGTTGAAACCACGACCAGCTGTAGAACCTGGGTTACCCTGAAAACAACGCAACAAAGAAACAAACCAAGCCCCGGAGGGACATGGGGTCAAACCCCAGTACGGAGAGCAATAATACAACAGAAATAAACAGCAAGGAATGAAATGCAGATGCTATGCATGAGACGCCGAATAACAACGGAAGGCTCGACCCTCGAGGGAGCTAAGAGACTCAAACATAGCTCCAAGAATCATCAACAACATACAGTGGCCACGAGGTGTGTTCACAGTGTGGTAGTGAGCCACTCGCCATGACACTACACCCAATTACCAGATGCATCAAACAACTCAACCTGTTGTTGCCTCGCCCATGAACTGTGGTAGTTAACCACTCGGCGCATGGTGGCTACGATCCCAGTAGGTAGATGAGAGTGCGGTATTGCCGCTCGGCCTCACATCCTGGTAAGAAATAACAACAATACAACAATGGTACAAAGACTACCAAAACTGGAAAAGGAATACCATGCGTGTATGCAACATGCGGGAATGCAAGCATATAAACATATGCAACGCAGCAAATACACAAATAGCATACACAATCCTCAACAGGACACAACCAGCAGGCACGGCAATTCCACATACTAGCGACTAAAATTCATCCAAGCCATAACTTCGCTGTAAAATCAAGCTCAAAATCCGTACCTTATACTGAGCAACACTAAACCCTGCGAGAAAATCCCGAAAGACTCTGGTAAAAAGCCTGTTAAAACACACGGCATACACACGTAAATCTAAACAGGTTGCAAATCAAGCTCACGGCTGGGAGTCTCACTCGACCAGCTACCCAATATACCTCAACAATTACATAAAAACTTAAGAACTAAGGCTAGCAACAAAGTCTCATCGAAAACCAGAACGTAGTTCTACCAAATCGAAGCAACACTCGAACGGCAGTAACTTCGCGTTCCTCGACTAGCCAATTACAGCTTCTAAAACTTGTATGAATTGGAAGAGCTTCTCAAGAGGAGTCCAACGCTACCTCGCACTAGCAAAAAAAGCACCGGAAACGACGGGAAATCGTCGGAAAACTCACGGCTGAACAGTGTTCTAGGGTTCGAAAGATAAGGAACGAAAGGCTGGAAATATTTGCTAAGTATAGAATTGATACCACAATTTGAAGACCAAGTCTTCCTATAAATAGCACTTTCTACGTCTGGAAATCAATAACAATTATTGTCCACCGACAAAACCAGTCGACACCAACAATTTCTCAAACCAGCAGACGCAAGAACCAACAGCTGATTCCTCCAACGATCGATAACTGCTGAACAACCAGCAGACACTCGCACGCAAATCCACCAGCTGGTACCAGACGCAACATCGAAACGACGTCGCGCCAACTAATCTAAACGTAGTCGTTTTGATCCTCAACGCAAATACACTAACGCACCTGCTGATCACAACACGCGCAACCAGACTTCACGCAACGACAGCGTTTCAGGAATCTCGCGCTAAGACACGCTTCGACTGGTTTTGCCACCGACCAGCTGCTAGCTCACAACACCAGCTGACACATCAACCAGAAGGTACCTCAAATATGCGAAAATATAAAATCTCCAGAATTGTTCAACACACGAAATGGAACCCGAAAATGCAACTCAAACGCTCAAATAGAGATCTTAAACCAGCAGAACCTCTATTTATCGATTCATTCCAGTGATAAATCTCAATTACAAATCCAGGTCTCACATTTCTCCCCCACTAAAAAGGATTTCGTCCTCGAAATCAAACAACAATTCTGAAAGCACAACACAGCAACTGAAACTCGAAGCAACAACAAGAAACTAAACAGAAACTCGCCCAACACAAGGCCAAGAGTTCAAGATAACTGAGCAAACAAATCACAACACCTAAGGAAGGAAAACAGCAAAAACTACTAGCTACTGGAAAATATAGCCCAACAGCTACTCAAACAGATGCGGCCACTCGCGCTGCATCTTCTCTTCCAGCTCCCAAGTAGCTTCCTCCCTACCATGTTTGCTCCACTGCACCATTACTAAAGGAATGGTCTTATTCCTCAACTGTTTCTCTTTTCTGCCAAGGATCTGCAGAGGGTATTCTTGATAGCTCAATGACTGATCTAGCTCTACCTCGTCAGTTCCAAGCACATGAGACGGATCTGGCTCGTACTTCCTCAACATGGAAACGTGAAAGACGTCATGCAAAGAATATAACTCGGACGGCAACAACAGACGAAACGCCAAAGGGCCAATCTTCTCGACAATCTCATACGGACCAACGTAACGAGGGGCTAACTTTCCCTTGCGTCCAAAGCGCATCACACTACGAAATGGAGAAACCTTGAGAAATACACGATCATCAACCTGAAACTCAAGAGGTCGACGCCTCTTATTCGCATAACTGGCTTGGCGATCCTGGGCAGCTTTCATTCGCTGTCTAATAAGATCCACGTGATCTTTCATCTGCTGCACAAAGTCAGGGGCAGATAGCTGCTTCTCCCCCACTTCTTCCCAACACACTGGCAATCTGCACTTGCGGCCATACAAATCCTCGAAAGGCGCCATGCCAATCGTCACTTGGTAGCTGTTATTATACGAAAACTCAACCAAAGACAACGCGTCTTGCCAAATACCTCCGAAATCCAACACAACAGCACGCAACATATCCTCTAACGTCTGGATAGTTCGCTCAGATTGGCCATCTGTCTGGGGATGATACGCGGTACTCATAGCCAATCTAGTGCCCAAAGCTGTCTGCAAACTCTTCCAAAACCTGGAAGTATACCTCGGATCTCGGTCAGACACGATTGAAACAGGCACACCGTGCAATCTAACAACAAAATCAACGTACAGTTTCGCCATCTTCTTCAACGAGAAGGTCATCCCATAGGGAATGAAATGTGCAGACTTAGACAAACGGTCTACAACTACCCAAACAGCATCGCACCCTCGGCTGGAACGGGGCAAATGCGTTACGAAATCCATCGCAATGTGCTCCCAATTCCATTGGGGCACCTCTAAACTCTGCAACAGACCACCGGGTCTCATCCTTTCGGCCTTTACCATCTGGCAATTCAAACAACGAGCGACAAAACCAGCAACATCGCTCTTCAGGACATCCCGGGTCTCATCCTTTCGGCCTTTACCATCTGGCAATTCAAACAACGAGCGACAAAACCAGCAACATCGCTCTTCAGGACATCCCACCAAAAGTGCGGCTTCAAAGAATGGTACATCTTTCATGCACCAGGATGAACACTATGTCTGCTACAGTGCGCTTCTCGAAGGATCTTTTCCCTCAAATCAATCAAATTGGGCACAACCAAACTGCCCCGGAAAACGCAAACAACCATCGGACGAGACAGAATAGTCCTCAAGTTCGCCAGCCCTGACTTTCAACTTCAACTCGTGGATTGACGGATCGGTCCTCTGAGCTGCTCGAATGCTAGAAACAATCTGCGGTTCCACTTGAAAAGATGAAACCATCACGCAATCCTCAGCCAGGTAGAATCTCCAACCCGTAGTGTTAAGATGCTCTTGATCCTTAGAGATGTACAACGACGCAAGCATCTCACTAGCCTTCCTGCTCAACGCATCAGCCACTACGTTCGATTTCCCAGGCTGGTATTTAATCTCACAGTCAAAATCCTTAAGCAGCTCCATCCACCGACGCTGTCTCATGTTCAAGTCAGGCTGCGAAAACAGATACTGCAAACTCTTGTGGTCGGAGTACACCACAAACTGCTCGCCATACAGGTAGTGACGCCAGATCTTTAACGCAAAGACCACCGCTGCTAACTCCAAATCATGAACTGGGTAACGAGTCTCGTGCGGTTTCAACTGCCGCGAGGCATACGCAATGACTCTACCATTCTGCATCAACACACAACCCAATCCATTAAGCGAAGCGTCAGAACAAACAACAAAACCACCTGAACCGGACGGCAAAGCCAACACAGGCGCAGTAGTTAACTTCTCCTTGAGCAGTTGAAAAGCATTCTCACACTGCTCAGTACAAACAAACCGCTTATCTTTCTGGGTCAATTGGGTCATCGGCTTTGCTATAGAAGAAAACCCCTCAATAAAACGACGATAATAGCCAGCCAGACCTAAGAAACTGCGAATCTCAGACACATTTCTCGGTCGCTCCCAGTTCAACACAGCATCCACTTTACTGGGATCCACAGAAATGCCATCTGCTGAAATGACATGGCCCAGAAATATAACGCGTTCCAACCAGAACTCGCACTTGGAAAACTTCGCATACAACTGCTGCTCTCTCAACCTCAGAAGAACCATCTCCAAGTGCTCCTTGTGCTCCCTCGGAGTCTTCGAGTAAACTAAGATGTCGTCAATAAAAACAATCACAAACTGATCTATGAACTCTTGGAAAACACGGTTCATCAGATCCATGAAGACTGCAGGCGCGTTTGTCAACCCAAACGGCATCACCAAAAACTCAAAATGTCCGTACCTCGTACGAAACGCAGTCTTCGTGACATCTTGGTCCCTTACTCTGAGCTGATGGTACGCGGAACGAAGATCAATCTTAGAATACACCGCATAACCTTGCAACTGATCAAACAGATCATCAATTCTCGGCAACGGGTACTTATTCTTCACAGTGGCTTTATTCAACTGACGAAAATCAATGCACATCCGCATTGAGCCATCCTTCTTCTTTACAAACAAAATGGGCGCTCCCCACGGTGACATACTAGGGCGAATGAAACCCTTCTCCAGCAAATCATCCTACTGAACCTTGAGTTCTCTCAACTTCGCTGGCGCTAGACGATACGGGGCACGAGAAATTGGAGCGTTGCCAGGCACCAACTCTATGCTGAATTCTATCTCCCGCCTCGGAGGAAAACCAGGAATCTCCTTCGGAAACACGTCGGGGAAGTGTCGCACCACGGGAACGTCACTAAACTGAACACTAGAAGAAGAAGACGCATCCAAATCGTAAATCATAAAGCCAGCATTTCCCAAAGACAACAAGCTAAACATCTCCATCGCGGAGACCAACGGAATCTTCGATCTCGAGTCCTGGCCGTAGAAGTCCCACTTATCGCCAGACAAAGGCCTAAAGCGCACAATCCCATGGAAGAAATGCACGGAGGCCCTGTAGTTGGACAGCACATCCATCCCAACTATACAATCGAAATCCCAAAGCATCAAACGGATCAAATTCGCTAACAAGGCATGCTCACCAAACCACAACACACCATCCAACAAAATCTCTTGCGAAAACAGGCTTACACCACCGGGGGTAAAAACAGAAGCGGCATCACGCAAAGGGACGGTACAGAAACCATGCTCAAAAACAAACGAATCAGAAATAAACGAATGCGATGCACCGGTGTCAAACAACACACGAGCAGGAAAGTCAAAGACAAGACATGTACCTCCAATCACCCGACTCGGTGTCTCCTCGGCCTGCTCTCTCGTGAAGGCATTAACCAGAGCCTGCTGGGGTCTTGGAAATAAAAGCTGAGACGACTGCCCAAAAAGCGAAGGGCCAGGCTGCTGAAACGGCCTAAACGGAGAGACATGTACCTCCAATCACCCGACTCGGTGTCTCCTCGGCCTGCTCTCTCGTGAAGGCATTAACCAGAGCCTGCTGGGGTCTTGGAAATAAAAGCTGAGACGACTGCCCAAAAAGCGAAGGGCCAGGCTGCTGAAACGGCCTAAACGGAGTCTCACCAAAACGGGCCTGCTGAAACTGCTGTGAACGGCCCCTAGACTGACCCCCACGACCCTGAGGTTGGGCCGCGGTCTGCTGTGCTCTAGCTGACGGGCACACTCTCGCAAAGTGCCCATACTGACCACAAAGGTTGCAGGAACCCTGCACACCAACACACTGCGTGGAAGAATGCTTTCCACCTCAAAAGCCACAAAACTCCACCCGATAGCCGCTGTTACTCGAGCTGCCAGAACCAGAAGACCCTGAACCGTACTTCTTCTTAAATTGCTGACCGCGGGGTCGAAACCTCTAACGGACAGACTGCTGAGCTACCTGCTGCTGCTGCTGCTCAGGAAAATGCGCGGACTGAGAAATCTGAGACGACTGAGCTCCCTGACCAGCGGGTCTACCACCCTGCACCGCCTGCGCCACCTGCGCTCTACGCGCACTACGGCTCTTCATGCTCTCCTCGATGTGGATAGCATTATCCACGGCCTCAGCATAGGACTTGGGCTTGCTTGTCAGAACGCTCTGGTACAGATCTCCATTCAAGCCCTCCCCAAACCTGGTACTCTTGGCCCTCTCCCGGCCAGCAACATGCAAAACATACGCCAACAAAGAAGAAAACTTGCGAGCATACTCGCGCACAGACAACGAACCCTGCTCCAAGAACTCAAATTCCCGCTCACGGGCAGCTACATAGGAGTCGGGGACATACTCCTGTCTGAAGACCTGGTAGAAAGTGTCCCAAGTAATGCCAACACCAGTCTCCAGTAAGGTACTATACGTACCTCGCCACCAACGCTCTGCGGACTTCCTCAACAATAAGGTCACCAACCTCAACCGGAGATCGTCGTCATACTGGGCTCGATCAAAAAGATGTATGACGCTATGGAGCCAAGAATCCACGTCCTCACTCGACTCATCACCATTGAAGATAGGAGGATGACTTGCTCAGGTGGATGGTTTTTATTCCACCGGAGATCAGGTCCAAAGGGATTTAATTCTTGTTCCCCCTGATTTGATGGCTGGATAGAAATGCTTGGATCTGCTGACAGCAGCCGGTCATTTTTGTCAGGCCTCGTGCTCACAACAGATGTATACATGCGGAAGCTATCAAAAAGGGGTAAAATTTTTCGCTTTTAGGCCCGACGGTTTTAAACATATAGTTTAAAATACAACGATACTTAAAATAAGTTTCCCAAATCATAAAACAATCAACAACAAAGCATACATAATTCAAACATGTATCATACTCCCCTACGGGTACAACAACAAAGCGCAGGGCATCCCCCTGGCTAACTGATACATATATATATATATATGCTATATGCTACTGGGACACACTAGCCACCTCCTGGGGCACCACCAGCTGGGTTGAAACCACGACCATCTGTAGAACCTGGGTTTCCTGAAAACAACGCAACAAAGAAACAAACCAAGCCCCGGAGGGACATGGGGTCAAACCCCAGTACGGAGAGCAATAATACAACAGAAATAAACAGCAAGGAATGAAATGCAGATGCTATGCATGAGACGCCGAATAACAACGAAAGGCTCGACCCTAGAGGGAGCTAATGGACTCAATCATAGCTCCAAGAATCATCAACAACATACAGTGGCCACGAGGTGTGTTCACAGTGTGGTAGTGAGCCACTCGCCATGACACTACACCCACTTACCAGATGCATCAAACAACTCAACCTGCTGTTGCCTCGCCCATGAACTGTGGTAGTTAACCACTCGGAGCTTGGTGGCTACGATCCCAGCAGGGAGATGAGAGTTCTGTATTGCCGCTCGCCCTCACATCCTGGTAAGAAATAACAACAATACAACAATGGTACAAAGACTACCAAAACTGGAAATGGAATACCATGCGTGTATGCAACATGCGGGAATGCAAGCATATAAACATATGCAACGCAGAAAATACACAAATAGCATACACAATCTTCAACAGGACACAACCAGTAGGCACGGCAATTCCACATACCAGCGACTACAATTCATCCAAGACATAACTTCGCTGTAAATCAAGCTCAAATCCGTACCTTATACTGAGCAACAACTAACCCTGCGAGAAATCCCGAAGACTCTGGTAAAATCCTGTTAAACACACGGCATACACAACATAAATCTAACAGGTTGCTAATCAAGCTCACGGTTGGGAGTCTCACTCGACCAGCTGCTCCATATACCTCAACAATAACATAGAAAGCTTAAAAAACTATGGCTAGGAACAAGGTCTCACCGAAAACCAGAACGTAGTTCTACCAAATCGACGCAACACTCGAACGGCAGCAACTTCGCGTTCCTCGACTAGCCAATTCCAGCTTCTAAAACTGGTATGAATTGGAAGAGCTTCTCAAGAGGAGTCCAACGCTACCTCGCACGAGCAAAACAACCACCGGAAACGATGGGAAATCGCCGGAAAAGCTCACGGCTGAACAGTGTTCTAGGGTTCGAAGGATAAGGAACGAAAGGCTGGAAAATTTGCTAAGTATGGGAAATGATATCACAAAATCGAAGACCAAGTCTTCCTATAAATAGCACTTGCAACGACTGGAAATCAATACCAATAATTTTCTACCGACAAAATCAGCAGGAACACTACAAACAGCAGACGCAAATAACCAACTGCTGATTCTCAATCAACGCTAAACCATCCCAAAACAAACCAACGGCTGGTTCTCAAAACGGCGTCGCGCCAACTTACTCAAATGACGTCGCACAGGATATCACACCAGCAGCTGGGTATCCAGTCGCAAGAACAAAACAATGCAACGCTTCTCTCTGCTGGTTCCAGTCGCAACCTCGAAACGCAGCGTTGCAACTAACCCAAACGACGTTGCTCCACTGACGTCATCCAGTCGCTAGCTCTCGCGAAATATCAGCAGCAAGCAAAAACGGCGAAACTCACTCGCAGCTGGACTCCCAGTCGCAACAACAAAACTACGACGTTTCCTCTTCGAGCTACAGGAAAGTTGACCCGCATTGAAATCTACTCCTGCTGAACAACCAGCAGACACTCGCACACAAATCCACCAGCTGGTACCAGACGCAACATCGAAACGACGTCGCGCCAACTAATCTAAACGTAGTCATTTTGATCCTCAACGCAAATACACTAACGCACCTGCTGATCACAACACGCGCAACCAGACTTCACGCAACGACAGCGTTTCAAGAATCTCGTGCTAAAACACGCTTCGACTGGTTTTGCCACCGACCAGCTTCTAGCTCACAACACCAGCTGACACGTCAACCAGCAGGTACCTCAAATATGCGAAAATACAAAATCTCCAGAATTGATCAACACACGAAATGGAACCCGAAAATGCAACTCAAACACTCAAATAGAGATCTTAAACCAGCAGAACCTCTATTTATCGATTCATTCCAGCGATAAATCTCAATTACAAATCCAGGTCTCACATGTTGGTCGGGTTTGGACCAGCTGTTGGTCGATGTGCTTGGCGTAGCCATCGAATTTACCTAAGTGTTGGAATCAGCAGTTGGAAAGATATCGGCAGTAGTAGGAATCAGCCGTTGAATGATCGCGTCAGCTGTTGGTATTTCAGTCGTTGCGTTTTGGTAGGAAGCAGCAGCAGTGCTTCGTTAGACTTCAGTCGTTGGTGTATTAGCACGTATCCAGCTGTTGCGAGAGACCAGCTGTTGCGAGTGATCAACTGTTGGTATTTTAGTTGTGATGATCAGCAGAGAGCGCTAAGGGATTCTAAAGCGACGACGTTTTGTGAATAGTAACCAGCTGTTGGTTTCTTAGCGTGTTTTGTAGCGGGTATCGAACTACGTCGTTTAGTTAAGTTGGAACGACAGCGTTTGGAGTGGAGCGCTTTGTACCAGCTGTTGGTTATGATAGACATCAGCTGTTGAGAGATTTGGTGCGTTGTTTTATTCAGCTGCTGGTTTGTTGATCAGCTGTTGGTAGCGAGGTGCGGGCGACGTCGTTTTGTTTAGTTGTTCGCTGTTTAGCGATAGGCAAAAGCTGATGCGAGATTTCAGCTGCTGGTTGGGAATACTAGTTGTGACGACTGTTTTGTTGATGGAATCTGTTCTTGCTTCTGTCAGCTGTTGAGAAGTGTATTTATTAGGGGACTTAGCTGATGTTCTCTATTATTTGTTTCCTCGACACTTAGAAAAATTTCCTTCGTTTCGAAATCTTGTCGCGATACCCTAGTTTCTGTTCAGCGTAACCTTATCCGTCCTAATTTCCGATGGTAGACAACTCCGACGAGAGCGAGAGTGGTAGCGTTGGACTACTCTCGCTAAGACGCTTTGTTCTATACCTCTTTAGAAGGCTTTGGAGGAGCTGGAAGAGGATCTCAGAATCGCTAAGACATCTCCCTTGTGTAGTTTGTTAGCATAAGCGTCCCTGCCGTGCCGGTAGTTCATTGGGGTAAGTGAGAATTCTACCTTATGCTTTGTTAGAGATTTTCGTTAAGTTAGGAAGGTAGATAAGCGCTGGTGGAGTTGTAGCTCCCAGCTGCTGTTGTTTTGTGTTTCGGCTTTTGAGCGGTAGCTTGTGTTAATTTAGCAGGTGACAGATCTGTGTTGCTCGGACTTCGTTGTAGCAGCTGTGTGTGGTAATTGTAGCTCAGGAGCTGGTGAGGTACAGATGTTGAGCTTGTATTACGGCTGGAATTGGCATGGATATTATGTGTTTGTTGTGTATGCATTGCATTGTTGTTTATGTGCTGGTTTAACTGTTTCATTGCATGCGCATTATCAATTCCATTCAGCTGTTGCAGCCATGTCCTGTTGTTATTATTGTTCTGTTCTTACCAGATTTTGAGGGCGAGCGGAAATACCGCACTCTCATCTCCCTGCTGGTATTTGCTAGCCACCATGCGCCGAGTGGTTAACTACCACAGTTCATGGTTTGGGCAACAGCAGGTTGAGTTGTGGATGCATCTGGTATTTCGGGTGTGGTGTAAAGATGAGCGGGTAATTCCCATATGCTTGTACACACACCAGTGGCCACTAACCTTTCTTCGCAGAATTTGTTATCAGCTGTGGTGATGTGCTTGAATTCCTTGGCTCCTTGTTCAGTGGTAGCCTTCGGCTGTTGTACCATTCTTCATGCATAGCATCTGCATTTTATTCTTTCTATTCATTGCTGTTTTATAGTTGCTCTCCGTACTGGGGTTTGACCCCAATGTCCCTCTGAGGCTTGGTTTGTTTGTTGTCTGTGTTTGTTTTCAGGTATTCCAGGTTTTACAGCTGGTCGTGGTTTTAACCCAGCTGGTGGTGCCCCAGAAGGTGGATAGAGTGTCCAAGTTATGTATATTATTTATATGCACTAGTATCACCTCGGGTGGGATGTCCCGGGTGATTCTTAAATATATATAGCTGGCAGTCTTTTAGTACTTGTGTTGTATTCGGTCGTTGGGCAATTTGTTGTACTTGACTGTTTGTGTTGTTGTAGATTTATTAAACTGGGATTATTTTGAGTATTGCACTATTTTAAATTATGTTATCTTTTTGTCAGGCCAAAAGCAAAAATTTTACTCGCTTTTAGTAGCTTCCGCATGTTTTTGTGTGTTTTGTCTCTGATGTGAGCACGAGGCCTGAGATTTTTGGTATCAGAGCTTAAGCTGGGATAAGCTCGATTTCTTTGATCACACTTGAGTCTTTCGGTAGAGCGATGCCTCCGTAGACGAGGGGTAGAGGGTAGAGGGCAGAGTTAGGATGAGTCCGGAGATCAGAACGAGGATCAGCGTAGTTTCCCTTCCCGTGGTCACGGTAGGCGAGTGGAGGATGAAGTCGATGACTTGACAACCCATGTGGAGAGCATGGAGATTGTGATGGCTAGGTTCCAACGGATGAGTCCCCAGATCTTTAACGGTGACGAGTCTAGCGAGGATGCGGATTCGTGGTTACAGCACATCACTGGTTTGTTCGATCATGTTCAGTACGATGATGTGCTTCAGTTGAGTTTGGCGACCTTCCAGCTGAGGAAGAGTGCGGAGTGTTGGTGGTGTGGCGCTTCGAGGACTCTGGAGGAGACCGGTGTGGAGATCACTTGGGATAGCTTCTGTGTTGCCTTTCGGAAGGAGTACGTCCCGGATTCGTATGTTAACGCCCGTGAGCGGGAGTTCGACAACTTGGAGAAGGGTACGATGTCTGTTAGGGAGTATGCCCGTAGATTTTCTTCTCTGTTGGCGTATGTCCCGGATGTAGCTGGCCAGGAGAGGGCCAAGAGGACCAAGTTTATTGAGGGTTTGAACGAAGAGTTGTATACTTTGGTTTTGTAGAGCAAACCAAAGAGTTATGCAGAGGTTGTGGATAGCGGTATTGATATCGAGGAAGGTCTGCGGAATCGGAGGTCACGTGCGAGGCCTCAAGGTGCTCAGGGTGGTCGTCCCACTGTTCAGGTAGCGCAGTCTTCTCAGTCTTTGCAGTCAGCCCATCAACCCCAGCAGCAGCAGCAGTTGGCTCAGCAGTCTGGCCGTCAGAGGTTCCGACCTCGTGGCCATCAGTTTAAGAAGAAGTCTGGTTCTGGTTCTTCTGGTTCTGGCAGCTCTAGTAGCAGTGGTTCTAGGGCAGAGTTTTGTGGCTTCTGTGGAGACAAGCACCCGTCGACTTAGTGCGTTGGTATGCAGGGCTCTTGTAATGTCTTCGGTCAGTATGGGCATTTCGCGAGAGTGTGTCCGTCGGCTGGATCGCAGCAAGCCGCAGCCCCACCTTAGGGTCGAGGAGGATCGTCTAGGGGTCGTTCCCCTCAGTTTCCGCAGCCTAGGGTTGGAGAGACGCAGTTTAGGCCGTTCCAGTTACCTGGTCCATCGCGTTTCTGACAGTCGTCTCAGCAGCATTTCTCTGGACCCCAACATGCTCAAGCGTACGTTATTACTAGGGAACAAGCGGAGCATACGCCGAGCAAGGTGATTTCAGGTACATGCTTTGTCTTTGATTTTCCTGCACGAGTGTTGTTTGACACTGGCGCATCGCATTCGTTTATTTCTGATGCATTTATGGTCGAGCATGGTCTGCATACCACTTCTTTGCATGATGTTGTGTCTATTTCTACTCCTGGCGGTGCGAGCTTGTACTCCCAAGAGGTTTTGCTGAATGGCGTTCTGAGTTTTGGTAAGCATGTGCTAGTAGCGAATTTGATTCATTTGATGTTGTGGGATTTTGACTGCATAGTGGGAATGGACGTGTTGTCCAGCTATAGGGCTTCCGTGGATGGTTTCCATGGTATCATGCGTTTTAGGCCTCAGTCCGGTGAGAAATGGAATTTCTACGGTGCTGATTCACAGTCGAAGATTCCGCTAGTCTCAGCTATGGAGATGTTCAGCTTGTTGTCGCGGAGAACGCTGGTTTTATGATTTACGCGTTGGATGCATCTTATTCTTCGCATGTGCAGCTCAGCGACGTTCCAGTGGTGCGTCATTTTCCTGATGTGTTCCCGGAGGAGATTCCTGGTTTTCCTCCGAAGAGGGAGATTGACTTTAGCATTGAGTTGGTGCCTGGCACAGCTCCGATTTCGCATGCACCATATCGTTTAGCGCCTGCTGTGTTGAGAGAGCTCAAGGTGCAACTGGATGACTTGCTGGAGAAAGGTTTTACCAGACCTAGCATGTCGCCGTGGGGAGCACCTATCTTGTTTGTCAAGAAGAAGGATGGCACAATGAGAATGTGCATTGACTTCCGTCAGCTGAACAAAGTTACTGTTAAGAATAAGTACCCGTTGCCGAAGATCGACGACTTGTTTGACCAGTTGCAAGGCTCTGTTGTATATTCGAAGATCGATCTACGATCAGGGTACCATCAGTTGAGAGTTAGAGATCAAGATGTTGCGAAGACTGCTTTTCGTACTAGGTATGGGCATTTTGAGTTTCTGGTGATGCCTTTAGGATTGACCAATGCTCCTGCAGTCTTCATGGATTTGATGAACCGAGTCTTCCAAGAGTTTATAGATCAGTTTGTGATCGTGTTCATCGACGACATCTTGGTGTATTCGAAGACTCCTTTAGAGCATAAGGAGCATTTGAGAGTTGTCCTTCAGACATTGAGAGACTCATAGCTGTATGCCAAGTTTTCTAAGTGCGAGTTCTGGCTGGATCGCGTCGTGTTTCTAGGTCATGTGATTTCAGCGGATGTCATTTCTGTGGATCCCAGTAAGGTTGATGTTGTTTTGAACTGGGAGCGACCTAGGAATGTGTCTGAGGTTCATAGTTTCTTGGGTCTGGCTGGCTATTACCGTCGTTTTATAGAACGTTTCTCTAGTATAGCTAGGCCGATGACTCAGTTGACTCAAAAAGACAAGCGGTTCGTTTGGACTGAGCAATGCGAGAATGCTTTTCAATTGCTCAAGGAGAAGTTGACTACTGCGCCTGTATTGGCTTTGCCGTCTGGTTCAGATGGCTTCGTCGTGTGTTCTGATGCTTCGCTCAATGACCTAGGAATGTGTCTGAGGTTCATAGTTTCTTGGGTCTGGCTGGCTATTACCGTCGTTTTTATAGAACGTTTCTCTAGTATAGCTAGGCCGATGACTCAGTTGACTCAAAAAGACAAGCGGTTCGTTTGGACTGAGCAATGCGAGAATGCTTTTCAATTGCTCAAGGAGAAGTTGACTACTGCGCCTGTATTGGCTTTGCCGTCTGGTTCAGATGGCTTCGTCGTGTGTTCTGATGCTTCGCTCAATGGATTGGGTTGTGTGTTGATGCAGCATGGTCGAGTCATTGCGTATGCCTCGCGGCAGTTGAAATCGCACGAGACTCGATACCCAGTTCATGATTTGGAGCTAGCGGCTGTGGTCTTTGCGTTGAAGATTTGGCTCCACTATCTGTATGGCGAGTAGTTCGTGGTGTACTCGAACCACAAGAGTTTGCAGTATTTGTTTTCGTAGCCTGACTTGAATATGAGACAGCGTAGGTGGATGGAGCTGCTGAAGGATTTGGATTGCGAGATCAAGTACCAGCCTGGGAAAGTTAATGTAGTGGCTGATGCATTGAGCAGAAAGGCTCAAGGAGAGATGCTTGCGTCGTTGTATGTTTCTAAAGACCGTGAGCATCTTAGCACTACTGGTTGGAGGTTTTACCCGACTGAGTATTATGTTGTGGTTTCTTCTTTCCAAGTTGAGCCACAGATCATTTGGAGCATTAGAGCGACTCAAAGGACAGATCCTTCCATCCATGAGTTGAAGTTGAAGGTCAGGGCTGGTCAACTTGAGGACTATTCTGTTTTGTCCGATGGTTGTTTGCGTTTCCATGGTCGATTGGTTGTGCCCAATCTGATAGATCTTCTGGAGTAGATCCTTAGAGAAGCGCATTGCAGTAGACACAGTGTTCATCCTGGTGCACGGAAGATGTACCATGCGTTGAAGCCGCACTTTTGGTGGGCTGGTTTGAAGAGTGACGTTGCTGGATTTGTTGCTCATTGCTTGAAATGTCAGCAATTTAAGGCTGAGAGGATGAGACCTGGTGGTCTGTTGCAGAGTTTGGAAGTGCCCCAATGGAATTGGGAGCATATAGCGATGGATTTTGTGACGCATTTGCCTCGTTCCAACAGAGGTTGTGATGCGATTTGGGTTGTAATCAACAGATTGTCGAAGTGTGCACATTTTATTCCCTATGGAATGACGTTCTCTTTGAATAAAATGGCGAAACTGTACGTAGATTTTGTGGTTAGATTGCATGGTGTGCCTGTTTCGATCGTTTCAGACCGAGATCCAAGGTTTACTTCTAGGTTTTGGATGAGTTTGCAAGAAGCTTTGGGTACCAGATTGGCCATGAGTACAGCGTATCACCCCAGACAGATGGTCAATCTGAGAGAAATATCCAGATGTTGGAGGATATGTTAAGAGCTGTTGTGATGGATTTTGGTGGTAGCTGGTAAGAAGCGTTGTCTTTAGTTGAGTTTTCTTACAATAACAGCTACCAAGTGACGATTGGCATGGCACCGTTTGAGGCTTTGTATGGCAGAAAGTGAAGATCGCCAGTATGTTGGGAAGATGTGGGGGAGAAGCAGCTGTCTTCCCCAGATTTTGTTCAGCAGATGAAGGATCATGTGTATCTTATTCGACAGCGGATGAAAGCTGCCAAGGATCGCCAAGCCAGTTATACGAATAAGAGGCATCGACCTCTAGAGTTTCAGGTTGGTGATCAGGTGTTCCTTAAAGTTTCTCCGTTTCGCAGTGTTATGCGCTTTGGACACAAGGGAAAGTTAGCCCCTCGTTATGTTGGACCATATGAAATTGTTGAGAGGATTGTCCTTTGGCGTATCGGCTGTTGTTGCCACCAGAATTATCTTCTCTACATGATGTCTTTCATGTTTCCATGTTGAGGAAGTACGAGCCAGATCCGTCTCATGTGCTGAGAACTGACGAGGTTGAGCTAGATCAGACGTTGAGTTACGTTGAGTATCCCATGCAGATCCTAGATAGAAAAGAGAAATAGTTGAGCAATAAAACCATTCCTTTGGTAATGGTGCAATGGAGCAAACATGGTAGGGAAGAAGCTACTTGGGAGATGGAAGAGAAGATGCAGCGTGAGTGGCTGCATCTATTTGAATAGATGTTGTATCAGTTTCCAGTAGTTGGTTAGTTTTTGGTTGTTATTTTCCCTAGTTGTTGTTTGTTGTTTGCTCAGTTATCTTGAAATCTTGGGTTCAGTTGAGTTGTTCCTGGACTTGTTGATTTCGAGGACGAAATCGTGTTTTAGTGGGGAAGAGATGTGAGACCTGTGTTTTTCGCAATCAGGTGTTGGTCGGGTTTGGACCAGTTGTTGGTCGATGTACTTGGCGTAGCCATTGAATTTACCTAAGTGTTGGAATCAGCAGTTGGAAAGATATCAGCAGTAGTAGTAGGAATCAGCCGTTGAATGATCGCGTCAGCTGTTGGTATTTCAGTCGTTGCGTTTTGGTAGGAAGCAGCAGCAGTGCTTCGTTAGACTTCAGTCGTTGGTGTATTAGCGCATATCCAGCTGTTGAGAGAGACCAGCTGTTGCGAGTGATCAGCTGTTGGTATTTTAGTTGTGATGATCAGCAGAGAGCGCTAAGGGATTCTAAAGCGACGACGTTTTGTGAATAGTAACCAGCTGTTGGTTTCTTAGCGTGTTTTGTAGCGGGTATCGAACTACGTCGTTTAGTTAAGTTGGAACGACAGCGTTTTGAGTGGAGCGCTTTGTACCAGCTGTTGGTTATGATAGACATCAGCTGTTGAGAGATTTGGTGCGTTGTTTTATTCAGCTGCTGGTTTGTTGATCAACTGTTGGTAGCGAGGTGACGTGTCCCTCTGCGACGTCGTTTGGTTAATTTGGTGCGACGCCGTTTAGCCTTAGCGTTGTTTGAAAGATCAGCTGTTAGTTAGCGATCAGCAATGACTAGCGGGCGACGTCGTTTTGTTTAGTTGTTCGCTGTTTAGCGATAGGCAAAAGCTGATGCGATATTTCAGCTGCTGGTTGGGAATACTAGTTGTGACGACTGTTTTGTTGATGGAATCTGTTCTTGCTTCTGTCAGCTGTTGAGAAGTGTATTTCTTAGGGGACTTAGCTGCTGTTCTCTATTATTTGTTTCCCCCACACTTAGAAATATTTCCTTCGTTTCCAAATCTTGTCGCGATACCCTAGTTACTGTTCACCGTAACCTTATCCGTCCTAATTTCCGATGGCAGACAACTCCGACGAGAGCGAGAGTGGTAGCGTTGGACTTCTCTCGCTAAGACGATTCGTTCTATACCTCTTTAGAAGGATTTGGAGGATCTGGAAGAGGATCGCAGGATCGCTAAGACATCTCCCTTGTGTAGTTTGTTAGCATAAGCGTCCCTGCCGTGCCGATAGTTCGTTGGGGTAAGTGAGAATTCTACCTTAATCTTTGTTAGAGATTTTTGTTAAGTTAGGAAGGTAGATAAGCGCTGGTGGAGTTGTAGCTCCCAGCTGCTGTTGTTTTGTTTTTCGGCTTTTGAGTAGTAGCTTGTGTTGATTTAGCAGGTGAAAGATCTGTGTTTCTCGGACTTCGTTGTAGCAGCTGTGTGTGGTAGTTGTAGATTGATGGATCTGTGTCAACAGATCCAGATTGAATTTTGAATTACACAAAACTTATTATTGTGTTTCTAACAAATCTACTTTGTGTACAGATGCTAGCTATCGAAGAAAAATGTCATGAAGCAAAATCTGTCCAGTCGATGGTTTACAAGATAAAGTTCCCAGCTGTTTTGGATTATCATTTAGACGGAAGCTGGATTAGCAATGGAGACGTCCAAAGTTGAGTCAGTTGTTCGTAATCAGGCGGAGGCCAATTTAGACCAGCAGCTGTGATATTCGCTAAAGGCTGGAGAAAGGTTCGAAGAAGAAGATGAACAGTGGAAGTCTGGAACCATTTGTGAAGAACAAAAACCAGACGTCGATGTGAAGAGAAGTCTGGAATCAGCAATGATGACGTCTTCTTATCTACTGGAGGAAGTTATGAGAAGCAACAATGACGTCAGCATTGCTGATTGGAAGAAATCGAGAATCAGCAACGATGACGTCAGCATGTCTACTGGAGGAAGCTATGAGCAGCAAAGATGACGTCAGCAGCAAGCTACAGAACATTCAGCAGTAGCGCAAAGAAGAGAGGTTGCTGATGAAGATCGAACAGCGATGATGACATCAGCAGTGACGTCATCACAATCAGCTGTGAGACCTAATTTTGTATATTTTCAGGTTCCATTTCGTGTGTTGAACAATTCTGGATGCTTTCGTGTTTTTGAGTTTTTGAGGCAAAAGCTGTTTGTGGGCTAGCAGCTGGTCGGTGGCGAAAACAGTCGTAGCTTGTTTTGGTAGCGCAGGACATGAAACGCCGTCGTTTGAGGTATTGCGACTGGTACCAGCTGCGAGGAGTTGTTGCGACTGGTACCAGCTGCGAGGAGTTGTTGCGACTGGTGTTCGTGAGACGTTGCGACTGGTACCAGACGAGGGGAGCGTTGCGCGTTGTTTTGTGTTTTGCGTCTGGATGACCAGCAGCTGGTATTAAGGATTGAGCATCCTATGCGACGTCGTCTGGATAAGTTGGTGCGAAGCCGTTTTGAGGACCAGTCGATGGTTTGCCTTGTGATTGATTTTAGCGTCCGGTCGACTGGCTGTCCAGCTTTTGTATTTTGAAACAGTGTCTGGTTGTCCAGCTGCGAGAGATTGTTCGCTACCGTAGCTTGCAGCTGGTGGTGATCACTGTAGCTAGCGACTGGATTTGTTTAGCGTGGCTCGAGATTTCAGCTGCTGTCTTTGCGTCTGCTGGTTTTGTCGGTGGACAATTAATTGAATTGGTTCCAGTTGTTGCTAGTGCTATTTATAGGAAGACTTGGTCTTCAAATTCGATACCAGATTCTATACTTAGAATATTTTCCAGCCTTTCGTTCCTTATCCTTCGAACCCTAGAACACTGTTCAGCCGTGAGCTTTTCCGGCGATTTCCCGTCGTTTTCGGTGGTTGTTTTACTAGTGCGAGATAGCGTTGGACTCCTCTTGAGAAGCTCTTCCAATTCGTACCAGTTTTAGAAACTGGAATTGGCTAGTCGAGGAACGCGAAGTTGCTGCCGTTCGAGTGTTGCGTCGATTTGGTAGAACTACGTTCTGGTTTTCGGTGAGACCTTGTTCCTAGTCATAGTTTTTAATCTTTCTAAGTAATTGTTGAGGCATATGGAGCAGCTGGTTGAGTGAGACTCCCAGCCGTGAGCTTGATTTGCAACCTGTTAGATTTATGTTGTGTATGCCGTGTGTTTAACAGGCTTTTACCAGAGTCTTCGGGATTTCTCGCAGGGTTAGTTGTTGCTCAGTATAAGGTACGGATTTGAGCTTATATTACAGCGAGATTATGGCTTGGATAATTGTAGCTGCTGGTATGTGGAATGGTCGTGCCTGCTGGTTGTGTCCTGTTGAGTATTGTGTTTGCTATTTGTATATTTGCTGTGTTTCATATGTTTAGATGCCTGTTTTCCAGCATGTTGCATACACGCACGATCTTCCATTCCAGTTTTGGTAGTCTTTGTACCTTGTTGCATTGCTGTTGTTGTTCTTACCAGGATGTGAGGGCGAGCGGCAATACCGCACTCTCATTTCCCTGCTGGGATCGTAGCCCACCATGAGCCGAGTGGTTAACTACCACAGTTCATGGGCGAGGCAACAGCAGGTCGGGTTGTTTGATGCATCCGGTAAGTGGGTGTTGTATCATGGCGAGTGGCTCATTACCACACTGTGAACACACCCCGTGGCCACTGTACGTTGTCGATGATTCTTGGAGCTATGTTTGAGTTCCTTAGCTCCCTTGTGGGTCGAGCTTTCCGTTGTTTCGGTGTCTCATACATAGCATTTGCATTTTATTCCTTGTTGTGTATTGCTGTTGTATAGTTGCTCTCCGTACTGGGGTTTGACCCCATGTCCCTCCGGGGCTTGGTTTGTTTCTTTGTTGCGTTATTTTCAGGAAACCCAGGTTCTACAGCTGGTCGTGGTTTCAACCCAGCTGGGGTGCCCCAGGAGGTGGCTAGTGTGTCCCAGTAGCATATAGCATATATATATATATGTATCAGTTAGCCAGGGGGATGCCCTGTGCTTTGTTGTTGTACCCGTAGGGGGAATATGATACATGTTGGACTTATGTAT
>KV018117.1:0-10626 GCA_001598015.1 Dorcoceras hygrometricum
CTGTGCTCCAGCTGTCGGGCACACTCTCGCAAAGTGCCCATACTGACCACAAAGGTTGCAGGAACCCTGCACACCAACACACTGCGTGGAAGAATGCTTCCCACAGCAAAAACCACAAAACTCCGCCCGAGAGCCGCTGCTACTCGAACTACCAGAACCAGAAGACCCTGAACCGGACTTCTTCTTGAATTGCTGACCGCGGGGTCGAAACCTCTGACGGCCAGACTGCTGAGCTACCTGCTGCTGCTGAGGAAAATGCGCGGACTGAGAACTCTGGGACGACTGAGCTCCCTGACCAACGGGCCTACCACTCTGCACCGCTTGCGCCACCTGCACCCTGCGCGCACTACGGCTCTTCATGCCCTCCTCGATGTGGATAGCAGTATCCACGGCCTCAGCATAAGACTTGGGCTTGCTTGTCAAAACGCTCTGGTACAGATCCCCATTCAAGCCCTCCACAAACCTAGTACTCTTGGCCCTCTCCCGGCCAGCAACGTGTGGAACATACACCAACAAAGCAGAAAACTTGCGAGCGTACTCGCGCACAGACAAAGAACCCTGCTCCAAGAACTCGAACTCCCGCTCACGGGCAGCTACATAGGAGTTGGGGACATACTTCTGCCTGAAGACCTGGTAGAAAGTGTCCCAAGTAATGTCAACACCGGTCTCCAGTAAAGTACTAGACGTACCTCTCCACCAACGCTCGGCAGACTTCCTCAACAGTAGGGTCACCAACCTCAACCGAAGATCGTCGTCATACTGGGCTCGATCAAACAGATGTATGACGCTATGGAGCCAAGAATCCGCTTCCTCACTCGACTCATCACCATTGAAGATAGGAGGACTCATCCTCTGAAACCGAGCTATGACCACATCCATCCTCTCTACCGGAGCCGGCGGAGCTACAGCCTCCTCCTCTCCACTAATCTCAAACAACCATTAGATGAGACATAAGAGTCTTCCAACTGTCCAGCTTTAACCTTCAACTTCAACTCATGGATAGATGGATCTGTTCTCTGAGCTACTCTAATATTCGAAACAATATGTGGCTCAACTAGAAAAGATGACACCACAACATAATCATCACCTGGATAGAAACGCCAACCAGTAGTGCTTAGATGCTCATAAACTTTCGAAATCTGCAGTGAAGCAAGCATAGACACTTGAGCTTTCCTGCTCAATGCATCAGCAACTACATTCACTTTCCCAGGTTGATATTGGATCTCACAATCAAAATTCTTAAGCAGCTCCATCCATCTACGCTGTCTCATGTTCAAATCTGACTGAGAGAAAAGATACTGAAGACTCTTGTGATCCGTATATACCACAAACTGCTCGCCATACAGATAGTGGCGCCAAATCTTCAAGGCAAAGACCATGGCTACCAACTCCAAGTCATCAACTGGGTATCGAGTCTCATGCGGTTTCAACTGACGAGAAGCATACGCAATTACTCGACCATTCTGCATCAACACACAACCCAATCCATTAAGAGAAGCATCTGAACAAACCATAAAACCACCGGAACCTGAAGGCAAAGCCAACACAGCTGCTGAAGTTTGCTTCTCTTTGAGCAATTGGAAACTGTTCTCGCATTGCTCTGTCCAAACAAATCTCTTATCTTTCTGGGTCAACTGTGTCATAGGCTTAGCTATACTGGAAAATCCCTCAATGAAGAGGCGATAATAGCTAGCCAATCCCAAAAAGCTACGAATCTTTGAAACATTCTTGGGATGTTCTCTATTCACCACATCCTCTAACTTACTGGAATCAACGGATATACCTGCAGCTGAAATGACATGACCCAGAAATACTACTCTATCCAACCAAAACTCGCATTTGGAAAACTTAGCATACAACTGCGAGTCTCGTAGAGTTTGGAGAACTAACCTCAAATGCTCTTTCTGTTTCATAGGAGTCTTAGAGTACATTAAGATGTCATCGATGAACACAATCACAAACTGATCGATGAACTCTCGAAAGACTCGATTCATCAAATCCTGTACAAAACGCAATTTTCGCAACATCTTCCACTCGAATACGCAACTGATGGTACCTTGAACGTAGATCGATCTTAGAGTACACCGCTGAACCCTGAAGTTGATCAAACAAATCATCGATCCTCGGTAAAGGGTACTTATTCTTAACGGTAGCCTTATTTAGTTGCCAAAAATAATACACATCCTCATTGAACCATCATTCTTCTTCACAAACAAGATAGGAGCTTCCCACGGTGACATGCTCGGTCGAATAAAACCTTTCTCCAGCAAATCACTAAGTTGTACCTTAAGCTCCCACAACTCGGCTGGTGCTAAACAATAAGGGGTTCGCGAGATAGAAGTCGTATCAGGTACCAACTCAATGCTGAATTCGATCTCCCTTCTCGAACGAAAGACAAGAATCACCTCGGGGAACACATCAGGGAAATCTCGAGCAACAGGGATGTCATTAAGCTCCACACACGACGAAAATATGCGTCCAAAGCATAGATCATGAACCCAGAGTTCTCCAACGTCATAAGGCTAAACATCTCCATCGCAGAGATCAACGGAATCTTTGATTGGGAATCGTGGCCGTAGAAGTTCCACTTCTCGCCAGACTGGGGCCGAAAACGCACAATGCCATGGAAACAGTCCGCGGTGGCCCTAAAACTAGACAACACGTCAATTCCCACTATGCAATCGAAATCCCACATCACTATACGAATCAGTTTTGCTACCAACACATTCTCACCAAACCCAAGAATGCCATTCAACAAAATCTCTTTGGAGAACAGGATCGCGTCGACAGGAGCCGCAACAAAAACAACATCACATAAAGAATTTGTATGCAAACCATGCTCAACCACAAATGTATCAGCTATAAACAAATGTGATGCTCCAGTATCAAAGAATACACATGTAAATCAAATACAGTACAAGTACCTGCAATCACTCCTCTTGGAGTGCCCTCTGCTTGCTCCCTAGTCATGGCATTCACCTAGGCATGCTGAGGTCATGAGAACTGAGGCTGGGAAGACTGTCCAAATCGTGAAGGACCAGGCTACTGGAACGGCCTATACTAAGCTTCTCCCATCCTCTGCTGCGGAGCAGGAAAAGAACGACCTCTAGATGACCCACCAGAACGACCCTGTGGTGGGGCTGCGTTGTGCTGAGATCCAGCCAATGGACATACTCTCGCAAAATGTCCATATTTCCCACAAATGTTGCAAGCACCCTGAACTCCTGTACACTGCGTCAAGGGATGTCTGCCTCCACATTGGCCACAAAAGGTAGTCCTAGGACTACTACTACTACTCGAGCTGCCCGAGCCAGAAGAACTAGAACCCTGCTTCTTCTTGAACTGATGGCCACGAGGCCTAAACCTGTGGCGCCCAGACTGTTGTGCTGACTGCTGGGGCTGCTGCTGAGATGACTGGGGAAACTCGGGAGGTTGCGCCCCAGGAACATTGGACGTGAACCTTGCACCGCTGGAGGCTGAACCCGATAACTGCGGTTCCGTAACCCTACCTCGATGTTCATTGCCTTGTCCACCGCGTCCGCATAACTAGTAGGTGAACTCGCCAACACCAAGGAATACAAATCCTCGTTAATACCTTCCAAGAAACGGTTCCTCTTCGCCTTCTCGCGGCCAGACACATGAGGAACATAAGCCAAAAGAGAAGAAAACCTTCGAGCATACTCACCCACCGACATGGTTACCTGAACCAAGTTATCAAACTCTCGCTCCCGAGCATTCACATAAGACTTCGGAACATACTCCTGACAGAACTCCGTACAAGAACTATCCCCAGTAATCCCTGCACCAGTCTCCTCAAGCGTATGTGAAGCACCTCTCCACCATCGCTCTGCATTCTTCCTCAGCTGAAAGGTCGCCAAACTCAGCCTGCGCTCATCATCATAGCGCACTCTATCAAACAGTCCAGTAATGTGTTGCAGCCAGGACTCCGCATCGGAACTACTCTCGTCACCATCGAAATTCTCATGATTCATACGCTGAAACCTCGCCATGATCAATTCCATCTCATCCACACGGGCTGCAAGCACATCAACCTCATCCTCAACCTGCCTAGCACGTCTACGAATAGGAGCACTACACGGAATCTCCTCATTCAGACCCTCAGATTCTACCGGAATCTGTCTGGTAGCTCTACCCCTGCGTCTAGGAGGCATCTAGGGAAACACAAATACAGTAAGATCACACAGCAAATATATCACATAGTCAAGCACATGCAACAAGCAACAAGGTTCCTAGACTCAAGTGTGACCAAAATAATTCGAGCTTATCCCAGTTAAGCTCTGATACCAAAAATGTTAGGTCCGGTGCACAACACAGAGATTAACCATGCAAAATACAATCGCGGAAACATTTAATAAGTGGCTAAAATTTTTCTCTTTGGCGTGACTTGGAAATCATAAATTAAAAATACATCGATACTCAAAATATTGGTTTTACAACAAACGGAAACCAACAACAGCAGATACAATAACAAATACAAGCATAGTATGACTCCCTAATAGGGTACATCCCAAATCAGCAATAAAACATCACATCCTCACAGGGTATTCCCTGGAGACTTCTCTACTGCCTAATATAAATAATATACATAACTGGGACACTCTTTACACCTTTCGATGCACCACCAGTTGGGCGATCTCCATGACCAACTGAGAAACCTGGAGAACCTGAACAACACATAGGCAAACAAAACAACCCAGCCCCAGAGAGACATGTGGTCAAACCCCAGTACGGAGAGCAACATAAAACAGCAAACATATATAACAAGTTATAAATGCGATGCTATGCCTGAGAACAGGGAGATCAATGGATCCAAAGGACTGCACACAGCTGAATACCAAGGCTGGGAGTGGTCACCGAATGTGTGAGAGAATGGGAGTTACCCAGGCGCTCGATCACACATGGTACCAACCACAAACAGATTACAGGGATGGCCGCAACTCATGTGAGAGAATGGGAGCTATCCAGGCGCTCAATCACACGAAATACCAGCAGAAGCTAGAACAAAAGGCCACACCACATGTTAGAGAATGGGAGCTATCCAGGCGCTCAATCACACGCACCTTGTCAACAAGGATTAGCTCCACGCAGACAATAACAGATCAAAGGTTCTCACAGCAGCTGTTAACAAAGAATCACATCGGAATGAGCAGAACAACATGTCATGCGTGTATGCATAATAACAGCTTGCAATATAACATACACAAATAGATGCAAGCAACAGCAGAGAAAAAACAGCATAAACACTGCTAACTTAACAGCACACGCTCCATTTATACACAAGCCATCTCAAAGCTGTAATTATAAGATCACATCAATTCCTTCACTTCTGAGCTAAAATTACCACAATCGAAGTCCCGAGCACTCAAATCTGAACCTGATAAGCCAAAAAACAACCAGCTAAGGGACGCAAAATATATAAAATCTAACTGGGAGCTACGAGCTCAACCAGCTCTGTCCTACCCTTCGAGCACAACAGATAGCTCTAAACGAAGCGCAAGGTAGAATCTAACACTTACCCAAAGCGTTACCGGAACAGAATAACAAATATGCCCGAAATGCTAACAGACTACACAAGGTAGCTTCCTTTTGCATCTTCTTCCCGCTTAACCCAAGCCTTCAAAAATGGTATAAGAAGAAACTACTTGGAAAGAGGAGTCCAGCGCTACCACTCTTGCTCCAATCGGAGTCTTCTATCGCCGGCAATCGGATAAGATAAGGTTCGGTGAACAGTAGCTAGGGTATCGCGACAGAGTAAGGATACGAGAAATATTTCTAAGTGTTGGGGATGACATCGTGTTCGAATGGTCAAAGTCCTCTATTAATAACTCAAATATGCTCCAATCTGGTGAACTGTAACCACTGACAAATCGAGGTCAACAGCTGACACTAGCTCAAATATGAGTACCACTCTAGATCTGATCTCTACGCCAAAACAGATTTGAACTTCCTTCAAAACGACGTCGCACAGAAGTCCCACTATTCCACTAGACATGACATCCCGCTAACACCAAATCTGCTATCGCTAAACGGCATCGCATCGCAACTCAGATCCGAATGACCAGATCTGACACAAGCACTAACTAGCGTTCACTGATATCAAAGCGACATCGCACTGCCTCTCGGTCTAGACAACCCGGAACCGGTCCACACTAAACCCTTGAACCAGGCCGGTTCACACAGCGCTAACAACTTACGCATCTCAAATCTGGTTTCCTCCAACGATGGAGTTTCGCTACCCACACAGGATATTCAAATAACACACCCAGAATGGCTTGTGATAACCATATTTGACCACCAACACAGATTACCATCAGCCAACGCAAAAGCCAAAGTCACCAACCAGCACTTCTCAACTCCCAAAATCTGACTACTACTACGCAGAACTCTACAACTGTTCAAAATTGATTCCAATACCCACATATAGAGACTACATACGCTCACCAAGAATACCAGTTCAAAGCTGATCCATCCCAGATCTGCTCCAGCCAAATCTGGTTTATACTAAACCCGATTAATTAACTTAATTAATTCAATAATCTTTCGGGCCTCACAAAAGTCTACGTAAAGGGTTACATAGAGATACAATTGGAAACTACCTTTTTACGAATCACGATTGGTCGATATTATTCAGGATCATGATTTGGTAATTGGACCTTACGTACCTACTGAGGAATGGGGTTTCCCGTTTTTTACTAGAGGGTAGTAGATTTATAATGTAAAAGTCCATACTTTATATCTTATTAAGTATTTTAAAATATTCATTAACATTTATCTGTTTCCTTTTCAGTACTTTCAACAATGTCTTCAATTTTCAATCCTCTATCTGTTATACTCGACAAACACGTTCTAACTAGACCTAATTGCCTCAATTGGCTAAATTTTTAAAGATCTTCTTGAACTAGGAAAAGATTGCATATACACTTGAGAAGTCTCCCCCTGATGAGGCTCCAGTTAACCGCAGTCCTGAGGAGCTGCAAACATTCAAGGATTGGTGTGACCATGACTTGAGAGCCAAGTGTTATATGCTGGCTTCTACTTTTGATGAGGTACAGTGGCGTTTTGAGGGTGCTAAGAGTGCTGCTGACATTCATATGCATCTCAAGGAGCTTTTTGGTCAGCAAACACGTCCTCTTAGGCATGCCACTGTAAAAGAGCTGATCACTATGCACATGCGAGATGGGACTTCGGTCCATGAGCATGGACTTAAGTTGATTGGGCTAGTGGACAAGCCAAAGATCTGTTGGATTTGATCCATTCAGATGTTTGTGGTCCGCTTAGCATCACCACTAAGCATGTAAATGCCTACTTCATAACCTTTACCGATGATTTCTCGAGGTATGGGTATGTGTATTTGATGAAATACAAATCCAAAGATCTTGAAAGGTTCAAAGAATTTTGGAATGAAGTAGAGAAACAATTGGGACGAAGCATCAAGGCAGTTCGATCAGATCTGGGTGGTGAATACATGAGTGCTGAATTCTAAGAGTATCTTCAAGAGAATGGGATTCTCTTGCAGAGGACGCCTCCTGCAACACCTCAGTTGAATGGTGTTTCAGAACGTCTTAATCGAACTTTGATGGACATGGTCCGTTCTATGATGGGGTTCACAGAGTTGCTGCCTTCCTTTTGGGGATATGCTCTTGAAACAGTGACACTGTTGTTAAACAATGTCCATTCAAAGGCAGTAGATAAAACACCATATGAGATATGGATGGGAAAGCCTCCAAAATATTCTTATATATGGGGATGCCCTGCTTATGTGTAGCAGGTAGTGGGAGATAAATTGGATAGTCAATCCATTTTATGCTATTTTGTGGGGTATCCAAGAAACTCAGTCGGTTATTATTTCTATCATCCCCAAGAAATAAAGGTGTTTGTTTCTAGGAATGAAAAATTCATTGAGGAAGAATTTCTATTAGTTGAAAAGGGGAAATGATAGAACTCGAATAGGTCCACAAGACACCCATAAATATAGAGCTCACACCCTAACAACCAAGAGAGGGATACAAGCTCCTAGAAGATCCGAGAGGATCTCGAGACTGCCCATGAGGTGTGGTCTACTTCTTGAAGAGGGCCATGATGAGCCTAAACTTGGATATGATCCAAGGACCTTCAAGGAGGCACTGTCAGATGCTGATTCATACAAGTGGCTTGAAGCTATGGAATCTGAGATGAATTCCATGCATTCGAATCAAGTATGGGCTCTTGTGGATCCACCCGAGGGAACTGTTCCTATTGGTTGTTGATGGTCCCGGAAATAGGATCACTAAGCAAATAGGAGTTCAGAAGGGGGGGGGGTTGAATGAACTCCTTCGATTTTTCTATTTCAAAACTCTTTTAAAATGTTTGGATCTCAGTTTTATGCAAACTTCTCAGCCAACAATATATGTGCGGAAATAGGCTGATTGGTTTGTGAACAATGAACAATGCGCAACAGTAAATAAATGCGTAAGTAAAAGATAGAGTCAAGAGTTTGTTTCTGGAAGTTCGGATATCAATATCCTACGTCTCCCCTTCTTCCTCCTCGGAAGGTAGCACTAAAAGACTTTGATGAGAGTAGCCTTTCTACAATCACCCGATCCCGTAACCCGCAGCTACGAGAAATCCTAGCGCTTTACAACACTTCACGCAGACTTTGCTGCTGGTTTACAAGACTTTGAACGTTTTTCGAACTTCTTAACTAAGACAGTTCGTTACAGACTCTATCAAATATATCAATGAAAACACGTATTTAGAGACTGTAAATATCTTCTGGTTTCAACAATGAATGACTAGAAGATTGACTCGAAAGTATTTCAATGAAGATCAAAAGATGAGTTCTTCGAGTCTTTGAGGTTTTTGGATGCTTTCAACAGAGTGTAGCTCAAGATTGAATTTGGCAGCAATTCAGTAATAGCAATGGCAAGAGTTATCTTCTTCAATTCAAAACGTCTGCTATTTATATCCTTCATCCAACGGTCGATGAATCCAAATAAGGCAACAAATCCTTTTTGAATTTCTGACAGTAGTGCACCTTCAATCCTGCTCCACTATAAGGTAAATTGCGTTAAGTCAGGGATACGAGAATTATTTCCATGTGAGAGCAATCCCGTTGTAACGACCTCTGCCAATGTGTACTATTCATCCAAAAATAGTACCAATCTTGTTCCCTTAATTCCAGGCAATTTGTACGATTCTATTATGGCCATTGATCTTTTCCAATTGAGTATACGATCAATTTAAACTTGCGCCTGAAATAACTTTGACAACCAGATCCAATTTCCTTCAACGTGGTTTCAAATGTTGCGACTGGAGAATGCTTGTTTGCGTCGACTGGTTTCCACGTGTGATTTTCCAGCGCCTGGTTAAGCATAAGATCCAACGACTGATTGAATAAAACACTGTAGCTCTCGTCTGGATAAAGCTCCACTGTAGCTTGCGTCTGGTTGCAAAACGGTGTCGCTTTAACATAAATAAAACGCTGTCGTTTGCACATGCTACCAGTTGGGATCTTGCGTCTGGATTCAATGTAATCCTGCGACTGGTTATCAAACACGCTGTCGTTTTAACTTAATCATACGACATCGTTTGCAAAGATCTCGACTGGTTATACTTTACTGTACACTTCGACTGGATACTAACCACTGTTCACTGCGACTGGAATCTAACCACTGTTCACTGCGACTGGAAAGAATTACTTCAAAACGCCGTCGTTTCTAATATACTGTTTCTCGCATCTGAATAGTAATCCTGTCGACTGGTTTTCCTTTCCTTTGACAAACACCAGATAACTTGTTCCATTTTGTTATCACCAAAACCATAAATTTTATCCTAACAATTTCCCCCTTTTTGGTGATGACAAAACTCCAGCAGCCGCAATAAATAGATAGGCAAAAATAAATTGCACATGATCTGCTGAAAATCAAATTTCATTACACAGGAAGAGTTGTACATAAGTTTTGTACAAAGGAAATTTAAATCAAAATCCTCTTCTCCTTCTAGAGGAACTACTTCTCTTTTCTCTTCTAGCTCTCTCTCTTTCTCTTTGAAATCTGTCAGACTCCTGAAGATCTGCTTGGCGAATTCTTTCAGCTGCTTCTTCTACAGAGATAACTAGCCCGCTCTCTAAGAGGTGTCTTCGCGCCTGTTCCACTCGTTCTGCAATGGTTCCAGTAGTGCGTGGGAAAGTTGGTATTCTTACAGAACTACTGCCACCAGCAACATCACGAGGAGATTGAGGAGTAGGCAAGGGGCGACGCTCCACACGAACAGGAGAGGGGCGACGCTCCACACAAACAGGAGGAGGGCGGCTGCTACTTCCACTTTCCCCCTTTTTGGCATCACCGCAGCGAATAAACTCGACGATATCAGCAAATTGGGTGGAGAGACTTAGAAGATCCGCTGATATTCTGTTCTGAAACTCCAACTGATCATTTCGAAGGGCAGCCACTTGTCCATCCAATGCATTAATCTTGGCCTCGTGTGCTCTTTGATTTTTCTTGATGTCAAATAGATCTTGAAATATAGTGCCAACCGGAGCCACCAAGCCTTTCTTGAGATCATTTATTTGAGTACTCTGCCGCTCAAGAATATCACAAGCACTCTGAAACACTTGGCGAAGCCAGG
>KV018117.1:26369-56698 GCA_001598015.1 Dorcoceras hygrometricum
TTATACGAAAACTCGACCAAAGACAACGCGTCTTGCCAACTACCTCCGAAATCCAACACAACGGCACGCAACATATCTTCTAACGTCTGAATAGTTCACTCAGATTGGCCATCTGTCTGGGGGTGATATGCGGTACTCATAGCCAATCTAGTGCCATACAAAGCCTCGAAAGGCGCCATGCCAATCGTTACTTGGTATCTGTTATTATACGAAAACTCAACCAAAGACAACGCGTCTTGCCAACTACCTCCGAAATCCAACACAACAGCACGCAACATATCCTCTAACGTCTGGATAGTTCGCTCAGATTGGCCATCTGTCTGGGGATGATACGCGGTACTCATAGCCAATCTAGTGCCCAAAGCTGTCTGCAAACTCTTCCAAAACCTGGAAGTAAACCTCGGATCTCGGTCAGACACGATTGAAACCGGCACACCATGCAATCTAACAACAAAATCAACGTACAGCTTCGCCATCTTCTTCAACGAGAAGGTCATTCCATAGGGAATGAAGTGTACAGACTTAGACAAACGGTCTACAACTACCCAAACAGCATCGCACCCTCAGCTGGAACGAGGCAAATGCGTTACGAAATCCATCGCAATGTGCTCTCAATTCCATTGGGGCACCTCTAAGCTCTGCAACAGTCCACCAGGTCTCATCCTTTCGGCCTTTACCATCTGGCAATTCATACAACGAGCGACAAAACCAGCAACATCGCTCTTCAGGCCAGCCCACCAAAAGTGCGGCTTCAAAGCATGGTACATCTTCCGTGCACCAGGATGAACACTATGTCTGCTACAGTGCGCTTCTCGAAGGATCTCTTCCTTCAAATCAATCAAATTGGGCACAACCAACCTGCCCCGGAAACGCAAACAACTATCGGACGAGACAGAATAGTCCTCAAGTTCGCCAGCCCTGACTTTCATCTTCAACTCGTGGATTGACGGATCAGTCCTCTGAGCTGCTCGAATGCTAGAAACAATCTGCGGTTCCACTTGGAAAGATGAAACCATCACGCAATCCTCGGCCGGGTAGAATCTCCAACTCGTAGTGTTAAGGTGCTCTTGATCCTTAGAGATGTACAACGACGCAAGCATCTCACTAACCTTCCTGCTCAAAGCATCTGCCACGACGTTTGACTTCCCAGGCTGGTATTTAATCTCACAGTCAAAATCCTTAAGCAACTCCATCCACCTACGTTGTCTCATGTTCAAGTCAGGCTGCGAAAACAGGTACTGTAAACTCTTGTGGTCGGAGTACACCACAAACTGCTCACCATACAGGTAGTGACGCCAAATCTTTAATGCAAAGACCACCGCTGCTAACTCCAAATCGTGAACTGGGTAACGAGTCTCGTGCGGTTTCAACTGCCGCGAGGCATACGCAATGACTCTACCATTCTGCATCAACACACAACCCAATCCATTTAGCGAAGCGTCGGAACAAACAACGAAACCACCTGATCCGGACGGCAAAGCCAACACAGGCGCAATAGTTAACTTCTCCTTGAGCAGTTGAAAAGCATTCTCACACTGCTCAGTCCAAACAAACCGTTTATCCTTCTGGGTCAATTGGGTCATCGGCTTAGCTATAGAAGAAAACCCCTCAATGAAACAACGATAATAGCCAGCCAGACCTAAGAAACTGCGAATCTCAGACACATTTCTCGGTCGCTCCCAGTTCAACACAGCATCCACTTTACTGGGATCCACAGAAATGCCATCTGCTGAAATGACATGGCCCAGAACTACAACGCGTTGCAACCAAAACTCGCACTTGGAAAACTTCGCATACAACTGCTGCTCTCTCAACCTCAGAAGAACCATCTCCAAGTGCTCCTTGTGCTCCCTCGGAGTCTTCGAGTAAACTAAGATGTCGTCAATAAAAACAATCACAAACTGATCTATGAAATCTCGAAACACACGGTTCATCAGATCCATGAAGAGTGCAAGCGCGTTTGTCAACCCAAACGGCATCACCAAAAACTCAAAATGTCCGTACCTCGTACGAAACGCAGTCTTCGCGACATCTTGGTCCCTTACTCTGAGCTGATGGTACCCGGAACGAAGATCAATCTTAGAATACACCGCAGAACCTTGCAACTGATCAAACAAATCATCAATTCTCGACAACGGGTACTTATTCTTCACAGTGGCTTTATTCAGCTGTCGGAAATCAATGCACATCCGCATTGAGCCATCCTTCTTCTTTACAAACAAAATGGGGGCTCCCCACGGTGACATACTAGGGCAAATGAAACCCTTCTCCAGCAAGTCATCTAACTGAACCTTGAGTTCTCTCAACTCCGCAGGCGCTAGACGATACGGGGCACGAGAAATCGGAGCTGTGCCAGGGACCAACTCTATGCTAAAGTCAATCTCCCGCCTCGGAGGAAAACCAGGAATCTCCTCCGGAAACACGTCGGGGAAATGTCGCACTACGGGAACGTCACAAAGCTGAACACTAGAAGAAGAAGACGCATCCAAAGCGTAGATCATAAAGCCCGCATTCCCCAAAGACAACAAGCTAAACATCTCCATCGCGGAGACCAACGGAATCTTCGATCTCGAGTCCTGGCCGTAGAAGTCCCACTTCTCGCCAGACAAAGGCCTAAAGCGCACAATCCCATGGAAACAATCCACAGAGGCCCTGTAGTTGGATAGCACATCCATCCCAACTATACAATCGAAATCCCAAAGCATCAAAAAAATCATAAAGCCCGCATTCCCCAAAGACAACAAGCTAAACATCTCCATCGCGGAGACCAACGGAATCTTCGATCTCGAGTCCTGGCCGTAGAAGTCCCACTTCTCGCCAGACAAAGGCCTAAAGCGCACAATCCCATGGAAACAATCCACAGAGGCCCTGTAGTTGGATAGCACATCCATCCCAACTATACAAATAGCATACACAATTCTCAACAGAACACAACCAGTAGGCACGGCGAATCCACATACCAGCGACTACCATTCATCCAAGCCATAATATCGTTGTAATAAAAGCTCAAATACGTACCTTGTACTGAGCAACAACAACACTGCGAGAAATCCCGAAGACTCTGGTAAAAGCCTGCTAAACACACGGCATACAGAACATAAATCCAACGGGTTGCTAATAAATCTCACGGCTGGAGTTTAAATACTAAAGCCAGCTCTCAATCTAACCCATACAACTTAACAGGAAGCTAATATAAAGGCTAGGAACAAGATCTCGAAGCTAATTCAAAAGCTACCTGCAACTTCGAAACGTACGTACACGAACAACAACTTCGTGCTTTTGTTCCAGCTAACAACAGCCTCTACAAAAGGTATAGGGTGAAAGAGCTCTTCGAGAGGAGTCCAACACTACCTCAACTGTCCAAAACAACGGCCTGAGTCGACGGGAATCTACCGGAGAAGCTCACGGTGAATAGTGACCAAGGGTTGAAGAACAGAGAACGAAAATCGGGAAATATTTCTCTAAGTATGGGAACTGGTAATCCACAACGAAGAACAAGTCTCGCTATATATAAAACTCTCAACTGCTGCTACCAGCAGGAGCGCATTTCCACCGACAAAACCAGCAGGAGCAATAGTCGACGCATTCTCCACCATTAACGACCCTCGACTGCCAGCAGCAACAACAACAAAAGAGCTTCTATCGCTAAGCCAAAACGGCGTCGCAGCAACTAAACCAAACGACGTCGCTTAGGATACGCGATTCTAAATATCAACTGCTGGTCATCCAGCAGCAATACACAAAACAACGTAAAGCACTTCCTCCTGCTGATACCAGCAGCAACATCAAAACGCGGCGTTGCCACTTACTCAAACGACGTGGCTCCACAGACGTCAGCAAAACCAGCAGAAGCACTTTACACAAAACCTACCATCTGCTGAAACTCCTAGCGCTAACTAAACGATGCCGTACTCTCCTCGCGCTACAGGAAGGTTGACCCGCGTTGACAACCAGCAGGCATACAAATAACGCGAAACACCCATCGACTGACGATAGTAAAGTCTACGTCATCCACACAACGCTCAACAGTAATGCTTACGTTGACATATCTGATATCAGCAGGTAATATAAACTATCGACTGGTTCCTCAAAACGACACCGTTTCGAAATTCAATAGCGCTCTCCTGCTGAAATCCACGAAAGCGCTGCTGTCGCCAGCTACCAAAACAAAGAACACAGCGCGCTAAGCTACCAGCAGCAAAGCTTACGTCAGCGACTACGATGCCAACACAAAATATGACGTCATCAAAGCTGTCACCAGCAGATACCTCTAAACCCAAAATTTCGAAAATCTCCAGAATTACTCTAAGGAAGGAAATCCGCCCGAAAACACAATTCAAACATACAAACCGAGATCAAAATCCCCAAAAATCATCAAAATTCGATAACTTCAACAATAAATCCTTAATCAACATTTCAGGTCTCACACAACACGTAAATTCGCACTATGCAATCGAAATCCCACATCACTATACGAATCAGTTTCGCTACCAACACATTCTCACCAAACCCAAGAATTCCATTCAACAAAATCTCTTTGGAGAACAGGCTCGCGTCGACAGGAGTCGCAACAAAAACAACATCACATAAAGAATTTGTATGCAAACCATGCTCAACCACAAATGTATCAGCTATAAACAATTGTGATGCTCCAGTATCAAATAATACACATGTAAATCAAATACAGTACAAGTACCTGCAATCACTCCTCTTGGAGTGCCCTCTGCTTTCTCCCTAGTCATGGCATTCACCTAGGCATGCTGAGGTCATGAGAACTGAGGCTGGGAAGACTGTCCAAATCGTGAAGGACCAGGCTACTGGAACGGCCTATACTGAGCTTCTCCCATCCTCTGCTGCGGAGCAGGAAAAGAACGACCTCTAGATGACCCACCAGAACGACCCTGCGGTGGGGCTGCGTTGTGCTGAGATCCAGACAATGGACATACTCTCGCAAAATGTCCATATTTCCCACAAATGTTGCAAGCACCCTGAACTCCTGTACACTGCGTCAAGGGATGTTTGCCTCCATATTGGCCACAAAAGGTAGTCCTAGGACTACTACTACTACTCGAACTACCCGAGCCAGAAGAACTAGAACCCTGCTTCTTCTTGAACTGATGGCCACGAGGCCTAAACCTGTGGCGCCCAGACTGTTGTGCTGACTGCTGGGGCTGCTGCTGAGATGACTAGGGAAACTCGGGAGGTTGTGCCCCAGGAACATTGGATGTGACCTTGCACCGCTGGAGGCTGAAACCGATAACTGCGGTTCCGTAACCCTTCCTCGATGTTCATTTCCTTGTCCACCGCGTCCGCATAACTAGTAGGTGAACTCGCCAACACCAAGGAATACAAATCCTCGTTAATACCTTCCAAGAAACGGTTCCTCTTCGCCTTCTCGCGGCCAGACACATGAGGAACATAAGCCAAAAGAGAAGAAAACCTTCGAGCATACTCACCCACCGACATGGTTACCTGAACCAAGTTATCAAACTCTCGCTCCCGAGCATTCACATAAGACTCCGGAACATACTCCTGACAGAACGAAACGGTGTAGTTTCGCTACCCGCTACAGAAACACACTAGCGTACTCACATCTGCTTAGCGTTACCAGATTCTAACCTAGAATCTGATCAGCTCTCAAATCTTATCGCTGCAACCAAAATTCTCCAACTTCCCAGAATTGTTCCAAGTATCAAATCTGACCCAAATATGCTGACGAAGCCTACCAACTCAAAGCTGGTCATCCAGATTTGTTCACGCTCAAATCTGAAACTCCTAGGCACCGATTACTTAACTAAAATAATCTTTCTAAACTTTCGGGTCTCACACTCACGAAACGTTTCTCGATCCAAATATCCGTAGTTTTGATATGGATCACGAGACGTCCCTCGATCCCAATATTCATAATAGATAACCACAATCAAGTCCCATCATTCAAAATATTTTCATCTCTGAGCTCAAACTTTCTGTCTCAAACTATTTCTCAGACCTCAAAGGAAAAAAATTTCACTTTTCTTTAAAATCGCATTGACTGCTGAATGTTTAAATCTCAAAATTGTTCGACACCATAAACATATCTTTAAAATAATCATCATTTATATTTTCATCCATAACAGCAGGCTACTCCTAGGACTCAATACAGACCTGACACGTGGACCAGCTTGTGCTGATAAGCTCGAAAGACAGGCTCAGCTTGCGGTTATCTAGACAGTTTATTACGTGATCAAGCTCACACCTAACCAGCCCAGCTTAGGTGGCCAGATCACGAAATCCCCTCTCAGCTCGCACTACTCAGGTTTGAATGTCTACCCAGAACAGCTCGGGGCTTCCAGATCGTGCACTAAAAACAGCTCAGAGCACTCTGTCAGGCCCGGTGCACAACATAGAGATCAACCACGCAAAATACAAACGTGGAAGCATTTAAAAAGTGGCTAAAATTTTTCGCTTTGGCCTGACGTAGAAAATCATACTTTAAAATACATCGTTACTCAAAATATTGATTTTACAACAACTGAAAACCAACAACAGCAGATACAACAACAAATACAAGCATAGATGACTCCCTAACAGGGTACAGCCCAAGTCAGCAATAAAACATTACATCCTTCCGGGGTATTCCCTGGAGGCTTCTCTACTGCCTAATATAAATAATATACATAACTGGGACACTCTTTACACCTTTCGATGCACCACCAGTTGGGCGATCTCCATGACCAACTGAGAAACCTGGAGAACCTGAACAACACATAGGCAAACAAAACAACCCAGCCCCAGAGAGACATGTGGTCAAACCCCAGTACGGAGAGCAACATAAAACAGCAAACATATATAACAAGTTATAAATGCGATGCTATGCCTGAGAACAGGGAGATCAATGGATCCAAAGGACTGCACACAGCTGAATACCAAGGCTGGGAGTGGTCACCGAATGTGTGAGAGAATGGGAGTTACCTAGGCGCTCGATCGCACATGGTACCAACAACAAACAGATTACAGGGATGGTCGTAACTCATGTGAGAGAATGGGAGCTATCCAGGCGCTCAATCACACGAAATACCAGCACAAGCTATAACAAAAGGCCACACCACATGTTAGAGAATGGGAGCTATCCAGGCGCTCAATCACACGAAATACCAGCACAAGCTATAACAAAAGGCCACACCACATGTTAGAGAATGGGAGCTATCCAGGCGCTCAATCACACGAAATACCAGCACAAGCTATAACAAAAGGCCACACCACATGTTAGAGAATGGGAGCTATCCAGGCGCTCAATCACATGCACCTTGTCAACAAGGATTAGCTCCACGCAGACAATAACAGATCAAAGGTTCTCACAGCAGCTGTTAACAAAGAATCACATCCGAATGAGCAGAACAACATGTCATGCGTGTATGCATAATAACAGCTTGCAATATAACATACACAAATAGATGCAAGCAACAGCAGAGAAAAAACAGCATAAACACTGCTCAACTTAACAGCACATGCTCATTTATACACAAGCCATCTCAAAGCTGTAATTATAAGATCACATCAATTCCTTCACTTCTGAGCTAAAATTACCACAATCGAAGTCCCGAGCACTCAAATCTGAACCTGATAAGCCAAAAAACAACCAGCTAAGGGACGCAAAATATATAAAATCTAACTGGGAGCTACGAGCTCAACCAGCTCTGTCCTACCCTTCGAGCACAACAGATAGCTCTAAACGAAGCGCAAGGTAGAATCTAACACTTACCCAAAGCGTTACCTGAACGGAATAACCAATCGGCCTGCTAACAGACTACACAAGGTAGCTCCTTCCGCGATCTTCTTCCAGCTTAACCCAAGCCTTCGAAAATGGTATAAGAAGAAACGTCTTGGCAAGAAGAGTCCAGCACTACCACTCTTGCTCCAATCGGAGTCTTCTACCACCGGCAATCGGAGAAGATAAGCTTCAGTGAACAGTAACTAGGGGATCGCGACAGAAGAGAGTTCGATGTCGGAGAAGATATATTTTCTAAGTGTCAGGAAAATAATTGCGAGACTGCAGTCAAAGTTCTCTAAATATATACAACTTAAGTTTCCCAAATCTGATGAACAGTAACCACCGACAACACTGGCTCAAAGCTGATACCCACTCAGATCTGAGTACCACTCCAGATCTGGACCATACGCTACACCAGCATGCTACTACCAAACGACGTCGCACCATAATCCAACTAATTCATACACGTGTCTCTCTAAATGGCGTCGTATCTGTTAGAGTAGATGCCCAACTAGCCAACTTGTGGCATGTGGGTTTATAGACTCTTGTATATGACAATCTTTATATATGATATTCGCATTTATTTATATGGCATTCTTTACTTTCATTGTGTGTATGATGATTTACAATTGCGTTGAGTAAAGACCTAGAATGCACTTAAGTGTATGTTAGATGTGATAGTGGGTATGACAATCCTCTATCTGTTATACTCGACAAACACGTTCTAACTAGACCTAATTGCCTCAATTGGCTAAATTTTTAAAGATCTTCTTGAACTAGGAAAAGATTGCATATACACTTGAGAAGTCTCCCCCTGATGAGGCTCCAGTTAACCGCAGTCCTGAGGAGCTGCAAACATTCAAGGATTGGTGTGACCATGACTTGAGAGCCAAGTGTTATATGCTGGCTTCTACTTTTGATGAGGTACAGTGGCGTTTTGAGGGTGCTAAGAGTGCTGCTGACATTCATATGCATCTCAAGGAGCTTTTTGGTCAGCAAACACGTCCTTTTAGGCATGCCACTGTAAAAGAGCTGATCACTATGCACATGCGAGATGGGACTTCGGTCCATGAGCATGGACTTAAGTTGATTGGGCTAGTGGACAAGCCAAAGATCTGTTGGATTTGATCCATTCAGATGTTTGTGGTCCGCTTAGCATCACCACTAAGCATGTAAATGCCTACGTCATAACCTTTACCGATGATTTCTCGAGTTATGGGTATGTGTATTTGATGAAATACAAATCCAAAGTCCGTACCTTCACTTCTGAGCTAAAATTACCACAATCGAAGTCCCGAGCACTCAAATCTGAACCTGATAAGCCAAACAACAACCAGCTCAGGGACGCAAAATATATAAAATCTAACTGGGAGCTACGAGCTCAACCAGCTCTGTCCTACCCTTCGAGCACAACAGATAGCTCTAAACGAAGCGCAAGGTAGAATCTAACACTTACCCAAAGCGTTATCGGAACAGAATAACAAATATGCCCGAAATGCTAACAGACTACACAAGGTAGCTTCCTTTTGCATCTTCTTCCCGCTTAACCCAAGCCTTCAAAAATGGTATAAGAAGAAACGCCTTGGAAAGAGGAGTCCAGCGCTACCACTCTTGCTCCAATCGGAGTCTTCTATCTCCGGCAATCGGAGAAGATAAGGTTCGGTGAACAGTAGCTAGGGTATCGCGACAGAGTAAGGATACGAGAAATATTTCTAAGTGTTGGGGAAGACATCGCGTTCGAATGGTCAAAGTCCTCTATTAATAACTCAAATATGCTCCAATCTGGTGAACTGTAACCACTGACAAATCGAGGTCAACAGCTGACACCAGCTCAGATCTGAGTACCACTCTAGATCTAATCTCTACGCCAAAACAGATTTGAACTTCCTTCAAAACGACGTCGCACAGAAGTCCCACTATTCCACTAGACATGACATCCCGCTAACACCAAATCTGCTATCGCTAAACGGCATCGCATCGTAACTCAGATCCGAATGACCAGATCTGACACAATCACTAACTAGCGTTCACTGATACCGAAGCGACATCGCACTGCCTCTCGGTCTAGACAACCCGGAACCGGTCCACACTAAACCCTTGAACCAGTCCGGTTCACACAGCGCTAACAACTTACGCATCTCAAATCTGGTTTCCTCCAACGATGGAGTTTCGCTACCCGCACAGGATATTCAAATAACACACCCAGAATGGCTTGTGATAACCATATTTGACCACCAACGCAGATTACCATCAGCCAACGCAAAAGCCAAAGTCACCAACCAGCACTTCTCAACTCCCAAAATCTGACTACTACTACGCAAAACTCTACAACTGTTCAAAATTGATTCCAATACCCACATATAGAGACTACATACGCTCACCAAGCATACCAGTTCAAAGCTGATCCATCCCAGATCTGCTCCCGCCAAATCTGGTTTATGCTAAACCCGATTAATTAACTTAATTAATTCAATAATCTTTCGGGCATCACAAAAGTCTACGTAAAGGGTTACATAGAGATACAATTGGAAACTACCTTTTTACGAATCACGATTGGTCGATATTATTCGGGATCATGATTTGCTAATTGGACCTTACGTACCTACTGAGGAATGGGGTTTCCCGTTTTTTACTAGAGGGTAGTAGATTTATAAAGTAAAAGTCCATACCTTATATCTTATTAAGTATTTTAAAATATTCATTAACATTTATCTGTTTCCTTTTCAGTACTTTCGAAAATGTCTTCCATTTGCAATCCTCTATCTGTTATACTCGACAAACACGTTCTAACTAGACCTAATTGCCTCAATTGGCTAAATTTTTAAAGATCTTCTTGAACTAGGAAAAGATTGCATATACACTTGAGAAGTCTCCCCCTGATGAGGCTCCAGTTAACCGCAGTCCTGAGGAGCTGCAAACATTCAAGGATTGGTGTGACCATGACTTGAGAGCCAAGTGTTATATGCTGGCTTCTACTTTTGATGAGGTACAGTGGCGTTTTGAGGGTGCTAAGAGTGCTGCTGACATTCATATGCATCTCAAGGAGCTTTTTGGTCAGCAAACACGTCCTTTTAGGCATGCCACTGTAAAAGAGCTGATCACTATGCACATGCGAGATGGGACTTCGGTCCATGAGCATGGACTTAAGTTGATTGGGCTAGTGGACAAGCCAAAGATCTGTTGGATTTGATCCATTCAGATGTTTGTGGTCCGCTTAGCATCACCACTAAGCATGTAAATGCCTACTTCATAACCTTTACCGATGATTTCTCGAGGTATGGGTATGTGTATTTGATGAAATACAAATCCAAAGATCTTGAAAGGTTCAAAGAATTTTGGAATGAAGTAGAAAAACAATTGGGACGAAGCATCAAGGCACTTCGATCAGATCTGGGTGGTGAATACTTGAGTGCTGAATTCTAAGAGTATCTTCAAGATAATGGGATTCTCTTGCAGAGGACGCCTCCTGCAACACCTCAGTTGAATGGTGTTTCAGAACGTCTTAATCGAACTTTGATGGACATGGTCCGTTCTATGATGGGGTTCACAGAGTTGCTGCCTTCCTTTTGGGGATATGCTCTTGAAACAGTGACACTGTTGTTAACCCATTCAAAGGCAGTAGATAAAACACCATGGATGGGAAAGCCTCCCAAATATTCTTATATATGGGGATGCCCTGCTTATGTGTAGCAGGTAGTGGGAGATAAATTGGATAGTCAATCCATTTTATGCTATTTTGTGGTGTATCCAAGAAACTCAGTCGGTTATTATTTCTATCATCCCCAAGAAATAAAGGTGTTTGTTTCTAGGAATGAAAAATTCTTTGAGGAAGAATTTCTATTAGTTGAAAAGGGGAAATGATAGAACTCGAATAGGTCCACAAGACACCCATAAATATAGAGCTCACACCCTAACAACCAAGAGAGGGATACAAGCTCCTAGAAGATCCTAGAGGATCTCGAGACTGCCCATGAGGTATGGTCTACTTCTTGAAGAGGGCCATGATGAGCCTAACCTTGGATATGATCCAAGGACCTTCAAGAAGGCACTGTCAGATGCTGATTCATACAAGTGGCTTGAAGCTATGGAATCTGAGATGAATTCCATGCATTCGAATCAAGTATGGTCTCTTGTGGATCCACCCGAGGGAACTGTTCCTATTGGTTGTAAATGTATTTACAAGAAGAAACTTGGAGCGGATGGGAAGGTGTTGACCTTGAAAGCTCGATTGGTCGCAAAAGGTTGTATTCAAAGGAAATGAATTGACTTTGAGGAAACTTTTTCTCATGTCGCAATGTTGAAGTCTATAAGGATATTGCTAGCCATAGGAGCATGGTATGACTATGAAATATAGCATATGGATGTGAAAATGGCTTTTCTTAATGGGGATACTAAGGAAGAGATTTATATGTCTCAGCCGAAAGGGTTCACATCTATCGGAAGTGAGCATATGGTATGTAAACTTCAGAGATCTATCTATGGTCTCAAGCATGCATCTAGGAGCTGGAACCTCGGATTTGATAGTACGACCAAAGAATTTGGTTTTACTAAGAATCCTGAGGAACCCTCGTGTGTATAGAAGTTCAGTGGATCTATCGGAAGTGAGCATATGGTATGTAAACTTCAGAGATCTATCTATGGTCTCAAGCATGCATCTAGGAGCTGGAACCTCGGATTTGATAGTACGACCAAAGAATTTGGTTTTACTAAGAATCCTGAGGAACCCTGTGTGTATAAGAAGTTCAGTGGGAGTGCTGTGACATTTTTAGTGCTTTATGTTGATGACATACTACTCATTGGGAATGATGTAGGAATGTTGCAATGAAATAAAGTATGGTTAGCAAATAGGTTCTCGATGCAGGACATGGGTGAAGCATCTTATGTATTGGGAATACAGATCTACAGGGATAGATCTAAGAGATTGCTTGGTCTCACCCAATCCACATACATTGACACCATCGTTAAAAGGTTTTCTATGGATGAGTCCAAGAGAGGACATCTACCAATGTTTCATGGAGTGACCTTATCCAAGTCCATGTCTCCCGAGATAGACGTTGAGACAGAGGCGATGACACGTATTCCTTATGCATCTGCAATTGGTAGTATCATATATGGGATGATATCTACATGTCCTGGCATGGCATTTGCACTTAGTGTTGTAAGTAGATATCAATCCAACCCTAGTCTTCCACACTAGAAAGTCGTGAAAGACATCCTCAAGTATTTGAGAAGGACTAAGAATATGTTCTTGGTCTATGGGGATGGAGAACTAAAATTGGAAGTTTATACCGACTCAAGCTTCCAAAGCGATATTTATGATTCAAAGTCATCTCAGGATTTATTTTCATGCTTAATGGTGATGTTGTCTCTTGGAATAGTTCCAAGCAAGACAGCACTGCGGATTCCACCACGGAGGCCGAATACATTGCTGCATCAGCTGCATCGAAGGAGGCTGTTTGGATAAGGAATTTCGTCCAAGAGTTGGGCGTTATTCCTAATGTAGTTTGTCAGGTCCGGTGTTCGAAACACTGCTAAAACACACAACACGGAAATTTAAAAGCGGGTAAAATTTTTCTTTTTCGGTCTGACTGAAGATACACCATTCAACATAAGTTTATACTCCAAATAGGGCTTTGACTCAAAAGCCGCAACAACAATATCTACTACAACAAATATACATGCAACTCAATCAAGTCAAATACACAACAACTACACAGGACATCCCCTGGCAATGACTCGATATAGCATATATATATACATATACGTAACTGGGAACTCACGCCTGGGACTGCACCAGCTGTCACACCTCGTGGACCAGTTGACTACCTGAAAAAGGTATGCAATGGCCAACACATGGCCAAAGCAGCCCCAAGGGAAAACAAACGAGGTCAAACCTTAGTACGAAGAGCAAATCATCAAACAACTATCAAATAAAGCATGAAACATGTGTCGTGCGTTGCATGAAGGGTACCAAGGTTCATAGGTAACAAGCAAAGCGACTCAGCTGGCAATCACGACTCAGTGAAGGACTCACAGGCACGACATCATAGCCGCCAGTAAACCAACAACAGTGGCCACTACACGTATGAGGGGAGATGGCATTACCCGGTCACACACGCAGTACTCGTAATCCCATTCAGACTCAACCCAACTAGTGCCTTTCAGCTCTCTGAGGGAAGGAAACCTTCCACTACGCCTCATGGCGACAACAGTCTCACAACGGGGAGTTGAGATCACGGTACTATCACATCATCCCTAGGTTTTCAAAGAAGCAGGCTCAATATGTTATGACAGTATGCAATATCAGCAAGCTCATGCAACAACATACAATAAACACATGCAATCAACACGGTAAGCATAACAGTACAAAATAGCATACGCAACAGTTATATAAATTCGATTGTTGGAAATAAAACAGCACAGATCAGGTTCTACAATGCGATCCTAGGCTGAACAACTCAGCACACAGCCAACAACACGACAACAACAAGCAGCGCGGCCACATAGCTCACGCATAACAGTTACGAAATAACAACACGTAAATAGCTTAGATACAGCATGTCTGGCCTCGTGCTCGATCAGAGTAAAACCACGCAATACATAGTAGCGGAAGCATTAAAAATAGTGGTTAAATTTTTTTTCGCTTTTGGCTGACTGATGAAAACGTAAAATACAACAATACTCAAAATATCCCAGCTAAAAGCCACAGTACAACAGTACAGCATGTATCAGATACAAAATAACAACACTACAGCTGGATACAACCAAGCACAAGGCATCCCCCGGCTACCAGTACTGATACATATATATACTATACTAACTGGGACACTCTAAACACCTCCTGGGGCACCTCAAGCTGGGTCAACTCCACGACCAGCTGAGTAACCTTGGAAACATGGACAACACACACAGGAAAATAAACAGCAGCCCCAGAGGGACACGGGGTCAAACCCCAGTACCGAGAGCAACTGAAAAATAGCAGTTAAATAGCAATAGATTAAATGCAAATGCTATGCATGAGGTGAGGCTACAACCGAAGACAGGGAGCCAAAAGATCTAAAAGAACTGCTCAACAATCAATAACAGATCACTGCAAGAATAGTGGCCACGGGGTGTGTGGGCATATGGGAGCTACCCACTCGTCTCCACACACGGCACCAGATGCAAAGCACGGCTCAACCTGATGTTGCCCAACTCTTGAGATGTGGGAGCTACCCACTCCGCTCATAGTGGCTAACAGACCCCAGCAGGGAGATGAGGCATACGGGAGTTACCCGCTCGTCCTCCAACAGGCATCCTGGTACACACAGATCAAGATAACAAAGCACGGCTAACCAAGATCTGGGTTCAACATGGATAATGCATGTATGCAATGAAACAGCTTGCAAATAACAACACAACAGAAGCAAGGAATTGTACACAGAATCCAACACAGTAGCTCACATAAAATCCATGCCAATTCAATTGCTATCTAATTACTGTTTTATGTTGCTCTCTGTACTTGGGTTTGACCCCGTCCCTTTGGGGCTGCTTGGTTTGTTGTGTACCATTCAGGTTTTCCAGGTTACTCAGCTGGCCGTGGTGGTGAGTCAGCTGTTGCCAGGGAATGCCCTGTGCCGTCGTTGTAAATAGATTTGGTTTCTGTTGGCTTTGTATGCTGATACTTGCTGTATTTTGTGGCTGTGGTGTGCAGGTTTAGGTTGTTGTAAAATCAGTATTTTGCGTACAAGTGTATTTTGAAATTATGTTTTTCTAAGTCAGGCCAAAGCAAAAAATTTTAGCCACTATTTAATGCTTCCGCATTTGTAATTGCGTGTTTAATCTCTGTTTTCTGCACCGGGCCTGACACTCTATGTGCTAGCTCTATACTTTGACTTGTTTACTGACTCCTTTGGAGTCATTAAGTGACAAGATTGGGTGTATTGTCGAAACATATAGGAGTCGATGCATTGTAGTCGGGGATTCACCACTTACCTACGGGTTTGGATATCCTATGTGACCTCATGAAATTTTAGTAATGAAATCTCTGGTCAGAGTGAGGTGGTAATTAAGAAAGGAATTTCTTTAGTTACACCTGTGATTCAACTACTACATGACACATAGTTATCAGCTATGTGACAACTCTTGATATACCAATGGTTGCGAATCGGTCGGGATATATGAGTGGAAGGGACCATACTTTACACTAGCCATAATTGAATGGTCATTGCAGGCACTATCATTTGATACCTAGGGAGTCATGTAAGTGATGCTTCTAGGCTTTTAACATGACTGGTTGGATACTATCATAATTTGATTCTGACATTCTTATGATCAAGGAGTTGACTGATAAGAATGGAGCTGATTAGGGTACGCTCATATAAGTGCATGACTAGTCCAAATCACATGGAGATGTGAACTCACTGCTAGTCGTATCATTGAACCAATGAGGTTCACACAAACACTGGCTTTATAGAACCCGATGAGAAGAAAATTTGTTCAAAATGTTGAGCAACTTATAAAAGGAGTTTATAAAGGGATGTAAATTTTAATTTGCGAAATTGTTTCAAAAATTAAAATATATACATGGCTATAATATTAGTTTTGGAAATGGTGATTTTCGAAAAGTAATGTCACGAAGTTAATTAAATTAAAAGTGTTGAATTAACATTTACTAGTGTGCCTTGTAGAGCTCAGATAATCAAAGGATCAATAATGCTTTTTCTAGTGGGCTTGAAGGGGTGTTCAAGTGAGATCTAATTAAGCTCATGGGCCTGTATTGTATAATATAGCTGAAATACTCTAGAAATATTTTTTTTAAATAAAATGAGGAATAAACATTATTTAAAATTATAATTCAAACATTAAAATCTTTTCTCACATCTCTTTAAAACATAAAAAAATAAATATCTCAAAAATTACATCATTCTTTCTGTCTTAAAATTAGAGTAAATAAAAATTTGCGGAAAACTGAACATGTCTAATAAAATAAGTGAAAGCATCTGAGGGGTCACGGGATAGCAGCTGCAGCGGGCGATCAGAGGTCCTCACCATCAGTCGGAATAAAATCATCTGTAGTATCACCTGCACCATTTAAACATAGTGAGCCTATAGGCCCAACATGCTCTATCTGATAGTAATAAGGTACATATAATAAAACCACATGCAAGCACATACGTATCGTAAAATATCTTTGAAACATGCATGCATGAATGATCGTAAATCCTGGCATCAAAACTATTCGTAACAGTACATGATCGTATATCATAACATAATGAAGCACGAACATAACATAACTTAACGTAAAAGACGTGTGAGTCATATCCATGATATGTGGGTCATTACATTAACGATTCATCAATCACAAAAACCAACGTACGTAGTGATGCGGTTCACTCGACATTTCCTTGGGATCCCTCACACCTCTATGCTGCCACTTCACCATGCCGTAAACACATGGATACATAAGCTCATTATAACATTAAAAGAGGTTCGTCGGGCCCGGCATCCCGCTTCCGCTCAGCATTACTTGCCAAAAACCACTTCAATTCCTCAAAAGTATTTTCGTTCCTTTATGCCTTAGCATCTCATAAAGATTTCATGATGCGTGTACGTCATAAAACATGCAATTTAAAAGGCTTAGCCCATAAATACATATTTAATTTCCTTTAAACAAATGCATAATCATATATGTAAAATACTATATATATAATTAAATATATATTTATGGGATTCTACATTTTATCCTCCGATCAAGGACTGGTTCAATAGGCTGGCCCACTAATACTAAGCCCAAAAGCCTAGACTTGATCTTAACCTGCAACTTAACCCAAAACTCGACTTGACCCATTAAACTCAAAATTACATTTCAAAATTGTTAAAAGTAGTCGGCCCCATGACTTAGAAATCAGACATGGGATTCTACATTTTATCCTCCGATCAAGGACTGGTTCAATAGGCTGGCCCACTAATACTAAGCCCAAAAGCCTAGACTTGATCTTAACCTGCAACTTAACCCAAAACTCGACTTGACCCATTAAACTCAAAATTACATTTCAAAATTGTTAAAAGTAGTCGGCCCCATGACTTAGAAATCAGACATTAAAATTTGCTAAAATATCAGTCCCATAATTTAAAAATCTAACTTTAAAACTTAATACAACTTATTAGGCCCATAACTACAGGGAATTTTAACTTTAAAAGTTGACTTAAAATATTTTGACCCTATACGATTAATATCGGACTTTAAACTTAAAAATAAAAATCCCCGATCCAGTAATAAAATAACTCGGATCCGTCTTAAAATATTTTGATCCGACCCTCGACTGACCCGACCCAATCCAGCTGGACCGACCCAACCGGTCCAACCGAACAGGTCGAACCCATGCAAGAAGCCCTAGCCTCCACCACCGCCTAGCATGCGACTTCCAGCCCTTCGGCCGCCAACTTCCGGCCACCCTTGGCCAAAGCCCCATCGGCAGGACCACCCCCAGGTCCGACCGGTCCCCCTAGGTCAAGCCACGGTTCAAACAATGGCTCGCATGGCCCTGACGAAATGCAAGAAGGTGACCCATGCACAACTCGATGGTGCGGCCTTCACGTCACGCGCCGGTCGAGCCACCTTTTCCTCACTTCGGACCACCCCTAGCCACCATGAACGGAAACCTAAGCCCATGAACCGTCCATGACCGAAGCACATCAATAAATTAATCAACTACGCGTTAAAGATCGTGATGCATACATAGATCTCAAACAACAAACATGGATCTAATCATGTCACATACAAATCATGCACATCCTTTTAAAAAAAACAGTATGCTATGATTTAAATGGTGAGAAAAGAAAGAATAGAGCGTACCATTTTGGAGAACTACAAGAAATACACGTTATCGGAGCGGAGGACAAGAGATTGGGACGAACAAACCTTGCAATCACACCAAAATTGAAGAAACTCGAGCTAGAGGGGAGGGGTGGAGGCGTGAGGATGAGAGGGAGAGTGAGGATAGGGTTTTCAAAATAATTAGGGTTGTAAAATTAATGTGTACCAAAAGACCCCTCTCAATATTTCAAGTTAGGAAAATAAGAGTTTTCCCTCTTTAACCCCACTAATTAAAAAATGGTAATTAAAACTCATTATTAATCTTTAAACTCCTAATTTTCGTAATATAAAATCCTACAATTTTTAAAATATAGTAAAGTTCATTAAAATAGCCCGTATAGGAAAAAAAGGGTTTTCCTCGACAATTATACATAGAAATGTCATTTTTCATAAATAATGCTTAAAAAAATAAATTTTAGGTATAAAATTTTGAGGGCTTAAAAATTTCAACTAAACTTTCACATCGGTCGTCCCCGGTCTCGTCCACGCATCCGAAACTCAAACAGGCCAAAAAAATGACATGAACATCATAAATCATAAAATCGTCACGTAATCACATAAAATGACACATAAATTTTCTTAAAAACCATTTTTCCCATAGTCATGCAATCATTCTCACGTAATCAGGATTCTGGACGTTACAATAGCCCAACTATATATACAATATACATGTAAGAGGGAGATGAAAGGTTGGAGGCAACTTTCAAAATATACAAGGCATGTGTCTCCTTGGATAGTGTAATTGGATTGACTAAAAAAATTTTGTCTCCCTCTCCCCTCCATGTGAACGTCCCTTTTTTCCATTTTCGCACACGTTTTGACTTGGTTTTGAGTTTCAAAACTTGTGCTTCTCATAGTACAACACTCAAAATATAATATTGCATATTTTGTGTCAGGCCTCGTGCTCTCAACAGAGTAAAATCATACAAACACACGCGGAAGCTATCAAAAAGCGGGTAAAATTTTCGCTTTTGGCCTGACGGTTTAAAACCATATAATTTAAAAAAGAGCGATACTCAAAATAGATATCCCAGTTCACGAAACCGACCAAACTACAAATGACTACAAGTCATAACAATACAGTATAGCATACAAACACAAGTATCAGACTCCAACCACTAGATACAACAACGAAGCACAGGGCATCCCTGGCTAACTGTACTGATACATATAAATATGCTATACGCAACTAGGATACTCTAACCACCTCCTGGGCACCTCCAGCTGGGTTAAAGCCACGACCAGCTGTAAAACCTAGGTTCCCTGAAAAACAACACAACAAGGAAAAACAACCAAGCCCCAGAGGGACAAGGGGTCAAACCCCAGTACGGAGAGCAACTGAAATAGCTAAAAGAAATGCATAAGATAAAATGCAGATGCTATGCATGAGACACCGGATAACAGCTGATGGATACAACCGAACAGGAAGCCAAGGAACTCAAACATAGCTCCAAAAGATCTGCAACGAATCAGTGGCCACGGGGTGTGTTCAAAGTGTGGTAATGAGCCACTCGCCTTGACACTACACCCGAATACCAGATGCATCAAACAACTCATCGCCCATGAACTGTGGTAGTTAACCACTCGGCGCATGGTGGATAACAATCCCAGCAGGGAGATGAGAGTGCGGTATTGCCGCTCGCCCTCGCATCCTGGTAAGAAACAAAAGCATTATACAAGATACGAAGCTGCAAAATACAAAACACGGGGGATCTGCAACAATGCGTGAACAATGCGTGTATGCAAATCAATAAAACAGCTAGCATAAACACAAATGCTCAGCAAGCAATACACATCCATGTTCACCGAAACATCCCAGCAGCTTCACATAATATCTCACGCAACTTCCCAGCTATCACAAGCTCAAGATCCGTACCTTAAATTCCTGAGATACAACTAGAATGAAGATTGCTTCAACGAATAGTCCGAGCGACACACAGATTTGTCACCTGCTAGCCAATACAAACAACTGCTCAAGGAATACATCTCATAAGTACCAACGGCTGGGAGTTATCAACTCCACCAGCGCTAATTCTACCTTTACACACTATGAAAAGCTCTAACAAAGCTTAAAGGTAGAACCTTTACTTACCCCAACAAGCTAGGATAGGATGCTAACAAACTAAACAAGGGAGATGTCTCTGCGATCCTCTTCCAGCTTCTCCGCTACCTTAGAGAAGGGTAAGAAACGAAGCACCTTAGCAAGAGGAGTCCAGCGCTACCTCAAACGTAACAAACAATGGCCGAAAACAACGGGAATTCGCCGGAGAAACTCACGGTGAACAGTACTCTAGGGTTTGAAGCGAAGACAATAATCGAGAGATTATTTCGCTAAGTATGGGATCTGGTAAACGATCGAAGACCAAGTCTTCAATTATATAAACTCCTCAACAGCTGCCAACAGATCCCACCGACAACCCAGTCGACGCACTGTTCTCCCAACAAACGACTGAATTCCTCAAACACAAATCAAAACGGTGTCGTAGCGACTTAACTAAACGACGTCGCACAGCTTACGTCATCCTATCTGTCAACAGCTGGTTAACCAAAACCATCGACTGGATTTCTCAACAATGCAACATATCCTGCGACTGGTACCAGACGCAACACTCGAAACACAGCGTTTCAACTAATCTAAACAGCGTCGCTTAACCACGTCAGCAAATCTGTTGAACTAACACAAGCAACGACTGATCGCTACTAGAGCAAACACACCAGCTGCTGATTTCTTAGCGCTAACCAAAACGACGTCGCCTTCACTAATCCAAACGACGGCGTATTGTACTTCGCTACAGGAGCTTGCTGCTAACAGATATCACCCAGCCGATGCCTCACAAAACGTCACCGTTTCGAAATCCCTTAGCGCTCTCTGCTGAATCTACGTAAGCGTTGCTGCTGGCAGATCCTACCCAACGCATGCCAACAAAAATACTATCTGCTGGTATACTTTGCCAACGACTGGTCACTCACGCCAAAACAACGGCGTTTGATCTCCTGCATTACAAATACACGCTACGACTGGTTTTCACCACCGACCAGTTGCTAACTCAAACACCAAAATCATTGGGGATACCAGAATTGTTCTAAACACAATTAATCCAACAATTAATCTTATACAATCCAGGTCAGACATTTTGGATGGAACTATCTGTTGGCGTAGCGGTGGATCCGGATCTCGCTCCCCGGGCGCACCGTAAGAATTTAAAAATTGGAGCTCAGAAACGGTCAATATACCTAAATAATAATCTAACATTCATAGGATCTTTAGAAAGTTACCTCGCTTGCGTCTAGGCGCCTGGATCCGACCAATTCCACGAGAGAATTGTCACTTCAACGGTTGATCGGCTGGATCGATGCCTAATCCGGTCCACGACCAGAATCTCAACTCCTTCGCCGGTTTGCACTAGAAAACCGATGAAAATTTGTCGAACGGAGTCTCCTCGCCGAGATGGTCGAAACAAATTCCAACGGCGGCGACGGTGTTGGCGGCGGGCGGCAACGGCGACGGTGAGGGAAAAAGGTAGAGTGGAGGAGTTTGCTGAATAGCTTTTGGTGTTTTTCTTTCTCTCTTTTCAAAGTGTCTCCTCATTTCATATTTATAGGTTGAGGGATAGAGTTTGATTTGAAAAAAACAGTGAACATTCGGTTAAACTCAAACTGTGAACATTCGGTTCAACTCGAACAGTGAATATTCGATTCAACTAAAACTGTGAACATTCGGTTCAACTCGAACAGTGAACATTCGGTTCGACTCCCTCGATTGTGGTCTCATAATAATCCCGATCGATGATCAGATATCACTGATGTGCTCAGTTTACAAAACTGATCATTATGATGCAAATCAAATTTTCGGACCACTAAATCTATATATGACATGTTTACTCTCATTAGCTAAATATGTAAGTCCTACTCCCTTAGCTACTTTTAGAAAGTCATACTCCCAACCTTCCTTCTACTATACTCAACACTTTGAGTACCATATCATACGAGAATTGGGAAACTAGTACTTGTGTGATCCTCAATGGTTCAGTGATACAACTAGCCGTGGGCTCACAATATTTGTGACTCCGAAAACACATTTTCGGACTTATCCATCGAATCATGGTAAAGAGTCTAGCAACATCGCCCCATGATCCCCTAGGTATCACTGATAGTTCCTGTAAGAACCAGTCGGTCATGGTTAGCTTACAGTACAGTACTTTCAACTCAAATATCCCGATCATATCAACGACCATTGGTAACTCGAGAGTCGCTAGAGATCCAACAACCATGAATACATCTTGGAGATCAAATAGTGACATCGCATGTGTTACTAGGTAAACCCATTTACCTAAAACACATCTAGTACTCTGGCCAGAGATTTGTCGCACTATTATATCCACAGATAGAATATGTTATCCATGCACAAGGGCGAGCGGTGAATCCTCGACAACGAAGCATCGATCCTACATGCATCGGGACCTCACCCAACCACGCCACCTGATGACCCCAACTGAGTCGATAAACGGGTCAAAGTGAAGTACCTATCATGTAGAGTCTCTATGACGTTTCTAGTAATAATGACTAATATGTACAACCAAGACCTCGGATTTAATCCGCTCGGCAAATGATAACCACTTGAAAAGTCCGAACGAAGGTAGTTCGATAGATCACCAGGTCACTATCCATCTGCATGCTTAGAATATCACTATGTTCTCTACCAATGAAATGTGGTACTTCGCATCGAAGATGCTAGTCTCAAGCTTGGGCGACCCTTATCCTCTTTTGGATGGTCAAATCGACTAGGAACATGTTTAGAATGCACAGTGACTATTAGATATATTTCATGATAGCCATCAAATCCACTATCACATCTAACATACACTATAGTGCATTCAAGATCTTTATCCAACAATTGTAATAATAATAATGAAGATAAAGAATGCCATAAAATAATGTGAATCTCATAAATAAAGATCGTTTTACATAGAGTCAACAAGAGCCCACACGCCACAAGTTGGCTAGTTGGACACCTACTCTAACAATCTCCCACTTGCCCTAAAGCCAACTACTCATGAGACTCAGTCCCATTATTTCGTGATGTTTATAAAACAGTGGTCCTGGAAAGGGATTCGTAAGTTGTTAAGATAAAATTTATTAGTTTTGGTGATAACAAAATAATACAAGTGCTGATGCAAAGTTACTTCTGGAGAATCAGACGTTGCAGTTAATCGCAAAGCTTATTTCAGACGTAGGGTTGATTTTCAGATGTCAGTTATTGAGTAGAAGCATTTCAAACATTGAGTATCTATTTCAGAAGTTATTGTATTCAGATGTTGGGTATTCAGACGTGAGGTATTTCTTTCAGAAGGATATTCAGCCGATGGGGATTTATGTTAATAGTGAACGCTTTCAGACGTTGACTACAGTTAAATGGATATCAGATGCAACTATTCAGACGTTAGCGTGTTTATTAATGAATAGCAAAACTACGTCGTTTGAATAAGTTGAAACGACAGCGTTTGGTCTTGCGCAGATTCAGACGTTGATTAACAATCAGTTGTTGATGCATCGTATTCTTCAATTTACGAAGAAGGGGATATTTCAGATGTTGACAAGCGTGCAAGCTTACTCAAAGCAATCAGTTGTTGCACATAGATATTCAGGCGTTGAAGCAATCAGCTGTTGCATATATTCAGACGTTGAAGCTATCAGCCGTTGCATGTAATCAATTGACATTATATTTTCAGCTGCAACAACTACAAGTTGTCATATTTGTGAAAGATAGAATTAGTTAAGAATCGATTCAAATGCAATCACAGTTCAAATTGGAAAGAATCAATGGTGAAGATTGAATCGTACATATGCCTGGAATTAAGGAGACAACGACGGTACTATTTTGGGTAAATAGTACACAGTATCATAGGACGTTATACGGTGATTGCACAGAAATGGAAAAACGACATTTTGGCTCTGACGATGTGCAATTTACAATTTGGTGGAGCAGGATACACGATCGCATGATTAACAGATTTTCAAAAGGGATTTTGTTTCCTTAGCCAAATTAATCGATCGTTGTGAACAAAGAGTATAAATAGAGCTGGAACTTGAACTGAAGAAGCTCTCTCTGTAATTTTCGCTATTCATCGTCTCCATCATTCTTGAGCTTATACTCTGTTGAAGTTATCTCTCAAAAGCTCACAAAACTCGAAGAACACAAGTGTTGATTTTCACAAACAATACCTTCGAGTTCATCTTCTGGGTCATCTGTTGAATCGAGTTTCTTTGTTTAAGAAACCAGATGATTTACATTCTCAATAGATTTTTATTCACTGTTATTTTAGATTGAGTCTGTAACAAACGTGCTATCTAAAGGCCGTTTGAAAAATACTAAGTGTTGTAAACAGCAGCTGCGACTGCTTGGTGAAGTTGTGTTGCTAGGAGTCACGTTAAATGCTGCTTGCGTGACTGGGTGTTTGCAGAATGCCTGTAACCATCAAATCTTCTAGTGGAACCTTCCTGAAAAGGAAGAAGGGGAGACGTAGGATATTGATATCTGAACTTCCCTAAACAAACTCTCGACCCTTAACTTTTACTTAACGCATTTATTTACTTCTTTACTGTTCACTGATTAATTGGCTTCTTTCCGCAAAATATTTGTTAGCCAAGAAATCAGCATTTAAACTGAGATCCTTAAATCTGGTAACTCGGATTTAAGTTAAGCACCGCTTGTAAAACTGTTTTAAAAAGGTTTCGAAAATTTGAAAATACCAAGAGTTCATTCAACCCCCCCTTCTGAACTCTTGCAGCTATTTTTTGAACCACATTGTTCCTATCAATTGGTATCAGAGCCTGCGCATCTCAGTATTGAACAGTTGTTGTTTGTGATTTATCATATATTAAAATGTCAATTCTCACACAAGATTCCTATGTTTTCTAAGGAGTATTATGACGACTGGAAGATTCGCATGCAAGCTCATCTGGCTTCTCAGGATGACGACATGTTGTCTGTTATCACAGAAGGGACACTGAAAATAATGAAGCCAAACCTAGCTTTTGAAATTTCTAACGGCGAGCCTCAGTTTCTGGAGAAGAGCAGACATGAGTACACTGATGAGGATAAAAAGAAGGCGAATATAGACAATGTGGCCAATGATATTCTCTTCAAGACGCTGAACAAGGACAAAAACATGTTCAGTAAGATCAAAACTTGCACCACAGCTAAAGATATTTGGGAAAATATGACTCAAATATGTGAAGGAAACGACGAGACGAAAGAGAACAAGTTGATTGTGGCTCAACAGAAGTACGAGTCAATAAAGATGAAGGATGGAGAGACGATGACGGAGTTCGATGAAAGATTCAGTGCTGTTGTTATTGAGTTTACGAGTCTTGGCAAAGAATATAGCAACAGAGAGCTAGCGTTGAAGGTGATGAGAGCACTACCCAGGGAGTGGGACGTGAAGACGATGGCGATGCGTGAATCAAAAGATGTGAACAAGCTGGAGCTTCACGACTTCTTTGCAAACCTTAAAGCTTATGAGTTCGAATTGGAGACAAGAGCTGAAGCTGCTCCATCAACATCCCAGCCAACGAAAGCATTAGCAGCTACAACTACTGAATAGTTCTCTCCAAGCACTAGCAATACGGCTGATCAACTCAGCGATGACGTCATGTCCCTCTTCGTTAAGAAGTTTGGGAAATACTTGAGAAGATCTTTCAACCCTTCTACTCCTTATAATAATTTTCATGAATATGATAAAGTTAATGCTGATTCGAATTGTATAATGTGTTGTCCAGGGTCACTTTGCAGCTGATTGCCTTCTTTGCAAACCTTAAAGCTTATGAGTTCGAATTGGAGACAAGAGCTGAAGCTGCTCCATCAACATCCCAGCCAACGAAAGCATTAGCAGCTACAACTACTGAATAGTTCTCTCCAAGCACTAGCAATACGGCTGATCAACTCAGCGATGACGTCATGTCCCTCTTCGTTAAGAAGTTTGGGAAATACTTGAGAAGATCTTTCAACCCTTCTACTCCTTATAATAATTTTCATGAATATGATAAAGTTAATGCTGATTCGAATTGTTATAAATGTGGTTGTCCAGGGCACTTTGCAGCTGATTGCAATAGGCCAAAGAAGGAGGACAGATCCAGGGATGACAAGTGAACTGATGATAGATACATGAGAGATGAAAAGAAGGAGGATCGATACAAGCGAGATGAAAAGATAGATGAGAGAACTGTCGACAGATCCAAGGATAGATCCAAAGATAGAGGATGAGGAAAAGAGGTGATAAAAGACCCAGCCGCAAGAATGATCGCAAAGTACTAATGGCTGAAGAAAGCACCAAGAGTTGGGCTGACACAGATTAAGATTCTTCATCCAGCAGTTCCTCATCAAGCGATAGTGAACAGGAGTAAGTTCACTGTCTCATGGCTGACCAGACATCTGATGACGAGGTATTCGACTTCTGTAACATTGAATTTACACGAGAAGACCTTGTCAGTGCACTTATGATATGGTCAAATAGTACAGGAAGCTTTCTCACACATTCGACGAATTTAAAGCTGAAAACGATGATTTGAAAAATAGTTCAGCTGAACCAAGTGCTGTTGAACTTGGTGAAGCTGACAGTTTGAAAATCGAGTTGAGTAAACAGATGGCTGAGAATGAACTGTTGAGAAATGAATCTAGTGATCTCAAAGCTGAAATTGAAAAATTAAGTTTGACAATGAGCTCCTGGACCAAGTCTTCTGCTTCTCTTGATAAGCTGTTTGGAATTCAGAAGCCAGCGAGTGATAGAACTGGCTTGGGTTTCAATAGTAGTGAAAGCAGTGAAGGAGAAACAAGTACTCAGTCACAGCTGGTGTACGATAAGTTCAATAAGATGAGTTTTGTCAAAGCCAGTGTGACATATGACAGCTATGAGTCGATAACATATAATGACCAGACCTCTCAGAAGTTGAACCATAAAGGAAAAGCTGGTATCGGCTATCAAAGACCTGAGAATTCCAACCCCAACTGGCTAAAGAACAAATTGGACAAAGACAAAGTGAAATCTGGTTCTAAGTTGTTTGTTCCTAACCAGCCAAGGCGTAATTCAACGAAGGTAAAATCTGGTTGGAGAAAGGTTCAGCCGAGGAGGGATCTAAATGGTCAAAATATGAAATCAACACTCAATAGATCTCACCGTATTTTTCACAGACCCTCATGGACTCTAGTACTGGAAAAACTGTTAAGGTAATTCAAGTATGGGTCCCGAAAGGGGTAATCCGATCTGGACCCAAGTAAAATTGATTACCAAAAGCTGTTTGTATGATTGCAGGACAACAGGTACGAACCAGCTGATGTATCAAATTTGTGGTACCTGGACAGCGGCTGTGCACGACATATTACAGGGAACCAAAAGCTGCTATCAGATGTTGTCCAGCACAAAGGCGCAAAAATAGTATTTGGTGATAACGCATACGGTAATACTGTGGGTAAGGGTAAGCTTATCCACGGTAACATCTCTATTTCAGACGTCTTAGTTGTTGATAATTTACGTTATAATTTGATTAGCATTAGTCAGCTATGTGACAAGGGTTACATAGTTAAGTTTCAACAACACACTTGCACAGTTCAGAGTGCAAATGGTCTGACTATATTGTAAGAGTAGATGCCCAACTAGCCAACTTGTGGCGTGTGGGTTTTGTTGACTCTTTTGTATAACGATCTTTATTTATAAAATTCGTATTCTTTTATGGCATTCTTTATTTTCATTATGTTATAATGTTAACAATTGTGTTGGATAAAGACCTAGAATGCACCATAGTGTATGTTAGATGTGATAGTGGATATGATGGCTATCATGAAACACATCTTATAGTCACTATGTATTCTGAACTCGTTCCTAGTCGATTGGGCCGTCAAAATGAGGATAAGGCCGCCCGAGCTTGAGACTAGCATCTGCGATGCGAAATACCACGTTTCATTGGTAGGGAACATTGTGATGTTCTGAGCATGCAGATGGATAGTGACCTGGTGATCTATTGAACTACCCTCGTTCGGACTTTCCAAGTGGTTACAATTTGTCGAGTGGATAAGTTCGAGGTCTGGTTGTATTGATTAGTCCCTCATTACTCGAAACGTCATTGAGACTCTACATGATAGGTGCCTCACTTTGACCCGTTTACCGACTCAGTTGGGGTCATTAGGTGGCGGGATTGGGTGAGGTCCCGATGCATGTAGGAGTCGATGCTTCGTTGTCGAGGATTCACCGCTCGCCTTTGTGCGTAGATATCCTATGCTATCTGAGGAGATAATAGTGTGATAAATCTCTGGCCAGAGTACTAGATGTGTTTTGGATAAATGGGTTTATCTAGTAACACACGTGATGTCACTATTTGATCTCCGAGATGTATGCATAGTTATTGGATCTCTAACGACTCTCGATTTACCAATGGTCGTTGATCTGATCGGGATATATGTGTTGAAAGGATCGTACTGTACGCTAACCATGACCGACTGGTTCTTGCAGGCACTATCAGTGATACCTAGGGGATCATGGGGCGATGTTGCTAGGCGCTTTACCATGGTCCGATGGGTCAGTCCGAAATTGTGATTTCGGAGTCGCAATTGTTGTCGGCCCACGACTAGCTGTATCCCTGAACCATTGAGGGTCACACAAGTACTGGCTTCTCTATTCCCGCACGGAAACTGTGCTCAATGTGTTGAGCATAGGAGGAGGAATTTAGGAAGTGCGACTTCCTAAAAGTCAACAGGGGTCAAATTGCAATTTCCCTAAAGTTTGGGCTAGTTTGACTATCCTTGAAACTTGGAGGGGCTAAACTTCAATTTTGAACTAGGTGGTCTGAAAAATTGTTTTCACATCATAATACTCAGTTTTGTGAACTGTGTAGATCGGTCCGATCTGATCATCGATCGGGATTATGATGAAGCCACGGCGAGGTACTTGAACCGAATGTTCATATGGACCTGGGCCCGCCCCAGGCCCATTGGGTTGGTACAAGCCCATGCACCACTTATATAAATACATGACCTAGAGCTACATGGGACACAAGACAACACTCATAACCCTAGTCTAGTAGCCGCCTCCCTCCCTCCACAACTCCTCGGCCGCCGCCCCTCTCCACGCGCCGCCGCCGCCGCCGTGTGCCGCCGCCTTCGTGGTTTGACTTGTTCCGACCACTGCGAGGAGGAGATTCCGTTCATGATAAATTCGTCAGGTCTTCTAGTGCAAACTGACGAAGGAGCCGTGATTCCAGTCGTGGACCGGATTCGGAGAACTCAACCGCCAACCGTTGAAGTGCCAGTTTCCCTGTGAAAATGGTCGGAGCCAAGCGCCTAGACGCCAGCAAGGTACCACAACTAAAACATCCTATGTATGTTTTATTGCATTTTTATTGTGTATTGACCGTTCCCGGTGCAGATAATTTTAAATCTTCCGCTGCGTCCCGGGAGCGGGATCCGGATCCACCGCTGCGCCAATAGTGGTATCAGAGCTTTGGCTCGGATCTGTCAATACATAAATTGTGCCTGTATTGCATCACATCTCGAATTTTCAAAAATAAAAAAAAATTAAATTTTTGTTGGCGCCTCCGTGCATAGCGTGCGCGCAACGTGCGGCGCCCGCGTGCACGGCGTGCGCCATCGCACACACTGTAGCAGCGTGCAGCGTGCGCTATCATGCGCACTGTAGCTGCACGCAGCGTCCGCGCGATGGCCGGCCATCGTGC
>KV018118.1:0-10079 GCA_001598015.1 Dorcoceras hygrometricum
AAAATCATGCGGAAAACACCAGAACTGAATCCTAATATTTTAAAACAACTCTGCGCAAACAGGTTTCTATTTAAAACCAGTATGTGAAATCTGTTTGCTATGTGCTAGTGTGATATCTGTTATGCGTGCTAAATAAATATGCAAGTGCTGAATGAATAACATAATACAATACTCAATCGATTTGTTTATGGAAGTTCGGACTTCAATGTCCTACGTCTCCCCTTCTTCCACCTCGGAAGGTTCCACTAGAAGATTTGATCTATACATCGTGTACAGACCCAATCCCGCAACCAGCAGCTGCTAGAACTCCTAGACTCTACCAGCCCTCGATTGTTCACTCAATCACTTGTTTAACGCCTATGTGAGAAAGGCTACAAACACAGAGTATAACATCGTCGTGCTTGGACGGGAACTGAATTGTATTGGGTTTGAGATTCATTCACTATACAATGAATATGAATGAATCTCTGTGTGTGAGATTTTTACAATGAAGCGCTCAACTCTCTGTTTCTCTATTCCTCACACACTAGGGAAGTTGCTTCTACAAAAGCTGATTCTAGCTCAGCTGTCAACTGCAATAAGCTCCTCTACGAATGATAGTTGACAGCTTCGCTTCTGGTTCATTTTTCCCTTTGATTGTTGTCTTCTTTTGATTTTTCTTTTCTGTGCAACAACAATTCTGCAACAGCACAACTTCTTCAATGGCGTTCTTCTCGTATATAAGCCTCTGTTCAAATTAAATCCATTGGACACAAGTTCTTCCCGTTTGAAATGTGTTCGGTGAAGTACCGACAGGGATTGTCCTTTGTGTCCTTTATTTTGCAGGCTTTTGTCGTCTTCAACATTTGAAATAAGCTCAGCAGTTGACATCCAGCTTTAGTAAATCTTCATAATAATTTGTCAACTGCTTCGCTACTGGTTGTGTCTTCAACTGCTGCGACTGGTTATTTCTTCTGTTTCTTTGCGTTGGATTCTTTGTCGACTGGTTTGCAATTCTTCACTTCGTCTGCTTTTCCTGCGTCTGGATTTTCTGCGACTGGATACTGTAGCTTGCGACTGGTACAACATCTTGCGACTGGCATACTCTGCGACTGGTCTACTGCGACTGGTATACTGCGAATGGTATACTCTGCAACTGGTACCTTGCGACTGGTACCTTGCGACTGGTATCTTGCGACTGGTACCTTGCCACTGGTATCTTGCGACTGCTGGTTATCAACGCAAAGAGCATCTGCTGAATCTTAGCGCGAAGGCAAAACGCTGTCGTATCTATTTATCCAAACGACATCGTTTTGCTATCGCTAACTTCAAGTACCAACTTCAGGTTGCACTGTAGCTCTCTACTGATTGCTGACGTCACTGCTGACTTCATCATCGCTGATCCAGCTCTTGCGCTTCTTGACAACTGCTGATTGTGATGATATCACTGCTAACGTCATCATCGCTGTTATAGCTCTTGCGCTTCTTGTCGACTGCTGAAGGAACTGTAGCTTGCTGCTGACGTCATCTTTGCTGTTTCCAGATCTTTTTAGCGCTCCAGCTGGTTTTTGTTCTTCACAAATGGTTCCAGACTTCTACTGTTCATCTTCTTCTTCGAACCTTTCTCCAGCCTTAGTGAATATCACAGCTGCTGGTCTAAATTGGCCTCCGCCTGATTACGAACAACTGACTCAACTTAGGACGTCTCCATTGCTAATCCAGCTGCCGTCTAAATGATAAGCCAAAACAGCTGTGAACTTTATCTTGTACACCATCGACTGGACAGATTCTGCTTCTTGACATTTTTCTTCGATAGCTAGCATCTGTATACTAAGTAGATTTGTTAGAAAGACAATAATAAGTTTTGTGTAATTCAAAATTCAATCTGGATCTGTTGACACAGATCCATCAATCTCTCCCTTTTTGATTTACACAAAACTTTAAATAACAGATGCATGAACTAACAATTCTCTCCCTTTTTGTGGGAATCAAAAAGAGTTCGAAAGCTGGTCTTCCCGAATTTTAAATCAAAGCTCTCCCTACACTGTCACAACAAAAACAACGTGACAGCAGGATTTTTGATTTTGAAATTGAAAAGAATTTTGGGAAGAACCGTATGCAACAGTATGCTATGATTTTGAAAAAGACGATTGAAACAAAACTGAAACTGATGCATAAACATATAGCTCAAGTTAATAAAGACAAAGACGCCACTCTCCCTGTCTTTTATAACATAATCTCAAATCATTTTAAAAGAAAATGAAGCATCAGCTGATATTCCGCATAACAGAACATTTGAAAACTATCAGAGCATTTAAAAATTGTTTCAAATAGACATGTGCTACTGAGTCACTTACATGTGAAGAACCAGACAGAAAATGTTACAGATAAAAGCTCAGATTTTCATTCTCCTATTTCGTCCCATGTGCTTGTCACCGAGTGCCTCACTCCAGGTGAACTTACAGCACAACGAAAATAGAATATTGGCATCCGCATGAAACTCGCGCATTCCGTGACAGTTCATCAAGAGAAAACCAGTTCTATATTAAAACAAATCATTTTAATTTGGCTTTCATAATATAAGCTTCTCAAAATCTTTTGAAACATTTTAAAACATAGCACATGCGTTTTAAAATGAGTACTCGTTCAAGAACAACCTGCTCTGATACCACTTGTTGGTCCCGGTTTAAATGAAAGGAACTTAGCAGCGCTACTTAAATAGAGGATTAAAAATTTTGCGCGCTGCTTAACATAAGGAGGAGGTGCAATACCTCTGGTTCTTGAACACTAAAAATAGAGCACCGGAGACAGATCTGGTATGAATTAAAATCATACGGAAAACACCAGAACTGAATCCTAATATTTTAAAACAACTTTGCGCAAACAGATTTCTATTTAAAACCAGTATGTGAAATCTGTTTGCTATGTGCTAGTGTGATATCTGTTATGCGTGCTAAATAAATATGCAAGTGCTGAATGAATAACAGAATACAATACTCAATCGATTTGTTTGTGGAAGTTCGGACTTCAATGTCCTACATCTCCCCTTCTTCCACCTCGGAAGGTTCCACTAGAAGATTTGATCTATACATCGTGTACAGACCCAATCCCGCAACCAGCAGCTGCTAGAACTCCTAGACTCTACCAGCCCTCGATTGTTCACTCAATCACTTGTTTAACGCCTATGTAAAAAAGGCTACAAACACAGAGTTTAACGTCGTCGTGCTTGGACGGGAACTGAATTGTATTGGGTTTGAGATTCATTCACTATACAATGAATATGAATGAATCTCTGTGTGTGAGATTTTTACAATGAAGCGCTCAACTCTCTGTTTCTCTATTCCTCACACACTAGGGAAGTTGCTTCTACAAAAGCTGATTCTAGCTCAGCTGTCAACTGCAATAAGCTCCTCTACGAATGATAGTTGACAGCTTCGCTTCTGGTTCATTTTTCCCTTTGATTGCTGTCTTCTTTTGATTTTTCTTTTCTGTGCAACAACAATTCTGCAACAGCACAACTTCTTCAATGGTGTTCTTCTCGTATATAAGCCTCTGTTCAAATTAAATCTGTTGGACACAAGTTCTTCCCGTTTGAAATGTGTTCTGTGAAGTACCGACAGGGATTGTTCTTTGTGTCCTTTATTTTGCAGGCTTTTTGTCGTCTTCAACATTTGAAATAAGCTCAACAGTTGACATCCAGCTTTAGTAAATCTTCATAATAATTTTTCAACTGCTTCGCTACTGGTTGTGTCTTCAACTGCTGCGACTGGTTATTTCTTCTGTTTCTTTGCGTTGGATTATTTGTCGCCTGGTTTGCAATTCTTCACTTCGTCTGCTTTTCCTGCGTCTGGATTTTCTGCGACTGGTACAACATCTTGCGACTGGCATACTCTGCGACTGGTATACTGCGACTGGTATACTCTGCGACTGGTACCTTGCGACTGGTACCTTGCGACTGGTATCTTGCGACTGGTACCTTGAGACTGGTATCTTGTGACTGCTGGTTATCAACGCAAAGAGCATCTGCTGAATCTTAGCGTGAAGGCAAAATTCTGTCGTATCTATTTATCCAAACGACATCGTTTTGCTAATGCTAACTTCAAGTACCAACTTCTTGTTGCACTGTAGCTCTCTGCTGATTGCTGACGTCACTACTGACTTCATCATCGCTGATCCAGCTCTTGCGCTTCTTGACAACTGCTGATTGTGATTACATCACTGCTGACGTCATCATCGCTGTTATAGCTCTTGCGCTTCTTGTCGACTGCTGAAGGAACTGTAGCTTGCTGCTGATGTCATCTTTGCTATTTCCAGATCTTGTTAGCTCTCCAGCTGGTTTTTGTTCTTCACAACTGGTTCCAGACTTCTACTGTTCATCTTCTTCTTCGAACCTTTCTCCAGCCTTAGCGAATATCACAGCTGCTGGTCGAAATTTGCCTCCGCCTGATTACGAACAACTGACTCAACTTAGGATGTCTCCATTGCTAATCCAGCTGCCGTCTAAATGATAAGCCAAAACAACTGTGAACTTTATCTTGTACACCATCGACTGGACAGATTCTGCTTCTTGACATTTTTCTTCGATAGTTAGCATCTGTATACTAAGTAGATTTGTTAGAAACATAATAATAAGTTTTGTGTAATTCAAAATTCAATCTGGATCTGTTGACACAGATCCATCAGGATCTCTATCTGATACAATAGAAACCGGAACACCATGTAGCCTCACTATTTCCTTAACATATAAATCTGCGTATCTGCTCACCTCATATGTTGTTTTAACTGGTAAGAAATGAGCAGACTTAGTGAGTCTATCAATTATAACCCATATGGAGTTATATCCTTGAGCAGTCCTTGGTAATCCAGTTACAAAATCCATCGCTATACATTCCCACTTCCATTCTGGAATAGGCAGTGGTTTTAACAATCCAGCCGGTCGCTGATGTTCAGCCTTCACCAGCTGACACGTCAAACATTCAGCTACAAATCTAGCAACATCCCTCTTCATTCCTGGCCACCAGTATAACTGCTGGAGGTCCTAATACACTTTAGTACTTTCGGGATGTACTGAGTAAGGAGCCGTATGAGCTTCTTTCAAAAGATCAGCTCTCAAATAATCTACTTGGGGTACCCAGATTCTACCCATAAACCTAACAATTCCATCTTCTGAAAAATAGAGGCTGCTGCCTCTTTCTTTATCTTGTTTAATCCATTTCTTCAATTGTTCATCTTGCAGCTGACCTTCTCGAATTTGGTCTATCAAATTTGATCTTACTGAGAGGTTTGCTAAAATCATATTACTACTGCTGAACACTATTTCAAGTCCAAAATTTTCAATATCAGCTGCCAATGGTTTCTGAACAATCACCTGAGCTAATCCAACAGACTTCCTGCTTAAAGCATCAGCTACCACATTTTCTTTTCCTGGGTGATATCTGATAATACAATCGTAGTCTTTTACCAGCTCCAACCATCGCCTCTGCCTCATGTTCAATTCTTTCTGGGTAAAGAAATATTTCAAACTCTTGTGATCTATGAATATCTCACACTTCTCCCCATATAGATAATGTCTCCATATCTTAAGGGCAAAGACAACAGCTGCTAGTCCAAGTCATGCGTTGGGTAATTCTTCTCGTGATCCTTCAGTTGTCTAGATGCATATGAAATGACTTTACGATCCTGCATCAACACAGCTCCTAGTCCCAATTTAGAAGCATCTGTATAAATTACAAATCTTCCTTGATCAGTTGGCATCGTCAACACATGTGCTTCAATCAATGCTTGTTTCAGTTTGTCAAAACTGTTTTGACATTCAACTGTCCAGTTATATTTCACCTGTTTCCTAGTTAACATAGTCAAGGGAACAGCTATCTTAGAGAATCCTTGGATAAATCGCCTATAATATCCAGCTAAACCCAAGAAACTCCTTATCTCTGCAACATTCTTTGGTACTGGCCAGTCACGAACAGCTTCTACTTTAGCTGGGTCGACTTCTATTCCATCCTTAGAAATTATATGACCTAAGAATGATACTTTCTCCAACCAAAACTCGCATTTGCTGAATTTAGCAAACAACTGCTTATCTTTCAAAATCTGGAGAACTGTCCTTAAATGTTGAACGTGATCACATCTGGTCTTAGAATACACTAAGATATCATCATGAATACAACTACAAACTGGTCCAAAAATGGTTGAAAGACCCTATTCATTAAATACATAAAAGCTGATGGAGCATTCGTAAGTCCAAATGGCATAACTAAGAATTCATAATGGCCATACCTAGTTCTGAAGGCTATTTTATAAACATCAGATGCCTTAATCTTTAATTGATGGTATCCAGACCTCAAATCAATCTTAGAAAATACCACTGACCCTCTCAACTGGTCGAACAGATCTTCTATCCTAGGTAATGGATACTTATTCTTAATCGGCAATTTATTCAGCTCTCGATAATCTATACATAACCTCATACTTCCATACTTTTTCTTAACAATAAAACAGGGGCTCCACAAGGGGATGTACTTGGTCTAATAAACCCCTTCTCCAACAGATCTTGTATCTGTTTTTTCAGTTCTTTCATCTCTGATGGAGCTAATCGGTAAGGTGATCTAGATACTGGAGCAGCTCCTGGAATTAGATCAATTGAAAATTCCAGCTCTCTATCTGGTGGCAGTCCCTGGATATCCTCTGGAAAAACCTCTTCGAGGAACTCTATTAACATGTTTGGCTAAAAACTGAAATGAATCTTTCTCTGGTGGGTTGACAGCTACTGTTCATAGTTTAAAGTCAATTACTACCCCATACTTAGTTAGCCAATCTATTCCCAAAATCATATCAAATTCTGGCATTGGCAATACAATTAAATCAGCAGTAATCTGATGCCCTTGAAGTTTAAGTTCTAAACTCCTAAACAGTTCGTGCGATACCAGATTCTCTCCTGATGGTACCGATACACAATAGCCTATCAATACTTGCTCTGGATGGATGAGAAATTTCTTAACAAACTTGGCAGCAATGAATGAATGTGTAGCTCCTGAATCTATTAAAGCCAGAGAAGGAAATCCAGCTATCAAAATTTCACCTGTGACTACTGTCGAGTCTGGATTGGCTTGTTCAGCTGTCATTACATAGGCTCTGCTGGTCACCAGCTGCTTGGACTTGGGACAGTATTTCAAAATATGTCCGGGCATTCCACATTTATAGCAGACGTTTTGTCCAAGTCTGCATTGTCCCAGATGATTCTTGTGACACTTAGGACATTCTGATCTATTATTACCAGCAGGAACAGAGCTAATAGGTTGAATCGGTAGAGGCTTTTGCTCCTGAGGCCTCTGTTGGTTCTTGTTTTGCTTCTTGAATGGCCTCTGGTCCTTCTGCTGAAAGGCTTGTCGCTTCTGCTGCCTTTACTCATCAACATCTTTCCAATCCCTTTCGATTTACAGGGCTCTATCCACTGCTTCCCTGTAGATCTTTGGCACAGATAGCCTAACATTCATTTTGAACATAGGCTTCAATCCTTCCATGAAGTGACTCAATTTCTCTTATGGGTCACTTCTTATCAGTGGCACAAAATAGCACCCTATTTCGAACTTCCGCACATATTCCTGTACGGTTAAACTTCCTTGTTTGAGGGTCAAAAATTCCCTCTTCAATTCAGACCTCTTTCCAGCCGTGAAGTATTGCTCAAAGAATACTTGTTTGAAATCTGCCCAAGATTTAACAAATCCACAGACAATTTGGCTCCTTCCCACCAAATCATCACATCCTCTCTTAGCATATAGATAGCGCACCTAGGCCTATCTAAATCAGACATTTGAAGGTACTAAAAAATAACCTCCATGGATTTGATCCAGCTTTCGGCAACTAGTGGATCAGTAGTACCACTGAATTCCTTGGGTCTCTGTCGTCTGAACTTCTCTTGGGGATCATCATTGCTTGGTCCCCTGCTGCTGCTTGATTGGCCATTTCCTCTATTGTTTTGTTCTACTAGCAACCTTAACAGTTGTGTGATATTAGCATTATTATCACTATCAATTTCTTCTAGTGGAATACTTCTTCTAGTTCTTCCTCTTCCTGACATCTTATATTCTATAGCCCGTAATCCACCACATACATTAATCAGAACATGCTAAAATAAAATACAATGCTCTTCGATTGTTCACTCAATCACTTGTTTAACGCCTATGTGAGAAAGGCTTACAAACACTAGAGTTTAACGTCGTCGTGCTTGGACGGGAACTGAATTGTATTGGGTTTGAGATTAATTCACTATACAATGAATATGAATGAATCTCTGTGTGTGAGATTTTTTACAATGAAGCGCTCAACTCTCTGTTTCTCTATTCCTCACACACTAGGGAAGTTGCTTCTACAAAAGCTGATTCTAGCTCAGCTGTCAACTGCAATAAGCTCCTCTACGAATGATAGTTGACAGCTTCGCTTCTGGTTCATTTTTCCCTTTGATTGTTGTCTTCTTTTGATTTTTCTTTTCTGTGCAACAACAATTCTGCAACAGCACAACTTCTTCAATGGTGTTCTTATCGTATATAAGCCTCTGTTCAAATTAAATCTGTTGGACACAATTTCTTCCCGTTTGAAATGTGTTCTGTGAAGTACCGACAGGGATTGTCCTTTGTGTCCTTTATTTTGCAGGCTTTTTGTCGTCTTCAACATTTGAAATAAGCTCAGCAGTTGACATCCAGCTTTAGTAAATCTTCATAATAATTTGTCAACTGCTTCGCTACTGGTTGTGTCTTCAACTGCTGCGACTGGTTATTTCTTATGTTTCTTTGCGTTGGATTATTTGTCGACTGGTTTGCAATTCTTCACTTCGTCTACTTTTCCTGCGTCTGGATTTTCTACGACTGGTACAACATCTTGCGACTGGCATACTCTGCGACTGGTATATTGCGACTGGTATACTCTACGACTGGTACCTTGCGACTGGTATCTTGCGACTGCTGGTTATCAACGCAAAGAGCATCTGCTGAATCTTAGCGCGAAGGAAAAATGTTGTCGTATCTATTTATCCAAACGACATCGTTTTGCTATCGCTAACTTCAAGTACCAACTTCTTGTTGCACTGTAGCTCTCTGCTGATTGCTGACGTCACTGCTGACTTCATCATCGCTGATCCAGCTCTTGCGCTTCTTGACAACTGCTGATTGTGATTACATCACTGTTGACGTCATCATCGCTGTTATAGCTCTTGCGCTTCTTGTCGACTGCTGAAGGAACTGTAGCTTGCTGCTGACGTCATCTTTGCTATTTACAGATCTTGCTAGTTCTCCAGCTGGTTTTTGTTCTTCACAACTGGTTCCATACTTCTACTATTCATCTTCTTCTTCGAACCTTTCTCCAGCCTTAGCGAATATCACAGCTGCTGGTCTAAATTGGCCTCCGCCTGGTTACGAACAACTGACTCAACTTAGGACGTCTCCATTGCTAATCCAGTTGCCGTCTAAATGATAAGCCAAAACAGCTGTGAACTTTATCTTGTACACCATCGACTGGACAGATTCTGCTTCTTGACATTTTTCTTCGATAGCTAGCATCTGTATACTAAGTAGATTTGTTAGAAACACAATAATAAGTTTTGTGTAATTCAAAATTCAATCTGGATCTGTTGACACAGATCCATCAGGATCTCTATCTGATACAATAGAAACTGGAACACCATGTATCCTCACTATTTCCTTAACATATAAATCTGCGTATCTGCTCACCTCATATGTTGTTTTAACTGGTAAGAAATGAGCAGACTTAGTGAGTCTATCAATTATAACCCAGATGGAGTTATATCCTTGAGCAGTCCTTGGTAATCCAGTTACAAAATCCATCGCTATACATTCCCACTTCCATTCTGGAATAGGCAGTGGTTTTAATAATCCAGCCGGTCGCTGATGTTCAGCCTTCACCAGCTGACACGTCAAACATTCAGCTACAAATCTAGCAACATCCCTCTTCATTCCTGGCCACCAGTATAACTGCTGGAGGTCCTTATACATTTTCGTACTTCCTGGATGTACTGAATATGGAGCCGTATGAGCTTCTTTCAAAAGATCAGCTCTCAAATCATCTACTTGGGGTACCCAGATTCT
>KV018118.1:16278-48276 GCA_001598015.1 Dorcoceras hygrometricum
CTTTGCAACAGCAACTATTTTCCTGCAGAAATCTTCTCCTTAAGCAACGCACGCATTTTTCTTAGAATATTTTGAATAACACCAAAGATTTTTCTTTGCAAAGGATAAAGATCTTTCTTTGAAAACATGTTTAAATATGGAAGGGATTAGTGGCAAGCTGCTTGTGAAATCAAGCATGACACACTTATAAAGTTTAGTAAAATTCCCTTCCTCTCATTTTAATTTGTAAAACACCAAACCTTTTTCAAAAGAAATCATTTGTCCTCCTTAAATATATTTTCAATCCTTTTAAACTGCTCGTGCATCACCCCTTGGAGTCATCCACTGAAAACCAGCTGTGTCAACATCTATTTTTCTGAAATCACTTAAAATAGAATTGCATAACATTTCAACATGTCATTTTAAATCTATAAAATGAACAAAATGCATAATGTGGTCCTATGGATTTTTGGGGCGTTACACCAGCTCTGTCTCAGCCCATGGCATTAACTCATCTCCTATTTTGGCCAAACTTGCAACGGGCGTCATTGAATTTATTGTATTCAGCCTCACCTTAGTGCTAAAGCATGCCCATTCATTATCTTCAGACATCTTGCTGGACACATCTTCCCAAGCTGAGTTAAGCACCAACAGACAGTGCTCCTCCACTGGTCTTGGCAGGGCAAAAGCTTCAATAATTTCTTTGCCCTTCGCAGCTGGGTCTATATCGGGCAGAAAATGAGTTTCCCAGTTGATTTCCCAAATCTCCACGGGAGCAAACTGTTAGAGTAGGTGCCCAACTAGCCAACTTGTGGCGTGTGGGTTCTTGTTGAATCTATGTAAAACGATCATTATTTATGAAATTTACATTTATATGGCATTCTTTATCTTCATTATTATGATTATAATTATTGGATAAATACATTGAATGCACTGTAGTGTATGGACGTGATAGTGGATTTGATGGCTATCATGAAATGCATCTAATAGTCACTGTGTATCTAAACTAGTTCTAGTCGATTGGGCTGTCCAAAAGAGGATAAGGGCCGCTCGAGCTTGAGACTATCATCTGCGATGCGAAATACCATGTGTCCTTGGTAGGGAACATAGTGATATTCTGAGCATGCAGATGGATAGTGACCTGGTGATCTATTGAACTACCATCGTTCGAACTTTCCAAGTGGTTATCATTTGTCGAGTGGATTAAAACTGAGGTCTTGGTTGTACAGTTTAGTCCTTATTACTCAAAACGTCATTGAGACTCTACATGATAGGTACCTCACTTTGACCCGTTTATCGACTCAGTTGGGGTCATCAGGTGGCGGGATTGGGTGAGGTCCCGATGCATGTAGGGTCGATGCTTCGTTGTTGAGGATTCACCGCTCGCCCTTGTGCGTGGACATCCTATGCTATCTGAGGAGATAGCATTAACCTGGTTTAAGCCCATGGAAAATTTATAAATAGGGGCTCTGGTGTATTCATTTACTCGCACAAAAAAGTTGTATTCACAATCTGGATTGAGAACTCTCCCCTTTAGTTATATTTTTCCTTCTCCTCCTCCTTTCCCCTCGCCATCATCGCTCCGCCGTCTATGACGCCGCCGTCGTCGTATGAATTTGTTCCGACCGTCTTGGTGAGGAGATTCTGTTCACGTTCGTTGGTTTTCTAGTGCTAACTAATGAAGGAATTGAGATTCTGATCGTAGACCGGATTAGAAGGCCGAAACTGTTCGTTGAAGGGCCAATTCCCTCGTGGAACTGGTCAGAGCCAGGCGTGTCACGCCCCAAGAACGGGCCTGGACGTGAACACCGGTGATGTTTAATAATTATTCATTACAAAACATCAAGCCTCATAGTGCAGCTCAAAACCAGTCTATTACATAATCAAAATGATCGTCATTACAATTGAAAATCAAAGTTTGCGGAAGCGAAAATTACATTAACCAATAATGAATCTTCACCATCCCCAGAACATCTCTTTTTCTTCCTCTTCAACCTGTTCTTCATTTTATCTGGTGGGAGAAGTAAGGGGTGAGTGTTTGGGGAAACACTCAGCAAGTGGGGGAACCACGAGCATAACAAAATATACATATACAGATTCGGAACAGAGAATATAACAGAACAAAATAGAGCATATCACAGAGAACATGTAGCACTGATAGTTAATTCGTTTCTATGGTTTACTGATCAGTCCCTAATTTTTACTCCTCTAAGTGGTCGAGGCCATAGTTACATCTAGTAACTCAGAGTGCGGAATATTCCGTAGACCCATATTACGATAGAAATATCAGTGCTAAAACAGAGCAGAACAAGTAGCACTGATAATTACTTCGCTTCTATGGTTTACTGATCAGTCCCTAATTTTTACTCCTCTAAGGGGTCGAGGCCATAGTTACACCTTATAACTCAGAGTACGGAATATTCCGTAGACCCATATTACGACAGAAACATCAGTGCTAAAACAGAGCTTGGATCATAGCATGAACTCGACACGAAACGAAAGCTCGAATGATAATTCAAAACAGAACGTAGCATGAATATCATATAATACTGAAATGAATATATACATAGCAAAAGCCCACTTACATGATTACTGCTCAAAACAATGAGAAATATGGTGGCAATTCTTGATTCCGTATCTGGTTGCTACTTGAAGTGGATCACGAATATAGAGATCTTCAGGCGTTGCATACTTATGAAAATCACCGATATTTCATAAGCGTCTTCGGTATACGAAACTATCGGATTAGGAAAAAAGTTGGTTGTCTTGTTCACAAAAGAAGAAAAAGAAATTGTGAACGGAAAATATCGGACTTTTAAGCCATTTGAATCCTTACTGGGACGGTGAATAGAAGCTATACTTTTGTCATATATAATCAGTACAGTAATACTGAATCTAACCTTTGGATCAATGATAGAATTTGAATAGAATATATGAAACATAATGAAATAACTTTTGAACGGTCAAGATCTTCTTTCGAGGAAATTTGTAACCGTTTCTAAACGATGGACAAGAGCTACAGATTTCTCGTATGAAATCTGTACAGAATTATTGAAAAGGACTTTTAAAAACTCTAACCGCTGGATTGAAATGAAATTTGGAAACCATACTCAGGACATAACTAAGTAACATCTGAACGGTGAAGATCGGAAATAAAGGTATTTTGAAATCAGTTTAGGATGATAAACAGAAGCTGAAGTTTCCTCACATGTAATCTGTGCAGCATTTTTGCAAATTTGATTTACAGAAATATAATCGTTGGATTGGAATGGGATTTTTACCTAGTATTCAGAACATAGAGAAGAAAATTCTGGACGGTGGAGATCGGATTCTAAAAAACGGAGCAGTGGCAATAGGTTCCGGACCTTTAGATTGTTGATGGAATGCTCAAAACTTCAAGCTCTTGTTTCTGAAATGGGGTGCCTCTTGAACGAATATCCCAAGATTTCTTTATGTTTATAGAGTGTTTCTTCATCTTTGAAGTGTACTATATATAGGATAAGTTGGAAAATTTGAAGGGTCACCTTTTATGACAATTAATCACCACTTTATGGTCATAATTAGGCATTATTAGGCTAAATAATGGCTACTTATGGTGTGATTTTAATTAAGAATTCAAGACATTGATTATTCATGGAGAATAAAAATATATGATAAGCTAAGAATTTAGTTGAATAGCATTTTGAAATTTTCGGGTTATTTCAAGGCGCCTAGACGCCAGTAAGGTAACCTTCTGAACATCCTATGTATTTTAGATTCATTATTTAGATTGACCATTTTCGGGATTCAAAATTTTAAATTCTTCCGCTGTGCCAGGGAGCGGGATCCGGATCCGCCACTACGCCAACACAAACATCATCTTACCGGCATAAGTCATAGACGGTTGAGCAGGTTATTCAGGTTCAGACCTGACCACAATAGGAAGCTCCTTGGTAACATCGTGCGCCTCCACTTCTTTAGTAGGCTCCACATTTGTTTCTTGATCAGCAGAGGTAGAAACATCCTCAGCCTCAGCTAGAATTTCAGGAATTGGACTAGGATTGGATTCTACCTGGTCATCAGCAGTTTTCTTCATCGCCCTGGGTCTCTTCGTCCTCTGCTTCTTCTTAATATCCAAGAGAGGAAGAGACACCATTGATTATGAATCAGATGGAGCTAAAACCAGCTTGCGTTTAGCACCTGATCCATCTTTCTTCGCTGCGCCCAGCTTAGCCAAAGGGTGTGTATCTGTTGGCGCAGCGGTGGATCCGGATCCTGCTCCCGGGGCGCAGCGGAAGATTTCAAAATTTTGCACCGGGAACGGTCAATACAAAACAATAATAACAAATAAACATACATAGGATGTTTGATTTGGTACCTTGCTGGCGTCTAGGCGCCTGGCTCCGACCAATTTCACGAGGAAATTGGCACTTCAACGGTTGGCGGTTGTCGTTCTCCTAATCCGGTCCACGACTAGAATCACGACTCCTTCGTCAGTCTTCACTAGAAAACGTGACGAATCTTTCACGGACGGAATCTCCTCGTCGAGGTGGTCGGAACAAGTCCAACCACGACAAGAGGCGGCACACGGCGGCGACGGCGCATGACGGGCGGCGCGTGAGGGGCGGCGGCCGAGAGGGAGGAAGAGGAGAGGGGGGCGGCGGCTATAGTCTAGGGTTTTGTGAGAGTTGTTGTCTATACAATGTAGCCCTAGGTCAAGTATTAATACACATGTGATGGGCTTGGGGCGGCCCAATGGGCCTGGGGCGGGCCCAGGTCCATATGAACATTCGGTTCAAGTACATCTCCGTGGCTCCATCATAATCCCGATCGACGATCAGATCGGACCGATCTACACACTTTACAAAACTGAGTATTATGATGCGAAAACAATTTTTCGGACCACCTAGTCCAAAATTGCAGTTTAGCCCCTCCAAGTTTCAGGGATAGTCAAACTAGCCCAAACTTTAGGGAAATTGCACTTTGACCCCTGTTGACTTTTAGGAAGTCGCACTTCCATCCTTCCTCCTCCTATGCTCAACAAATTGAGCTCATTTTCCATGCGGGAATCGTGAAACCAGTACTTGTGTGACCCTCAATGGTTCAGGGATACAGCTAGCCGTGGGCCCACAACAATTAAGTACTTGTGTGACCTCCAATGGTTCAGGGATACAGCTAGCCGTGGGCCCACAACAATTGTGACTCCGAAATCACAATTTCGGACTGACCCATCGGATCATGATAAAGTGCCTAGCAACATCGCCCCATGATCCCCTAGATATCACTGATAGTGCCTGCAAGAACCAGTCGGTCATGGTTAGCGTACAGTACGGTCCTTTCAACACATATATCCCGATCAGATCAACGACCATTGGTAAATCGAGAGTCGCTAGAGATCCAATAACCATGCATACATCTTGGAGATCAAATAGTGACATCGCGTGTTGTTGGTCCGAAAATAGGATCAAAAAGATCAGCAGCCGCGCATTTAAAAGACTTTGGAAATTTTGCGCGCTGCTAATATACTTGAGGTGCAATACCTCGATGTTCTTGAACGTCTAATAAAAACTCACTGTAAGAGCACCGGAGACAGATCTGGTATGATTTAAAAATCATGCGGAAAATACCAGAACTGAATCCTATATTTTAAAACAACTCAAACAGATTTATGTACAACATAAATCTGTTCGAGACTTGCAAGTGCTTGTGTGCTAACTGTGTATGCGATGCGAGAATGCTACGTGCTGATTTATGTTATGCGTGCAATGCTAAGTAAAATATGCGAGTGCTGAATTAATAAAGAACACGATACTCAGCAGGTTTGTTTCTGGAAGTTCGGACCTCAAAGTCCTACATCTCCCCTTATTCCACCTCGGAAGGCTCCACTAGAAGATTTGATCTTACAACTTCGTGTACAGACCCAATCCCACAACCAGCAGCTGTGAGAACTCCTAGACTCCACAAATGCACACCAGTCTCAACTGTGTGACTGACTACATACACATGAGTTTTACGTCATCGTGCTTCGACGGGAACTGTTAAACGTTTTGAGATTCATTCACCAATAAAGTGTGAATGAATCTATATGTGTGAGATTGATACAATGAAGCTCTCAAACTCTCTGTTTTTCTCACACACTAGGGAAGGGCTCTAAAAAGCTAATTCTAGCTCCACTGTCAACTTTAATTAAGCTCTCTCTCTCGAATGGCAATTGACAGCTTCACTTCAGATTCATTTTCCCTCTGTTGTTGTCTTCTATTGATTTTCTTTTCTATGCAACAACAACTCTCACTGCCTCTGCCTCGCAGTTACGCAGCGTCACTTTCTTCAATGGCGCTTTCAAAGTATATAAAGCCTCTGTTTGAATTAATCCCGTTGGACACAACTTCTTCCCGTTTGAAATGTGTCTTGTAAAGTACCGACAGGGAATAGTACTTGCATCCTTTTCTTTTGCAGGCTTCTTGTCGTTTTCGCCATTTGAATTGAGCTCAGCAGTTGACATGCAGCTTTGATAACTCTGCGTAAATCGTCAACTGCTTCGCTGCTGATGAAGCTCTACTACTGCTTTGCGCTTCTGCTGAGTTATTCAAATACTGCGACTGGAATCTTGCGTCTGGATTGTAACTCTCCACTACATCTTTCTTGCGACTGGATTCCATGTTAACTGGATACGCAAAGCTTGCGACTGGATTCATAGCAACAGCTGGTTCATATAAGCTCTCGACTGGATGCTGCTGTTGCTTGCGTCTGGTTGTCCAGCTGGTATTAAACATATGCTTCCAGCTGGTATCTTGCGACTGCTGGATCTAATTTCGTAAATAAAGATCGTTATACAAAGAGTCAATAAGAACCCACACGCCACAAGTTGGCTAGTTGGGCATCTACTCTAACAGTATCCTAGTCTGAGCTGGTCCCAAACTTGGACTTCGCTGGAGCAGCTTGGATCCCAGCCACCATCGGCTACTTCGCCACTGCAACTGTCTCCTGCTTTGTCTTCTCTACCGCCTTCTCCTTTTTCTTCTCCATAGCCTTCTTTTTCTTCTTCTCCACCATCTCCTTCTCCGGCCTCTTCGTCTGCGACTGCAGACTATCGGTAGTGAATTTGTTTTCAGTTGTTGTGTCCCCCGATGCCTTGATCGATTCACCAGCCTGGACAACAGCCTGATTCTTCTTCATGTAGGTGAGAACAGATTTGTTGTTCAACACCTTTAGTGGGTGCAGGGCTACAGACGCCCCGAGGTCTACCTTCACCACCTTCTCCAACAGAATACTAAGAGGCACGGAAAATCCTTGAGATTGTCTGCCAGGCGTATGCACCATGGAAACTAGGTTTTGGAACAAGATATGTCCCTAGTTCACCTTTAACCTGGTGCTGATTGCCACCATCATCTCCAACTTCTCCGACGTCACCACATCGAAGGACCCGGCTTTGGCACAAAGTGCCTTGGCCACAATATCATGCAACCGCCGGAACTCAACTTTCATCTCTTTCTTCTTATTCGGAGGCTTGAAAGGAACATCAGTACCAGAGAACATCATCTTCATCTCTGCCACTGTTTTGGTCGGAAGATCAGTGAACCCGACCATTCCATTTGTTGGAAGTTGAAACGCCTCTGCAAATACACTCTTCGTTATCACCATCTTTCTGTTAGCAACAAAGCTCACAATTGTGCCAGTGATGACCTTCGCATTGGCAAAAAACTCAATCAAAGCTCCCTCAAATACTGAACATGAAACACACAAAAATCCTCGAAGACCCGATGTCTCCAGGTTTCATAACATCTTGACCATGCCCTCATTCTCCATGCTGATCACGGACTCGAAATTGACCTGTAGAGCGTTGACAGTGAAAGAGGCAGCCATCTCATAGATTAAAGGGTTAGGAAATTTGTAAATAACGAAAGAAATGCAAAATATTGCAACAAAATGCTTGAATGCTCGAAGGAATATGAAAGTGTACTGGAAAATAGAAAGAGTAAGGGTTTATGTACGAACGAGGAGAGAGAAAGATTTTAATGGACACGTGCCATCCTGAGATTTAAAGACATTTGAAATTCCAGAAGGACGACTGTCGATTTTAAAATAAATTTAAAAGGCAAACCAATCTCAACTGTTTTATTTAATATACCAGAGTGCAAACACTTATTCAAACACCATGATAATATCATAGTGAATATATTGTTGGCGCAGCGGCGGATCCGGATCCCGCTCCTGGGGCGCAGCGGAAGAATTTAAAATTTTTGAGCCCGAAAATGGTCAATACAACTAAATAATAATCTAAACATTCATAGGATGTTTATAAGGTTACCTTGCTGGCGTCTGGCTCCGACCAGTTTCACGACGGAAATGGCACTTCAACGGTTGAACGGCTGGATCGACGCCTAATGCGGTCCACGGCCAGAATCTCAACTCCTTCGCCGGTTTGCACTAAAAAACCAACGAAAATTTCACGGACGGAATCTCCTCGCCGATATAGTCGGAACAAATTCTGACGGTGTCGGCGTCGACGTCGGCGGCGGGCGGCGACGGCAAGGGAAGAAGGGAGAGGGGAGGAGTTTTCTGAATAGCTTTTGATGTTTTTCTTTCTCACTTCTTAAAGTGTCTCCTCATTGCCATATTTATAGATTGAGGGATAGAGTTTGATTTGAACAAAACAATGAACATTCGGTTCAACTCAAACTGTGAACATTCGATTCAACTCAAACAGTGAACATTCGGTTCAAGTCGAACTGTGAACATTCGTTTCAACTCCCTCGATTTTGGTCTCATCATAATTCCGATCGATGATCAGATATCACCGATGTGCTCAGTTTACAAAACTGATCATTATGATGCAAAATCAATTTTCGGACCACTAAATCTATATATGACAGGTTTACTCTCATTAGCTAAATATGGAAGTCCTACTCCCTTAGCTACTTTTAGGAAGTCATACTCCCAACCTTTCTCTTACTATACTCAACACTTTTTTGAACCATATCCATACGGGAATTGGAAAACCAGTACTTGTGTGACCCTCAATGGTTCAGGGATACAACTAACCGTGTGCTCACAATGTTTGCGACTCTGAAAACATATTTTCGGGCTTACCCATCGGATCATGGCAAAGCGTCTAGCAACATCGTCCCATGATCCCCTAGGTATCATGATAGTGCCTGCAAGAACCAGTCAGTCATGGTTAGCGTACAGTACTGTAGCGCCCCAAAATCCATAGGACCACAAATTCTAATCCTTATAATTCGAGGACCCATTTCTAATTTCAGATTTCAGCATTATTTATTTATTCGAAAAGCTGATTTTCCATTTTCAGATTTCACGCGGTGCATGAGGTCTGCTGGACGTCACTTCGAGCGCCAAATGAGCATTTACCAGACTTTACAAAATGTAATGGCCGGGATGGGAGAATGGTTAAATTTCAAATTTATGTAACGCTTTTGCAAATCAAAATAGTGACAGAGAATTTTAAGTAAAATTTTGAGATTTGGCGTGGGATACCATGCCTACTCAAGTGTTTTTCCCTGTTACAAATCAGACTCCCATGTCGTTGTCCTTGTGAACTATAAGTTCATTTCTTGAGAGAAAATATTCATTCTACATCAAACAAAATAGGAAGCTCATCGAAGTGCTCGAGAAGACTCTCCATGAGACCTGCTGCATTTCGTGATTTCTTCTTATTGAGGCAAGTAAATCTGATTCTTGCTACGCCATGAAAGCATATGTATTGTTCTCGTTTCGTTTCGTGATTCCTTGCTAAGTTATGTTTAATATCAGTCTTTTTTCATGTTCTGCTGATATTGAAGTGTATGTTTAATGTTCGGGTTCACAGATGGTTTCTGTTTGAAACTAAAAGTGCGTTTTATGAAGTTGATGTTGTAGATGTTGATTTTAACCCAATGATCATTTCAGATTCCAGTCCATCGTAAAAAGTTTGAAATTCTTCTTCTGGTGATTGGTAACATTTGAATTTGACGCTATGTAATCGGATGTTGTTAGTCGAATCAGTACAAAGTCTGGTTTGATAGGCAACAGCTGGTAGCGTAGTTGTCGTTTTGATGTTTACAACACTAAGATATAGTCAGATTTTGGTTTCATATATCCACGGCTGAATTTCCTCTTTAAGCCAGTAGTTTCCATTTCAGCTGTTGTCAGCTAGGTACTGTTCATTTGTGTTCAGCTGTTGTCAGCTAGGTACTGTTCATTTGTGTTCAGCTGTTGTCAGCTAGGTACTGTTCATTTGTGTTCAGCTGTTGTCAGCTGTTGTATTGTTTTTATTGTCGTCAGCTGTTGCACTAGTTCTATTCAGCCATTGTTTTGTTCAACGTCTGAAAGTCCTTGTTTAAGTTGCGTTGACATCTGAGTTGACCAACCAAAGTCTGAATTGTTTCTTCCCAACGTCTGTTTTTCTATTCAGCTGTATGCTCAGTGAAGAAAATGTTTTATGGAAAAACAAAATGAGTTTAAAATAAATAGAACCCCGATGTTAAGATCTGATTTTCCCAGATAATGTTTAAAGGAAGATATTGTTCAGATTTTAAGATTTATGGCAAAGATAACATCCGGTCCATATTGGAAGGGTGAGCAGCAGACGAGCGGGTTAGTTGCCCCTTCATATTGGGTGAGATTTCACCATATAGTAACTGATATCAGTAGTCATTCGATCGATTGCAACGGGACCTTTGGGGAGAGCTTATGAGCCATAAGTCTAACGAAAATGTTGATGGTGGGATCTGAGTTTTTCCCACAGTAATGTATACGATGAGATCTTATGTTTTAATTCCCCTTCCTTTAAACTATGATGTCTTATGTATTGCGCCTACATATATGGTGTTTTGTTACTCCCAGTTTTGCCTGCTGAGCCCCTAGGCTCACTAGCTTTCTTGGTGCAGGTGAGTCCGCGCCGGAGCAGATGGGTGGTGGAGTGTGAACCAGTAGCGGCGTATGAGTGTTTATCGAATACCTGCGTTTCCACGATGTTCATTTTGTAGTTGCTGTTTTTGTTGTCCTTGATCTTAGACAAATCTGTATTGAGATCTGTTACAACAAAGATGAATTCAAACAGAGTTCAGTAGTTGTAATATCGCGATTTTGTATTTTGTACTTCGAAATTTGTAATGAAATCTGATTTTATTTTCTTGGCGCCAATGGTTATTATTTCGATTTTTTTTATTTGAGCAAGGCAATACAACTTGTTCTATCTATTATTCAGCCCTTATTTTTCCACTTTTATTTCCTCTTCTTCGATCCTGTGACTCCCATGGGGTTTGGGCATCACAAGTACGGTCCTTTCAACTCAAATATCACGATCAGATCAATAACCATTGGTAAATCGACAGTCACTAGAGATCTGATAACCATGCATACATTTTGATCTATGACATCGCATGTGTTATTAGGTAAAACCATTTACCTAAAACACATCTAGTACTCTGGCTAGAGATTTTTCTGATGGATCTGTTTTGACAGATCCTGATTAAGTTTTGAATTACACAAAACCTGTTATTGTTATTCTAACGATTCTATTTTAAGTATACAGATTTAATAGGTAATGTTTTCTGTTGAAGAATCAAAGCGATGAAGTTGTTTGAGTAATCGGCAGAGAGGAGTTTTGTTTGATTGGACGAATCGAAGAAGAAGATGAACAGTAGCAGTAATCTGTCCAGCAGATGGTTCCCAAGATGAAGTTCAGCAGTTGGTTTGGTGCATTCATGGAAACGGCAGCTGGATTGGCAATGGAGACGTCCAAAGTTGAATCAGTTGTTCGTAATCAGGCGGAGGCCAATTTAGACCAGCAGATGTGATTATTGCTTAGAGAGCTTGAACCAGCTGGAGCGCTAACAAGAGCTGGTAACAGCAGTGATGACTTCAGCATATATAATGGAGATAGCTGTGAGCAGCAAGGATGACGTCATCACAGTCAGCAGATGAAGAAAGACCAGCAGTAGCGCAAGCGCATATGATTCAGAAGATGTGAAGAGAAGCGCAAGAGATAAAGTGACTTCGTGCTAAAGAATCAGCAGATGAAGAAAGCAGCTGGAGCGCTAAGCGTTGATGTCATCAGCAGTGACATCACAATCAGGAGGAAGATCTATCAGCAGAGAGCTTCAACCAGTCGAGGGAATTTGGAGTTGGCGATTTCAAAACGATGTCGTTTACATAAGTTGATACGACAGCGTTTTTGCCTTCGCGCTAAAGATTCAGCAGATGCTCTTTGCGTTGATATCCAGCAGTCGCAAGATACCAGCAGGAAGCTACAGTATATCCAGACGAGAGATTCAGCGTTATATTCAACCAGTCGAGGATGCATAGCAAACGATGTCGTTTGAATAAGTTGACACGACATCGTTTGATCTACCCAGTCATTGGGAAATCCAGTCGCAAGCTTTGTGCATCCAAGTCGAGAGCTTCTATGAACCAGCTGTTACTATACATCCAGTCGAAAGAATTCAGCAGAAGCGCAAAGCAGTAGTAGACATGAATCAGCAGCGAAGCAGTTGACGATTTACGAGAGCTGGATGTCAACTGCTGAGCTTAATTCAAATGGCAAAAACGACAAGAAGCCTGCAAAAGAAAAGGACACAAGTACTATTCCCTGTCGGTACTTTACAGAACACTTTTGAACGGGAAGAATTTTGTGTCCAACGGGATTAATTTGAACAGAGGCTTATATACAAAGGCAGCGCCATTGAATAAGGGTTCGATGCAGTGAGACCAGAGAGTTGTTGTTGCATATAAAAGAGAAAATCAAAAGGAGACAACAACAAAAGGGAAGAACACAGAAGAAGATGAAGTAGTCGACAATCATTTTTGATAGGAGCTTATTGTGTCGACTGCTGAATCTGTATTAGCTCATTTAGGAGCATTTCCCTAGTGTGTGAGAAACAGAGAGTTGAGAGCTTCATTGTAACAATCTCACACACAGAGATTCATTCACATTGTATTAGGGAATGAATCTCAAAACCTTTCACAAACAGTTACCGTCCAAGCACGATGACGCAAAACTCATGTGTATGTAGTTAGTCACATAGTTGCGGCTGATGTGCATTTGTGGAGTCTAGGAATTCTCGCAGCTGCTGGTTGCGGGATTGGGTATGTACACGAGTTGTAAGATCAAATCTTCTAGTGGATCCTTCCGAGGTGGAAGAAGGGGAGATGTAGGACATTGAGGTCCGAACTTCCAGAAACAAATATGCTGTGTATCGGTCCATTTCTTTAAGCTTTTAGCATTGCATATTTACTTTAGCATCTTAGCATCGCATAACATTGCACGCACTTACATTCAGCACGCACGCATACAGTTAGCACACTTGCACAAGTCTTGAACAGATTTATGTTGTACATAAATCTGTTTGAGTTGTTTTAAAATATAGGATTCAGTTCTGGTATTTTCCGGATGATTTTTAAATCATACCAGATCTGTCTACGGTGCTCTTCGTGATTTTTAAGTGTTCAAGAACATTGAGCTATTGCAGCTCCAAGCAGCGCGAAAATTTTTTAATCGCTCATTTTAAACAGCAGCTGCTAAGTTCCTTTGAAAAACAGGGACCAACATTGTCACACTATTATCTCCTCAGATAGCATAGGATATCCACGCACGAGGGCGAGCGGTGAATCCTCGACAACGAAGCATCGACTCCTACATGCATCAGGACCTCACCCAACCCCGCCACCTGATGACCCCAACTGAGTCGGTAAACGGGTCAAAGTGAGGCACCTATCATGTAGAGTTTCAATGACGTTTTGAGTAATAAGGACTAATCTGTAAAACCAAGACCTTGGACTTAATCCACTCGATAAATGGTAACCACTTGAAAATTTCGAACGAGAGTAGTTCGATAGATCACCAGGTCACTATCCATCTGCATGCTCAGAACATCACTATGTTCCCTACCAATAAAACGTGGTACTTCGAATCGCAGATGCTAGTCTCAAGCTCGGACGGTCCTTATCCTCTTTTGGACGACCCAATTGACTAGGAACATGTTTAGAATACACAGTGACTATTAGATGTGTTTCATGATAGCCATCAAATCCACTATCACATCTAACATACACTATAGTGCATTCAAGGTCTTTATCCAACAATTGTAATCATAATATGAAGATAAAGAGTGCCATAAAAAGAATGCGAATTTCATAAATAAAGATCATTTTACATAGAGTCAACAAGAACCCACATGCCACAAGTTGGCTAGTTGGGCACCTACTCTAATATATATCCCTAAGCTGGACCAGATCAGCACGAGCTGACCAGCTCGAAGACAAACAGAGAACTTTTGTATTATCTTTTTGAAATATTTTGCCGACAACGAAGCATCGACTCCTACATGCATCGGGACCTCACCCAACCCCGCCACCTGATGACCCCAACTGAGTCGGTAAACGGGTCAAAGTGAGGCACCTATCATGTAGAGTTTCAATGACGTTTTGAGTAATAAGGACTAATCTGTAAAACCAAGACCTTGGACTTAATCCACTCGATAAATGGGAACCACTTGAAAAGTTCGAACGAGAGTAGTTCGATAGATCACCAGGTCACTATCCATCTGCATGCTCAGAACATCACTATGTTCCCTATCAATGAAACGTGGTACTTCGCATCGCAGATGCTAGTCTCAAGCTCGGACGGTCCTTATCCTCTTTTGGACGACCCAATCGACTAGGAACATGTTTAGAATACACAGTGACTATTAGATATGTTTCATGATAGCCATAAAATCCACTATCACATCTAACATACACTATAGTGCATTCAAGGTCTTTATCCAACAATTGTAATCATAATATGAAGATAAAGAGTGTCATAAAAAGAATGCGAATTTCATAAATAAAGATCATTTTACATAGAGTCAACAAGAACCCACATACCACAAGTTGGTTAGTTGGGCACCTACTCTAACATATATCCCTAAGCTGGACCAGATCAGCACGAGCTGACCAGCTCGGAGACAAACAGAGAACTTTTGTATTATCTTTTTGAATTATTTTGTTCCCCTGAACAAATGCATGGAGAACATAATCAAAACTTATCCAAGAGACCTAAAATATTTCTAAAGTAAGAAAACTTAGCGTTCGGTAGAGGTTTTGTGAAAATACCAGCAACTTGTTGATCTGTTGGCACATGCTCCACCCGAACGTCCTTCTTCAGCACATGGTCTTTAATGAAGTGATGTCTGATGTCAATGTAACTTGGTTCTTGAGTTCAGCACGGGGTTCTTGAGTGATCGCTATTGCACTTGTGTTGTCGTATAAAATGGGTGTCTCTGCTGCATCAACGCCGTAGTCCCTGAGCTGTTATTGTATCCATAAAATCTGAGCACAACAGCTCCCAGCTACTAGGTACTCTGTCTCAACTGTATACGTTGCGATTGATGTCTACTTCTTGCTAAACCAGGAAATTAATCTGTCACTCAAGAACCGGCAAGTCCCACTATGCTACGTCGATCAATCTTGAAACCTGTGTAATCTGCATCACTATAACCAATCAAATTGAAACTTGAGTCTTTGGGATACTAAAAACCCACGTTCTGTGTTCCTTTTAAATATTTTAAAATACTCTTAACAGCCATGTAATCAGACTTTTTCGGATCAGCTTGGAATCTCACACACATACAGACAACGAACATAATGTCCGGTCTGCTAGCAATAAGGTACAAGAGAAATCCAATCATCCCACGATACATGGTTACCTCAATGGCAGTGCCAGCTTCATCCATGTCCAGCTTGATTGAAGCACTCATCGGAGTAGCTGTTGATGAACACTTTTTCATCCCGAACTTCTTGAGAAGTTCCTTGGAATATTTTTCTTGGTTGATGAAAATTTCATCATCAAGTTGTTTTACTTGTAGTCCTAGGAAAAATGTCAGTTCCCCCATCATGCTCATCTCAAACTTGTCCGGCATAAGCTTGGGTAATTTACCACAAAGCTTCGGATTATTCGAGCCAAAGATAATGTCATCAACGTATATCTGTACTAATAAGACATGCTCATTTTTAACAAATTTAAACAACGTCTTATCTACAGAACAGATAACAAAATCATGATCATTTAAAAACTTGGACAAATATCATACCAAACTCTAGGAGCTTGTTTCAGAGCATACAAAGCTTTGTCAAGCTTATACACGAAGTCTGGTCTGGTATGATCTACGAAACCAGGAGATTGTGCAACATACACTTCCTCATTCAGGATGCCATTTAAGAAAGCACTTGTAACATCCATCTGATAGAATTTGAAATTTTTATATGCAGCATATGCAAGAAATATGCGTATGGCTTCTAGTATAGCTACAGGTGCTAATGATTCTTCAAAATCTATGCGTTCTTCTTGCCTATAACCTTGAGCTACTAGTCTAGCCTTGTTTCTTAATACGTTGCCATTTTCATCCAGTTTGTTCCTAAAGACCCATTTAGTACCTATAATGTTGTGATGAGCAGGTCTAGGAACTAAATGCCATACTTTGCTATGTTCAAATTGACTAAGTTCTTCCTGCATCACTTCTATCCAGTTTGGGTCGACTAAGACTTCGTCTACCTTCTTAGGCTCTATATGCAAAATGAATGCAGAGTTAAATACTCGTCTATCATCCGGCCTCGTGTCCTATGGGGTGCAGAAGGGTTATAGATGACTAGCTCGGGTGGATAATTCTTATTCCATCGAAAACCTGGTCTGTATGAGGTTGATGCTTCATTATGAGAGTTGATTCTAGCATCCTATTCCCCCTGCGAACCTGCTGGATCCTCTGGAAAACCACTTGTTGATCTATCAGCTTGTGCATGTTCTCCTACAGCTGGAACACTATCTGCATCAGCTTGCGCGCGATTTGGATCAGCGTTGCTTGAATCGGCATACATGCCTGGTACACATGTTGCTTGTTGGTCCTGTAATGGGTCACTGTTAGTCAAATAAATGACTTCAACGTTACCTGGGACACCAGCTTGCACAACATCTTGAATATCTGCATTTGTAATTGGTGTGTCCAGTGCGTGTTGGTCTTCAGCTTGGAATTGGTTCTGTGCCTCATCGTCACTTGATTCATCCAGATTAGTTGACTCCAGATGAGAACACAAGCCATTTAGCTTGGCAGCCGATGTTGATCTGAAACTGTCGAACACCACGTGAGCTGATTCTTCAATAGTTAGCGTCCTATTGTTGAAAACTCTATATGCTCTTACTGCTGAATATCCCCTTACACTTTTGAGTTCATAATGAATGAAATTCACCCCGGGGAATATACCTACATCAGATTTAATATCGAAAGCTTTTAGATAAGTTTTACCATTTTTATGGATAAAACATATGCATCCAAATACACTGAAATACAAAATATCAGGTTTCTTGTCATTCCAAATCTCATATGGGGTTATACCATGACACTTATTAATCATCGATCTGTTCTGAGTGTAGCAAGCAGTATTAATTGCTTCAGCCCAAAATTTCTTTGAAATACCAGAATCAGCAATCATCGTTGTTGCAGCTTCTTTTAAAGTATTGTTTCTACGCTCAACTAATCCGTTTTGCTGAGTTTTTCTAGATGCAGACAAATCGTGCTTGATTCCAATGTCATCCATATAAGAGGATATTTAAAATTTAAAAAATCAGTTCCTCTGTCACTCCTTGTCCGGTTGACATAGCAAGATTGCTAATTAGTAAATGTTTTAAAATCTTGATCAGCTGGTTGGTAGTTTGATCATTAGATTTTAAAACAACACCCATGTAAATTTTGAAAAATCATCAACAACAACCAGAGTGTATTTCATTTCCCCTAAACTGATTACGGGTATGGGATCAAAAAGATCCATGTGTAAATGCTCCAGCTTACGTGATGTTTTATTACTGCCTCTGTTTTTAAAAGTTGATTTTATATATTTTCCCAGCTGATAGGCAGAGCAAACCTTGTCTTTTGAAAATTTTAAATTGGGCAAACCAGTAACTAACTCACGCTTACTCAGATTGACAATAGTTGAAATTGAGATGGTTCATCCACTGATGCCATAGCCAGATCTTAGAAGAGTCAGCTGCTAGGAAAGTTTGTTCAGTATGCGGCCGATCTGACCAGTATTTTTTAGGTATTCCCCGATCTATAACCTACCACAACGATCAAACCTTCCTGATTTTGAACAGTGTAAGTGTGCTTTTGGAACTTAACTGAATAGTTACTGTCACATAACTAACTGATACTGATTAAGTTATAGCACAAGTTCACAACAAGGAGAGCGTTGTTGACAGTAAAATTACCATGGATAAGCTTACCCTTACCCAAAGTGTTACCATTAGAATGGTCACCGAAGGTGATCTTGGGTCCGTGCACTGATTGATATCTGATAACAGCTTGGCATCACAAGTCATGTGCCTGGCACAGCCACTGTACAGATACCATGTAGATTGCTTCTGTCTGGAAACCTGTTGTTCCTGCAATCACAAACAATGAAAAATTTGGTACGCTTTGATTTACTTGAGTCCAGGCTTAATTAATCCCTTCGGGACCCATACTTTGATAATTTTAACCAATTTACCAGTGTGTGCATCAAAGTATGTGTGATATTTTATGTGCTCTTTGATCTTAAATTAGTTGGATGAGCAGTATATTTGCCATTAGATCTGGGCTTATTATATTGAGGCCTGTACTGCCTGTCCTTCACAGAAGCTTTCGAGGACTGGCTTTGCTTTCTACCACCAGATTTGGGTTTACTCCTCATCTGTTCAACTCGTTTCTTTAGAAAGCTTTCTCGAGGCTTCTCGGGAACAGTATACCCCAGCCCACAAAATCTTCCTTGCCATATCGGAGGCTTAGCTGCTATCTTTACCTCATCAGATTGTGCCTCTACGGGTTGTCCCACGCTGGATCTTTCAAAATTCATTGTTTGAAGTTTTGTCCTATCCAGCTTTTGGGTACAACTAGTCTCTGCTGTATTGTTGTCATTGCTATCATATCCCAATCCGGATCTATCAACGGATGGCTTCATAGCTCCATGCAACTTATCTAGGGAAGCAAACGACTTGGTCTAGGAGCTTATTATATCAGCTAAGCGCTGATTCTCATTGAGCATATCCTGCGACCTGCTTCTCAGGTCATCATTCTCAGTAGACAGCTTACTAAGAGCAGCTTGCATTTCACTTGAACTTACCAGCTCAGCTTTAGTAACACATCTCTCCTTTTCAGCCTTAACTTCCTCAAAAGACTGAGACAGATTTTTGTACTCTTGGACCATGTCATTTAGTGCCGTGACTAGGTCATCTTGTTTAAATTCTAAGTTGGAGAAATCAAATACCTCCTCAGTGTCATCGGCCATGAGATATTGTACTTCATCCTAGCTTTCACTAGATGAGGAAGTCCCTGAGCTGAATTCCTATGAATTTGTATCGGCCACACACTCTTGTTTTCCTCTACAACCATTGTTTTCTCCGTTCTCTTCTTCTGATAGAACTTCTTCTCTTTCTTGTCCTTGTTGGTGCCGCGATCTGGTTGCTTCTTGACATCTAGATTAGGCTTCCTGCGTCAGCAATGAACAGACCCGGCCTGCCACAATTATAACATTTATCATCAGAAGAAGAATTTAGATTCTTTTTAGGTGAATCTAATGAGAGGGGTTTAGAGTTATGCTTTCGCATAAATTTCCTGAATTTCTTAATAAACAGGGACATGGCATCGTTGCTAAGCTCCTTTGCTGATTTGCTGCTGGATGGACTCTGTTCTGGCATGGTAATAGCAAGAGCGTTAGTTTGCTGGGATGTTGAAGGCTCAGATTCTGATCTTCTAGCTCAAACTCATACGCTTTCAGGTTAGCAAACAGGTCATGCAGCTCCAGCTTGTTCAGATCTTGTGATTCCTGCATGGGCATCGTATTTACATCCCACTCCTTGGGAAGTGCTCTCATCACTTTCAGGGCCAGCTCCCTGTTGCTATCTTCTTTTCCCAGTTTTGTCAGCTCAATCACCAGAGAACAGAACTGTTCATCAAATTCACCCATTGTCTCCTCGAGCTTTATCCTTATCAACGCAAATTTCTGCAGGGCAACCGTCAGCTTATTTTCTTTTTTCTCCTCGTTACCCTCGTAGATTTGGGTCAGCTTTTCCCATATCTCCTTCGTATTAGTGCAAGTATGGATCTTGCTGAACATGTTGTTGTCCAGCGTCTTATACAGTATATCCTTAGCAACATTGTCCAGATTTGCTTTCTTCTTATCTTTCGACGTCCACTCCTTCCTTGGCTTCTCAACCCACTGAGCAGCACCCACAGTTATGGCCAAAGCTGTGTTAGGCTTCATGATCTTTATGGGGCTGTCAGTTATCACAAACCACATGTCGTCATCTTGGGCCGCCAAATGCGCTTGCATCCGGATCATCCAGACGTCGTACTCTTCCTTAGAAAATATAGGAATTTTGCTGTGAGAGATCGACATATTTAATGAATATAAATGATAACTTTGTTCAAGCACTGAGATTCCGAGCTCTGATACCACTTGTTAGGATAAAAAAATATGGCTCGGGAGTTCAGAGAGGGGTGGTTGAATGAACTCCTCCACTAATTTTAATGAAAAATTGTTTAAATGATTTTACAGCTCTTTGCTAACCTCTAAGCTATGTTACTAGCTTGGATGGTTTCAGTGATAATCTGTTTCTCGTGTAATAAAAATGTTTATGCGGAAAAGAACACGATTCAATAGTGAACGGTTAAATGCGTAAAGCAGTAAGTAAAAGGGTTCAAGAATTTGTTTCTGGAAGTTCGGAGTTTAATCTCCTACGTCTTCCATTTTTCCTCAACAGAAAGGATTTTCACTAGAAGATTTGATTTATAAAACTTCTTGTACAAACCCGATCCGACAGCCAGCAGCTGCAAGAACTCCTAGTCTTACAACAATAGAAGCAGACCGCAATCTGCTCTAAGATACAATGAACATAGCTCTAAGCTGGTTTAGCTAATCTAGCACTCAACGCTCTATTTATGATTGTACAATGTAAACTCAACACTACAGAGTGTGATACGAAAGTGTCTGTGTGAGGATTGAGATTTGGGTAATTAGTGATTAATCGGGTAATCAGATTTGGTTGAGGATTAGTCACGGGAGACGTGATTTTTTTTTGTAATTTCGGGTTTGAGGATTTTTTGTCAAATCTGGTTGGTGATTTTCAGATTTGACGTAGAGCTGATCAGATTTGAGTTGCTGGTCGCTACCGGGTGAAATCTGCATCGAATTTGGAGTCGATTTGCTTAGTTTTCTATCGGGAGCTGATTTCTGGAAGAATTCAGATTTGAGATTGTTTCGCTGAGGGAGAATAGGCCAGTAGAGTTTCTGCGCGAGAGTTGGCAAAATTCAGATGTGAGTAGTCAGATTTGACGATAGCGAGTGGGATCTGTTTCAGATGTGAGGCAGTGCGACGCCGTTTTGATTAGTGATGCGTTAGCAGCAGAGCTGAGACCAGATTTGAGTTAGCGCTGGAATCAGATTCGAGGACTTGTGCCTTAGCACTAGGATCTGATGCTGGGATCTGAATATTTTGGTGTTGACTGTCACTATAGACTTTGACCCGAGGATTTAAATACAAGTGTTGATCGACACTTAGCGTATTTCGAACCCGATATTTCTTATCGTCTTCCCCAGTGAAACCCTTGATAGTTACTATTTATTCGAAGCCTTCTTCGTTAGATTGCCGTCGATTTTCGCCGTTGTTTGGAGCACGACTGATGGCGCTGAGCTCGTCTTGCTTAGACCTTTCGATTGATACCAGTCTGGAGTTTTAGATCGAAACGTAGGAGGAGCGCGAAGGATTTACAGTGTTCGAATATTTTTGCGAAGTTAGACTCGAGAGTTCTTCAGTTCTTCTGAGATTCTGGGTAAGTGATTCCAACCGTTAAAAGCTGAGTTTTAGCTGTTAAAACCTTTACTTAGTGGTCGAACCAGATTTGAGTTCTGAACCGTAGGCAGTGAGCTAAGTTATGAGATGCCTTTACAGATTTGAGCTCCCAGGCAGTTCCTGCTGTGGTTGTCGAGACCAGTGAGGAAGCAGACTTGAGCAGGCGGAGGTTGTCGTGCCCTGGTGAGATCTGTTGAGGTAGAATCTGAGATTTTAGGTACGAATTGAGCTTCTGTTAACAGCTTTGGGCATAAGCGTGTTAGTATTTTGAGGCATGAACTGTATTCTGTGAATTCTGTGATTTACTTGAACAGATTTGGCTCACTGAATGATTATTATTTATGTTTTACGTAAATATGCCTGTTTAAATCAGATTTGAATTTAATTGCATTCATGCATACATCTTGATCCTGAGATTTGATTGATAACCGATTGAGAGCCACATTGTGACCGGCCGACAGATGTGTCGCGCCTGAAAGGCACAATGCTATCATCGGAGTGGTGATCGACTGATTCGTCGTGTCAGCACGACTGATGGCGCTGAGCTCGTCTTGCTTAGGCCTTTCGATTGATACCAGTCTGGAGTTTTAGATCGACACGTAGGAGGAGCGCGAAGGATTTACAGTGTTTGAAGATTTTTGCGAAGTTAGACTCGAGAGTTCTTCAGTTCTTCTGAGATTCTGGGTAAGTGATTCCAATCGTTATAAGCTGAGTTTTAGCTGTTAAAACCTTTACTTAGTGGTCGAACCAGATTTGAGTTCTGAACCGTAGGCAGTGAGCTAAGTTATGAGATGCCTTTACAGATTTGAGCTCCCAGGCAGTTCCTGCTGTGGTTGTCGAGACCAGTGAGGAAGCAGACTTGAGCAGGCGGAGGTTGCCGTGCCCTGGTGAAATCTGTTGAGGTAGAATCTGAGATTTTAGTTACGAATTGAGCTTCTGTTAACAGCTTTGGGCATAAGCGTGTTAGTATTTTGAGGCATGAACTGTATTCTGTGAATTCTGTGATTTACTTGAACTGATTTGGCTCACTGAATGATTATTCTGTTATGTTTTACGTAAATATTCCTGTTTAAATCAGATTTGAATTTAATTGCATTCATGCATACATCTTGAGCCTGATATTTGATTGATTACCGATTGAGAGCCACATTGTGACCGGTCGGCAGATGTGTCGCGCCTGAAAGGCACAATGCTATCATCGGAGTGGTGATCGACTGATTCGTCGTGTCTGAATACCACCGAGCTATGATGGTTAATTGAGTGGCCAGACCTGAATATCACGGACCGATGATTTCCACCGGCTGATTGGCTGTGCGTGGTATATAGGATCACCCGATTTTCCAGCTGGCTCGTTGGCCTAAATGACCGATTATTTGACAGCCCTCATTCATTTCATGTTTTAAGATACTGCATGTTTATGATATTGCTGTTTTCTTAGTGCTCTTCGTACTGAGGTTTGACCTTGTATTCTTTTCCTGCTTTTGTGTTCCTTGGGTCTGTGTTGCCCATTGCAGGTTCTTCTGGTAACCAGGCTGGACAGGGTGGAGTGCCCGCTGGTAGATCCCCGTATTGAGTCCCAGTTTATTTGTATATGTATCGAACCAGGGGATGCCCTAAATTTTACTGTATTTGGGGATCTATTGTATTGGAGTTTATTTGAGTTGCCTGATGTTATTGGGTTTATATTTAAATCCTATTTTGAGTATGAATATTTTGAATGAATGTTTTATTGTTTGGGCCCAAATATTTGAAAATTTTTTAAGCCTATTATTATGCTTCCACGATTATGTACTTATTTGTGCTGTTAATCTTTGTTGATTAGCACGGGGCCTGACATTTTTGGTATAAGAGCTTAAACTGGGATCTCGTTTTCTTTCTATCACACTCGAGTCTAAGCACAGAGTTTAGATTTGATTTTGATTGACTCTGTGGCTTATGTGATTATGTTACATGCCTCTGTGATTTATCTGCTGTTAGTCCTTACCCTGAGTGTCTTTTAGAGATGCCGCTGAGGAGAGGTAGAGGTAGGACTGCTAGACGTACCGCTGAGGAGTCTAGAGCCTCGGAGAGCGACGAGGATGTTCAGCAGAATATACCTTTGCGTCGTAGAGAGAGACAGGCAGAGGTGGAGGATGTGACAAGACAGATAGGCGAGATGGAGCTAGTCTTGGCTCGATTTCAGAGGACGAATCCCCTTACGTAACTGGCACCGAGTGTTGTCTTTTGGCTGAAGGCTGGTTGGAGCACATGGAGGATTTTTTTGACACTTTGGAGTACACCGCAGAGCGGAGACCGAAGTTGGCCGTTTTGCAGTTGAGGGAGCATGCTCAACGTTGTGGAAGGGTACTTCCAGAGTGATGAGAGAGACCGGAGTCTTGGTTTCTTGGGAGATCTTCTGTGCAGCGTTCCGACAGGATTATACCCCGTAGTCGTACTTCAATAACCGAGAGAGGGAGTTTGACAACCTGAAGCAAGGGAATTTTAAGGTTTCCGAGTATGCCAGACAGTTTTCCTCATTTCTGACGTATGTCCCTCATGTTGCTAGCTAGGAGCGAACAAGTTATTAAGGGATTGAGGCCAGAGTTGTTTCAGTTGGTGTTTGCTGGTGCCCCATCGACGTATGCTGAGGCTATGGATCGAGCAGTTGATATTGAGGAGAGTTTGTTGGATGCGCCGACGCAGGTTCCGATGACAGTTGGACGAGGTTACTATCCTGTGCCTGAAGGGACGCATACTTATCAATCTCCTCAGACTTCGCAGCAATCGAACCGTCAGGGGTTCAGGCCTCGTGGAAAGCAGTTTAAGAGAAAATCAAATTCTAGTTCCTCTGGTTCTGTGAGCTCTGGTGGCAGTGGTTTGGGAGGAGTATCTTGTGGACAGTGCAGTGGTAAGCACATGACGTCGAAGTTCCGTGGAGTTCAGGGGACCTGCCACAACTGTGGGCAGCCTGGACACTTTCTGAGAGTGTGTCCTTTGTTGAGGGGACAGTCTTTGGTTCCTTCGCAGCAAGGTTCGGCTGGTGTTTCTTCACAGAGGCCGCAACCTCCTGTCCCGACTCAACGATCTAGATTCCAACCCCGTGAATCGTATAGGTTTGGAGGACCTTCGAGACCTCAATTTCCGGGACCGCAGCAGGCCCAGGTGAATGCCTTGTCAAGGGAGCAGGCTGATGAGATACCTAGTGGAGTTATCGCAGGTACATGCTCTATCTTTGATTTTCCTGCGAGAGTTTTATTTGATACAGGAGCATCACACTCCTTTGTTTCTGCATGGTTTGTGTCTGTGTCTACTCCTGCTGGTGTGTGGTTGATGTCCCGTGAGATTTTGGTGGACTGCGTGATCCGGTTTGATCAGAATGTGGTAGTGGCGAATTTGATCTCTTTGGAGATGAGGGATTTTGATTGCATCTTAGGAATGGATGTATTGTCCAGCTATAAGGCTACTGTTGATTGCTTCCATGGTATGGTGAGATTTCGCCCCGAGTCGGGTGAGAAGTGGGATTTATACTGTGCTGATTCGTGCTCAAAGATTCCACTAGTGTCTACCATGGGGATGTTTAGCCTGTTGTCGCTGGGTAACGCTGGATTTATGATCTATCGATGTTTCCCAAGAGTCTCGATTGGAGTTGAGCGATATTCCAATTGTTCGAGAGTTCCCAGACGTGTTTCCAGATGAGATTCCTGGATTCCCTCCGAGAAGAGAGATTTATTTCAGTATCGAGTTGGTTCCAGGGACATCCCCGATTTCTTGAGCTCCGTATCGGTTGGCGCCAGCTGAGTTGAAAGAACTCAAGGATCAGTTGAGAGATCTTTTGGAGAAAGGCTTCATCAGATCGAGTATGTCACCTTGGGGAGCTCCGATTTTGTTTGTGAAGAAGAAGGATGGATCTATGAGGATGTGTGTGGCTTTTTGGCAGTTTAATAGAGCGACGGTGAAGAACAAGTATCCTTTTCCGAGGATTGATGAATTGTTCGATCAGTTGCAAGGATCGACCGTATACTCGAAGATTGACTTGCGCTCTGGCTATCACCAGTTGCGAATTAGAGATGCTGATGTAGCGAAGACAGCTTTCGGACTAAATACGAGCATTATGAGTTTCTTGTGATGCCGTTTGGGTTGACTAATGCCCCTGATGTTTTCATGGATTTGATGAATCGCTTCTTTAGCGAGTATCTCGTTCGATTCGTGATTGTCTTCATAGATGAAATCTTAGCGTATTCGAGGAGTTTCAGAGAGCATAAGGAGCACCTGAGATTGATATTACAGAAGTTGAGAGACTCGCAGTTGTATGCCAAGTTCAGCAAGTGTGAATTTTGGCTGGATAGAGTGATCTTTTTGGGTCATGTCATCTCTGCACAGGGAATTTCTGTGGATCCTAGTAAGGTCGAAGCAGTTCTTAACTGAGAGCGACCTAGGAATGTTTATGAGATCCGTAGTTTCTTGGGTTTGGCCGGCTATTATAGGCGTTTTATCGAGAAATTTTCTTCGATTGCAAGGCCGATGACGCAGTTGACTCAGAAGGATGGGAAGTTTGTATGGACAGATGAATGCGAGTCGAGTTTTCAGACACTTAAGGAGAAGTTGACTACTGCTCCTGTGTTGGCTCTACCGTCTGGATCTGGAGGTTTTGTTGTTTGCTCCGATGCTTCTCTGAGTGGTTTAGGGTGTGTTCTGATGTAGAACGGGTACGTTATTACGTATGCGTCTTGACAGTTGAAGCCCCACGAGATGAGATACCCCGTTCATGATTTGGAATTGGCAGCGATTGTTTTTGCCTTGAAGATCTGGCGTCACTATTCGTATGGTGAGGAGTTTGTGGTGTACACCGACCACAAGAGTTTGAAGTATATCTTCACTCAATCAGATCTGAACATGAGGCAGCATCGTTGGATGGAGTTGCTCAAGGATTTTGATTGCGAGATTCAGTATCAGCCTGGGCGGATGAATTTAGTATCTTATGCTTTGAGTAGGAAAGCCTAGCCTGCGATGCTAACATCTTTGAGTATCTCGAGAATCCACGAGCAGTTGGGTACTTCTGGTTGGCGATTCCAGCCGAGTGATCAGTATTTCATAGTTTATTCTATTCAGGTAGAACCACAGATTGTGATTGATATCAAAGAGGCGCAGAGGACTGATCCGTATATTCATGAGTTGAAGATTAAGGCTCAGAATGGTCAGTCTGATGATTTTACTATTTCTCCTGATGGGTGTTTGAGATTTCAAGGAAGATTAGTAGTTCCGAACCTGATTTATTTGAAATAGAATATCCTGAATGAAGCGCATTGCTGTTATCGTAGGTACATGCTTTTGATTTGATTTTCCTGCGAGAGTTTTATTTGATACAGGAGCATCACACTCCTTTGTTTCTGCATGGTTTGTGTCTGTGTCTACTCCTGCTGGTGTGTGGTTGATGTCCCGTGAGATTTTGGTGGACTGCGTGATCCGGTTTGATCAGAATGTGGTAGTGGCGAATTTGATCTCTTTGGAGATGAGGGATTTTGATTGCATCTTAGGAATGGATGTATTGTCCAGCTATAAGGCTACTGTTGATTGCTTCCATGGTATGGTGAGATTTCGCCCCGAGTCGGGTGAGAAGTGGGATTTATACTGTGCTGATTCGTGCTCAAAGATTCCACTAGTGTCTACCATGGGGATGTTTAGCCTGTTGTCGCTGGGTAACGCTGGATTTATGATCTATCGATGTTTCCCAAGAGTCTCGATTGGAGTTGAGCGATATTCCAATTGTTCGAGAGTTCCCAGACGTGTTTCCAGATGAGATTCCTGGATTCCCTCCGAGAAGAGAGATTGATTTCAGTATCGAGTTGGTTCCAGGGACATCCCCGATTTCTTGAGCTCCGTATCGGTTGGCGCCAGCTGAGTTGAAAGAACTCAAGGATCAGTTGAGAGATCTTTTGGAGAAAGGCTTCATCAGATCGAGTATGTCACCTTGGGGAGCTCCGATTTTGTTTGTGAAGAAGAAGGATGGATCTATGAGGATGTGTGTGGCTTTTTGGTAGTTTAATAGAGCGACGGTGAAGAACAAGTATCCTTTGCCGAGGATTGATGAATTGTTCGATCAGTTGCAAGGATCGACCGTATACTCGAAGATTGACTTGCGCTCTGGCTATCACCAGTTGCGAATTATAGATGCTGATGTAGCGAAGACAGCTTTCCGGACTAAATACGAGCATTATGATTTTCTTGTGATGCCGTTTGGGTTGACAAATGCCCCTGCTGTTTTCATGGATTTGATGAATCGCGTCTTTAGCGAGTATCTCGTTCGATTCGTGATTGTCTTCATAGATGAAATCTTAGCGTATTCGAGGAGTTTCAGAGAGCATAAGGAGCACCTGAGATTGATATTACAGAAGTTGAGAGACTCGCAGTTGTATGCCAAGTTCAGCAAGTGTGAATTTTGGCTGGATAGAGTGATCTTTTTGGGTCATGTCATCTCTGCACAGGGAATTTCTGTGGATCCTAGTAAGGTCGAAGCAGTTCTTAACTGGGAGCAACCTAGGAATGTTTATGAGATCCGTAGTTTCTTGGGTTTAGCCGGCTATTATAGGCGTTTTATCGAGAAATTTTCTTCCATTGCAAGGCCGATGGGTGCCCCATCGACGTATGCTGAGGCTATGGATCGAGCAGTTGATATTGAGGAGAGTTTGTTGGATGCGCCGATGCAGGTTCCGATGATAGTTGGAAGAGGTTACTACCTGCGCCTGAAGGGATGCATACTTCTAAATCTCCTCAGACTTCACAGCAGTCAAACCGTCAGAGGTTCAGGCCTCGTGGAAAGCATTTTAAGAGAAAGTCGAATTCTAGTTCCTCTGGTTCTGTGAGCTCTGGTGGTAGTGTATCGGGAGGAGTGTCTTGTGGACAGTGCGGTGGTAAGCATATGACTTCGCAGTGCCATGGAGTTCAGGGGACTTGCCACAACTGTGGCAGCCTGGACACTTCCTGAGAGTGTGTACTTTGTTGAGGGGACAGTCTTCAGTTCCTTCACAGCAAGGTTCGGCTGGTGGTTCTTTGCAGAGGCTGCAACCTCCTGCCCTGACCCAACGGTCTGGATTCCAACCCCGCGAACCGTCTAGGTTTGGAGGACCTTCGAGACCTCAGTTTTCAGGACCGCAGCAGGCCCAGGTAAATGCCTTATCGATGGAGCAAGCTGATGAGATCCTGGTGGAGTTATCGTAGGTACATGCTTTGTATTTGATTTTCCTGCGAGAGTTTTATTTGATACAGGAGCATCACACTCCTTTGTTTCTGCATGGTTTGTGTCTGTGTCTACTCCTGCTGGTGTGTGGTTGATGTCCCGTGAGATTTTGGTGGACTGCGTGATCCGGTTTGATCAGAATGTGGTAGTGGCGAATTTGATCTCTTTGGAGATGAGGGATTTTGATTGCATCTTAGGAATGGATGTATTGTCCAGCTATAAGGCTACTGTTGATTGCTTCCATGGTATGGTGAGATTTCGCCCCGAGTCGGGTGAGAAGTGGGATTTATACTGTGCTGATTCGTGCTCAAAGATTCCACTAGTGTCTACCATGGGGATGTTTAGCCTGTTGTCGCTGGGTAACGCTGGATTTATGATCTATCGATGTTTCCCAAGAGTCTCGATTGGAGTTGAGCGATATTCCAATTGTTCGAGAGTTCCCAGACGTGTTTCCAGATGAGATTCCTGGATTCCCTCCGAGAAGAGAGATTGATTTCAGTATCGAGTTGGTTCCAGGGACATCCCCGATTTCTTGAGCTCCGTATCGGTTGGCGCCAGCTGAGTTGAAAGAACTCAAGGATCAGTTGAGAGATCTTTTGGAGAAAGGCTTCATCAGATCGAGTATGTCACCTTGGGGAGCTCCGATTTTGTTTGTGAAGAAGAAGGATGGATCTATGAGGATGTGTGTGGCTTTTTGGTAGTTTAATAGAGCGACGGTGAAGAACAAGTATCCTTTGCCGAGGATTGATGAATTGTTCGATCAGTTGCAAGGATCGACCGTATACTCGAAGATTGACTTGCGCTCTGGCTATCACCAGTTGCGAATTAGAGACGCTGATGTAGCGAAGACAGCTTTTCGGACGAGATATGGGCATTATGAGTTTCTTGTGATGCCGTTTGGGTTGATGAATTTCCCAGCTGTTTTCATGGATTTGATGAATCGCTTCTTTAGCGAGTATCTCGTTCGATTCGTGATTGTCTTCATAGATGAAATCTTAGCGTATTCGAGGAGTTTCAGAGAGCATAAGGAGCACCTGAGATTGATATTACAGAAGTTGAGAGACTCGCAGTTGTATGCCAAGTTCAGCAAGTGTGAATTTTGGCTGGATAGAGTGATCTTTTTGGGTCATGTCATCTCTGCACAGGGAATTTCTGTGGATCCTAGTAAGGTCGAAGCAGTTCTTAACTGGGAGCAACCTAGGAATGTTTATGAGATCCGTAGTTTCTTGGGTTTAGCCGGCTATTATAGGCGTTTTATCGAGAAATTTTCTTCCATTGCAAGGCCGATGACGCAGTTGACTCAGAAGGATGGGAAGTTTGTATGGACAGATGAATGCGAGTCGAGTTTTCAGACACTTAATGAGAAGTTGACTACTGCTCCTGTGTTGGCTCTACCGTATGGATCTGGAGGTTTTGTTGTTTGCTCCGATGCTTCTCTGAGTGGTTTAGGGTGTGTTCTGATGTAGAACGGGTACGTTATTATGTATGCGTCTTGACAGCTAAAGCCCCACGAGACGAGATACTCCGTTCATGATTTGGAATTGGCAGCGATTGTTTTTGCCTTGAAGATCTGGCGTCACTATTCGTATGGTGAGGAGTTTGTGGTGTACACCGACCACAAGAGTTTGAAGTATATCTTCACTCAATCAGATCTGAACATGAGGCAGCGTCGTTGGATGGAGTTGCTCAAGGATTTTTATTGCGAGATTCAGTATCAGCCTGGGCGGATGAATTTAGTATCTGATGCTTTGAGTAGGAAAGCCTAGCCTACGATGCTAACATATTTGAGTATCTCGAGAATCCACGAGCAGTTGGGTACTTCTGGTTGGAGATTCCAGCCGAGTGATCAGTATTTCATAGTTTATTCTATTCAGGTAGAACCACAGATTGTGATTGATATCAAAGAGGCGCAGAGGACTTATCCGTATATTCATGAGTTGAAGATTAAGGCTCAGAATGGTCAGTCTGATGATTTTACTATTTCTCCTGATGGGTGTTTGAGATTTCAAGGAAGATTAGTAGTTCCGAACCTGATTGATTTGAAATAGAATATCCTGAATGAAGCGCATTTCTGTCGGTATAGTGTGCATCCGGGCGAGAGAAATATGTACCATGCTTTGTAGTCTCACTACTGGTGGGAAGGCATGAAGAGCGACATTACTGGTTTTGTTTCTCGATGTTTGAACTGTCAGCAGGTCAAGACCGAAAGAATGTGACCTGGTGGATTTTTGCAATGTTTAGAAGTGCCTCAGTGGAATTGGGAGCACATCGCCATGGACTTTGTGACTCACTTACCTCGATCAAGTAGGGGATGCGATGCGATTTGGGTGGTGATTGATAGACTCTCGAAGTCAGCCCATTTCATTCCCTATGATGTGAGGTGTTCGATGAAGAAAATGGCGATACTATATGTTAGAGTAGATGCCCAACTAGCCAACTTGTGGCGTGTGGGTTTATAGACTCTTGTATATTACAATCTTTGTATATGATATTCGCATTTATCTATATGGCATTCTTTACTTTCATTGTGTGTATGATGATTTACAATTGCGTTGAGTAAAGACCCAGAATGCACTAAAGTGTATGTTAGATGTGATAGTGGGTATGACGGCTATCATGAAACACATCTAATAGTCACTGTGTATTCCGAACATGTTCCTAGTCGATTGGGCCGTCAAAATGAGGATAGGGCCGCCCGAGTTCGAGACTAGTATCTGCGATGCGAAGTACCATGTTTCATTGGTAGGGAACATTGTGATGTTCTGAGCATGCAGATAGATAGTGACCTTGTGATCTATCGAACTACCCTCCTTCGGACTTTCCAAGTGGTTACCATTTGTCGAGTGGATAAGTCCGAGGTCTTGGTTGTACTGATTAGTCCTCACGACTCGAAACGTCATTGAGACTCTACATGATAGGCGTCTCACTTTGACCCGTTTGCCGAATCACTTGGGGTCATAAGGCGGCGGGATTG
>KV018119.1:24210-39005 GCA_001598015.1 Dorcoceras hygrometricum
GGCGCCAAGAAAATAAAATCAGATTTCATTACAATTTCGAAGTACAAAATGCGAAGTCGCGATATTACAACTACTGAACTCTATTTGAATTCATCTTTGTTGTAACAGATCTCAATAAGATTTGACTAAGATCAAAGACAACAAAAACAGCAACCACAAAATAAACTTCGCGGAAACGCAGGCCTTCGATAAACACTCACACGCCGCTACTGGTTCATACTCCACCACCCATCTGCTCCAGCACGAAATCACATGCACCAAGAAAGCTAGTGAGTCTAGGGGCTCAGCAAGAAAAACTGGGAGTAACAAAACACAATATATGCAGGTGTAATACATAAGACATCATAGTTTAAAGGAAGGCATTAGAATATCGTTCGTCGTAAACATCTGTTCTGGGAATAAAATCAGATCCCAGCGTTATCATTTTCATTAGAATTATGGCTCAAAAGCTCTACTTAGATCCCGTTGCACTCGATCGAATGACTACTGATATCATTTACAATATGGTAAAATCTCACCCAATATGAAGGGGAAACCGACACGCTCGTCTGCTGCTCGCCCTTCCAATATGGATCGTCTGTTATCTTTGCCATAAATCCTAAAGTCTGAACATTTTCTTCCTTTAAACATCTACTGAACGAAATCAGATCTTAACATCGGGGTTCACTTCATTTTAAAAACTCATACTTCCATCAAAAATCATTTTCACTGAGCATCCAGCTGAGACATAGGTAATCAGTTGTTGGAAAGAAATAAATGATCAAGGGTACGAAACAATTTCAGTCGTAGGGTATGAATCAGTTGTAGGATATAGAAATCAGTCGTTGGTTTAAGAACAATCAGTCACTGGGAGAAATTAGTGGTTGGAATAAATCAGTCCTTGGAAGAAATCAGCTGTTGGATGTGGACCAGTTGTTGGGTACAAATCAGTCGATGGAAGAAATCAGCAGTGAGGTACTTAGTGAAAGGAATCAGTCGTTGGATGAAATCAGTCGTTGGATGCAAACCAGCTGTTGGATACAAACCAGCTGTTGGGTACAAACCAGCTGTTGGAACGAAAGGTTCTTGAAATCAAATTCTGATTATGAACGTGGCATTGTTTCATCACGAACGACATCTATGTTACCAGTCGTTGCCTATCAAACCAGAATTAACTATTGATTCAACTAGCAACTCCGATTATATAGCGTCAAATTCCGACGATACCATTTACCAAAAGGAAGAACATCATAACTTTTACATGGAACTGGAAACTGGAAAGCTCAGAGTTTTAAAATCAACATCACCAACTTCAACATCAACTTCGTAAAATACATTTTTGAGTTCCAACATAAACTCATTGTGAACCCGAACATTAAACATACACTACAATATCAGCAGAATATGAACAAAGGCTGATATTAAACATAACTTAGGCAAGGAATCACGAAATGAAACGAGAACAATACATATGCTTTCATGGCGTAGCAAGAATCAGACTTACTTGCCTCAATAAGATGAAATTAGAGAGTCTTTTCGAGCACTACAATGAGCTTCCTATTTTGATTGATGCAGAATGAATATTTTCTCTCAAGAAATGAACTTATAGTTCACAAGGACAACGGTATGGGAGTCTGACTTGTAACACGGAAAAAAACTTGAGTAGGCATGGTATCCCACGCCTATATCTCAAAATTTTTACTTAAAATTTCCTGTCACTATTTTTATTTGCAGAAGCATTACATCAATTTGAAATTTAACCATTCTTCCATCCCGGCCATTACATTTTGTAAAGTCTAGTAAATGCTCATCTTGCGCTCGAGGCGACGCCCAGCAGACCTCATGCACCGCTTGAATCTAAAAATGGAAGATCAACTTTTCGAATAATTAAAAAAATTCTGAAATCTGAAATTAGAAATGGGTCCTCGAATTATAAGGATTAGAATTTGTGGTCCTATGGATTTTAGGGCGCTACAACTCTACCCACCTTATAAAAATTTCGTCCTCGAAATTTACTTACCGAACAAATCTTGGTAACGACTATGTATATCAGCTTCCGTTTCGCACGTTGCTTCTCGTTCGGTTTGATTTGACCACTGAACTTTAACCATTGGGATGCTACGGTTTCTCAGTTTTCTAATCTCCCTAAGAAGGATCTTCTCAGGTCTCTCTTCATAACTCAAATCTGGCGCTAAGTGAATTGGTTCAGCATTCAATATGTGCGATGGGTCGGGAACGTACTTCCTCAAAGATGATATATGGAATACATTGTGCACTGAAGATAGATGCGGCGGCAATGCTAATCGATAGGCCAATGTTCCTACTTTGTCCAGAATCTCATAGGGACCTATATATCTGGGACTCAGTTTTCCCTTCTTACCAAAACGCATCACTCCCTTCATTGGAGCTACTTTTAAAAAGACGTGATTACCAACGTCAAAACTTAGCTCCCTTCGTCTATTGTCTGCATAGCTATTTTGTCTGCTTTGTGCATCTTTCATCCTTTCCTTTATTTTTCTAACCACGTTCACTGTTTGCTCTACCAGGTCTGGTCCTAGACCATCTCGCTCTCCTACCTCATCCCAGTGAAGAGGTGTTCTACATTTACATCCATATAGAGATTCATATGGAGCCATCTGGATGGAGGCTTGAAAACTGTTGTTATACGCAAATTCCACCACTGGCAATTTCAAATCCCAACTTTCTGAGAAATCTATAATGCATGCTCTCAGTAAGTACTCTAAAATCTGGATTACTCTTTCTGATTGTCCATCGGTTTGGGGATGAAAGGCTGTGCTAAATGTTAACTTCGTTTCCAAAGCTCGAGGCAAATGTTTCCAAAATGCAGACGTGAACTTGGAATCCCTATCAGATACAATCGATACGGGAACACCGTGAAGTCTGATGATCTCTTTTATATACAATTCTGCTTATCTACTTACGTCATAAGTCGTCTTCACTGGCAAAAAGTGAGCAGATTTCGTAAGTCTATCTATAATAACCCAAATAGAATTATAACCTTGGGTAGTCCTAGGCAATCCAGTCACAAAATCCATGGCTATACATTCCCACTTCCACTCTGGAATGGGCAACGGTTTCAACATTCCTGCTGGTCGCTGGTGTTTAGCTTTCACCAGTTGACACGTTAAGCATTCAGAAACAAATTTAACGACGTCTCTCTTCATTCCCGGCCACCAATATAACTTATGAAGATCTTTGTACATCTTAGTGGCTCCGGGATGCACAGAGTATGGAGTTGTACGGGCTCCGTCATCACATCTGATCGCAAGGTTCCTGCTTGAGGCACCCAAATTTTTCCTTGAAATATGATTATTCCTCCTTTTGAGAAATAGAGATTGCTGCCTCTTTCTTTATCCTGTTTCACCCATTTCTGAAGCTGCTCATCGATTAACTGTCCTTCACGGATCTGGTCTAGAAGATTTGACCTCACAGTGCTATTTGCCAAAACTATAGCGCTACCGCTGGGCACTATTTATGTATCAGACTTCTCCACTTCATACTCCAAAGACCTTTGGACAGACAGCTGGGCTACACCTACCGATTTTCTACTTAGAGCATCAGCTACAACGTTGGCTTTCTCTGGGTGGTAGCTTATTGTACATTTGTAATCTTTCACAAGCTCCAGCCATTTCCTCTGCCTCATGTTTAATTCTTTTTGGGTGAAAAAGTATTTCAAACTTTTGTGATCTGTAAATATCTCACATTTCTCCCCATACAAATAATGTCTCCAGATATTTAAGGTGAACACAACTGCTGCCAGCTCCAAGTCGTGAGTGGGATAATTCTTTTTGTGATTTTTTAGCTAACGGGAAGCGTAAGAAATCACTCTACGATCCTGCATCAGAACAGCTCCTAATCCCAACTTCGACGCATCTGTGTAAATAACAAATTTCCCTTGATCAGACGGCATAGTTAGCACAGGATCTTCAATCAATGCATGTTTCAATTGTTCGAAGCTAACTTGACATTCTGGGGTCCATTCAAACTTGCTCAGATTTCTAGTCAGCGATGTTAGGGGAACAGATATCTTCGAAAATCCCTTAATAAAGCGCCTGTAATAACCTGCTAACCCCAGAAAACTCCTAACCTGTGTAACAGATGTTGGTACCGACCAGTCGTGAACGGCTTCCACCTTCGCTGGGTCTACTTCCAATCCATCTTTGGACATAATATGCCCCAGAAAAGACACCTTCTCCAACCAGAAATCACACTTGCTAAACTTGGCGAACAGCTGCTTGTCTTTCAAAATCTGAAGCACTGTTTTCAGGTGGTTTGCGTGCTCAAGTCTGTTCTTGGAATACACTAAAATATCATCTATGAACCCCACTACAAACTGATCTAAAAATGGTTGGAAAACACTGTTCATCAATTCCATAAAAGCTGAGGGGGCGTTATTGAGTCCGAAGGGCATTACCAAAAATTCGTAGTGGCCGTAACATGTTCTAAAGGCTGTTTTGTAGATGTCTGCTGGTCTTATCTTCAATTGGTGATAACCAGACCTCAAATCAATCTTAGAGAAAACTACCGATCCCTTCAACTGATCAAACAGATCCTCAATTCTAGGCAAGGGATATTTATTCTTAATCATCAGCTTATTCAACTCTCTATAGTCTATACACAGCCCTAGACTCCCGTCATTATTCTTAACGAACAAAACAGGGGCTCCCCACGGTGATGTACTCGGTCGTATATAGCCCTTGTCCAGCAGCTCTTGTATTTGCTCCTTTAGTTCTTTCATTTCTGATGGAGCAAGACGATAAGGCGCGCGGAAACTAGTGCTGCTCCTGGCACTAAATCAATTGCAAATTCCAGTTCCCTATCAGGGGGAAGTCCGCATATGTCTTATGGAAAAACCTCAGGGAATTCGTTTACTATCTCTACGTCTAAAAGATGAGGCTTGCTAGAAGCTGCTAAGGATGATAGGCTTATAAAAAATCCTACTCCCCCTTTTCTCAAACAACCCTGAGCTTTAAGAGCTGAAATAATTCGAGGAACCTTACAATTCTGATTGGCCTCGAAGGTGAACCAGTCTCCTCCTGGGGGTTTCACTACTACAGTTCTGGGTTTGAATCTATTACTACAGCATATCTGGTTAACCAATCCATTCCTTGAATTAGATCGAACTTAGGCATAGGTAAACCAATTAAATCAGCAGTGACCAAATGCCCTTGAAGCCTAAGCTCTAAGTCGCGAAACAAGTCATGAGATACCAGCCCTTCCCCATAGGGCACCGTTACGCAAAATCCCATAGTCACATGGTCGGGTGTAACAGGTAACTTCTTAGCAAAACCTGCTGCTATAAATGAATGTGTCGCACCTGAATCTATTAAGGCTGAGGAGGGCAAACCACCAATCAAGATCTTACCCATAAACACTGTGGAATATGGATTGTCTTTCTGAGTCATCATAACGTAAGCTCTGCTGGTCACCATCTGCTTTGACTTCGGGCAGTACTTAATAACATGCCCTGGCAATCCACATTTGTAACAAACATTATGTCCCTTTCTACAAGGACCAGGGTGGTTCTTCTGACATTTGGGACACTGAGGTCTGTTGCCAATGGCTGAAACCGCGCTAATGGGTTGCACAACCAAAGGTTTTTGCTCCCGAGGCTTCTGTTCCTGTGACCGCTGCTGATTCTTATATGGCTTCTTGGGTGGTCGCTGGTCTTTATGTTGAAAGACCTGCCTCTTCAGCTGTCGCTCCTCCACAACAGCTTTCCAATCTTGATCAGATCTCAGAGCCTTGTCCACCGCACCTCTATAATCCTTTGGCTCTACCAGCCTCACATCATGCCTGAGCGCTGGTTTCAATCCATCTACAAAGTGTCGCAATTTCTCCCTAGGATCAGCTCCAATCAATGGTACAAAATAACATCCTCGTTCAAACTTTCGAACATACTCCTGGACAGACATTTCCCCTTGCTTGATCATTAAAAACTCTCTCTTTAGTTCGGATCTCTTATCCTTTGTGAAGCATTGTTCGAAAAACACCAGCTTGAATTCTTCCCAGGGGATATTCGTCACGTCCACTGTAAGCTTTGCTCCTTCCCACCAGAGCCTTGCATCATCTCTCAACATATAAATCGCACATGTGGATCTTTCTAAGTCGGGCGTCTGGAGATACTCAAATATCACCTCCATTGATTTAATCCAGCTTTCTATGACAAACGGATATGTTGTGCCGCTAAATTCTCTCGGCTTCGGTCTTCGAATCGTTCTCCAGCTTCATCATTGTTGGGTCCTCAAGTACTGGAGGATTGACCATTGCCTCTACCCTGCTGTTCTACCAGCAGCCTTAGAAGCTGGGCAATATTAGCGTTGCTATCAGGACTGGGTTCCTCTTCAAGGGCATTTCTTCTTCCTCTTCCTCGGCCAGACATCTTAATCGATAGCCCGTAATCCACCACATGAACATCAGAACATGCAAGAATCGAAAATACATTATCTAAAACATAAAAGAAAACTCACTACCCCGAAGAGACGGTCGATGAAATCTGTTCCAGCGAGGAGTGCAAGTGTTTATCTCTGGACCATGCTCTGATACCATGTTTGTGACGCCCAAACCCCATGGGAGTCACGGGATCGAAGAAGAAGAAATAATAGGGGAAAAAGAAGGGCTGAACAATAGATAGAACAAGCTTTATTGCCTTTCTCAATAAAAAAATCGAAATAATAACCGTGGGCGCAAAGAAAATAAAATCAGATTTCATTACAAATTTCGAAGTACAAAATGCGAAATCGTGATATTACAACTAATGAACTCTATTTGAATTCATCTTATTGTAACAGATCTCAATACAGATTTGTCAAAGATCAAGGACAACAAAAATAGTAAATACAAAATGAACATCGCGGAAACGCAGGCCTTCGATAAACACTCACACGCCGCTACTGGTTCAAACTACACCACCCATCTGCTCCGACGCGGACTCACCTGCACCAAGAAAGATAGTGAGCCTAGGGCTCAGCAAGAAAAACTGGGAGTAACAAAACACAATATATGCAGGCGTAATACATAAGACATCATAGTTTAAAGGAAGGCATTAAAATATCGTTCGTCGTAAACATCTGTTCTGGGAATAAAATCAGATCCTAGTGTTATCATTTTCATTAGACTTATGGCTCAGAAGCTCTACTTAGATCCCGTTGCACTCGATCGAATGACTACTGATATCAGTTACAATATGGTGAAATCTCACCCAATATGAAGGGGCAACCGACACGCTCGTTTGCTGCTCGCCCTTCCAATATGGATCGTCTGTTATCTTTGCCATAAATCCTAAAGTCTGAACATTTTCTTCCTTTAAACATCTACTGAACGAAATCAGATCTTAACATCGGGGTTCACTTCATTTTAAAAACTCATACTTCCATCAAAAATCATTTTCACTGAGCATCCAGCTGAGACATAGGTAATCAGTTGTTGGAAAGAAATCAATGATCAAGGATACGAAACAATTTCAGTCGTAGGGTATGAATCAGTTGTAGGATATAGAAATCAGTCGTTGGCAAGAACAATCAGTCACTGGGAGAAATCAGTGGTTGGAATAAATCAGTCGTTGGAAGAAATCAGCTGTTGGATGTGGACCAGTTGTTGGGTACAAATCAGTCGATGGAAGAAATCAGCAGTGAGGTACTTAGTGAAAGGAATCAGTCGTTGGATGAAATCAGCTGTTGGATACAAACCAGCTGTTGAGTACAAACCAGCTATTGGGTACAAACCAGCTGTTGGAACGAAAGGTTCTTGAAATCAAATGCTGATTATGAACGTGGCACTGTATCATCACGAACGATACTGATTCAACTAGCAACTCCGATTACATAGCGTTAAATTCCGACGATACCATTTACCAAAAGGAAGAACATCGTAACTTTTACATGGAACTGGAAACTGGAAAGCTCAGCGTTTTAAAATCAACATCACCAACTTCAACATCAACTTCGTAAAAGACATTTTTGAGTACCAACATAAACTCACTGTGAACCCGAACATTAAACATACACTACAATATCAGCAGAATATGAACAAAGGCTGATATTAAACATAACTTAGGCAAGGAATCACGAAATGAAACGAGAACAATACATATGCTTTCATGGTGTAGCAAGAATCAGATTTACTTGCCTCAATAAGAAGAAATTACCAAATGCTCAGGTATCACAGAGAGTCTTCTCGAGCACTATGATGAGCTTCCTATTTTGATTGATGCAGAATGAATATTTTCTCTCAAGAAATGAACTTATAGTTCACAAGGACAACGGTATGAGAGTCTGACTTGTAATAGGGAAAAAACACTTGAGTAGGCATGGTATCCCACGCCTATATCTCAAAATTTTTACTTAAAATTCCCTGTTACTATTTTGAATTGCAAAATCATTACATCAATTTGAAATTTAACCATTCTCCCATCCCGGCCATTACATTTTGTAAAGTCTAGTAAATGCTCATCTTGCGCTCGAGACGACGTCCAGTAGACCTCATGCGCCGCGTGAAATCTGAAAATGGAAGATCTGCTTTTCGAATAAATAAAAAAAATGCTGGAATCTGAAATTAGAAATGGGTCCTCAAATTATAAGGATTAGAATTTGTGGTCCTATGGATTTTGGGGCGCTACACATAACTCAGCTTTCGCACCAACTATAAGCTTACGACCAGGCTGATAACTTATAACAGCTCAGGCACTACTCGTGCTCTGTCCACTCCGCTCGGGACATCAACAAGTCCCTAATCTGAATCTAGATTACTCTGTACCATGACCAGATCTCAGCTCATGTCAGGCCTCGTGCACAACTCAGAGATAAAACACGCAAACAATAGCGGAAGCATACAAAGTGTCTTAAAATTTTCACTTTAGACCTGACGGTTTAAATCATATAATTTAAATTACAAGCATACTTAAAATATCCCAGTTTACAAACACAATTCAATACAATAGTACATCATTTAAACCAACACAAATACAAGTACTACAACAGAATACACAATCCCACAAGCACAGGGCATCCCCCGGCTAATAGTACTAGTACATATATGTTATACGCTAACTGGGACACTCTATCCATCTCCTGGGGCACCTCCCGCTGGGTCAAAACAATGACCAGCAGAGAAACCAGGGAATTTGAAAACAACGCACATGCAACAAACACCAGCCCAGAGGGACCTCGGGGTCAAACCCCAGTACGGAGAACAGCAATAAACAACATAAGAAAAACACAGATAATATGCAAATGCTATGCAATGGATCAAGGCTACAACCGAATGCTGGGAGCCAAAGGATCTCAACAACAGCTCAACAGCAAGATCTGATCAAAGGCAAGACAATCAGTAGTGGCCACGAGATGGTGTACTGAGCATATGGGAGCTACCCACTCGTCTCAAATACACCGTACCAGATGCCAACAAACAGCTCAACCTCCTGTTGCTCACTCATGAGATGTGGGAGCTACCCACTCCGCTCATAGAAGCTAACAAACCCAGCAGGGAGAATGAGGTACGGGAGTTACCCGCTCATCCTCCAAGGTATACGGGAACTACACACTCGTGCTTGAACATAGCATCCTGGTACTCTCAATTCAACAGAACAGGCATAGCTAGCAAACCAAAGCTCGACAGCAATATGCGTGTATGCAAATGCAACAACTGATATTATAACACAGGCACAAGTAATAACAGCACATATCATACACAGCACGCACATAAAATCCAATGCTCAATCCTAAGCTGTAACAAGCTCACATCCGTACCTCAAATATCCAAGCAGACTGCAACAATGACGCAGATCCACCACCTGCTCAACGGCAACACAAGCAACTACTCAAAGACCGAAGCACAGAAAAGCAACAACTGGGAGCTACAACTCAACCGGCGCTATCCTACCCCATCTAACACCACAGAAAGCTCTCACAAGCTAAAAGGCAGGAGCTGAACTTACCCCAACAAGCTACGAGCGAAATCCGACGCTTATGCTTACAGAATACACAAGGGAGATGTCTTCGCACACCTCATCAGCTTCAAGCAAACGTTTGTAAAGCACCACCAAACGAAGCGTCTCAGCAAGAGGAGTCCAACTCTACCACTCTCGCTCTCGTCGGAGCTGTCTACCGTAGAAAATTGAAGAAGATAAGGTTCGGTGAACAGTAGCTAGGGTATCGCGACAGAGATCATCAATCGGGAAAAATATTCTAAGTATGGAAACTGGATATTTAATTCAAAGACCAAGTCATTTCTTATAAGCCAAAGCTGCTCACAGCTGAAAGAACAGTATCCACCACACTTAATCTATCGCAACTGATATTCCCGCTCGCAAACAGATCTTGCAACAGATCTCGCTCTTAAGACAAAACAGATCTCTACTAACTCAAATGACGCCGCAGAGAACTACTGTCGCAATTGGACACGTCACCCGCTACTCACTACTGAACACTAGCCAACATCTATTTGCAATGCAACAACAAAACTCTCACACAGCTGACGCTAACGCAACTCATAGCTAAGTCTTCTTCGCTAATCCAAAACGCTGTCGTTCCAACTAATCCAAACGACGACGTACTAGCACCCGCTACTGAAAACACGCTAAGCAACATCTTAACACTAGCGACAACAAACTCGCTACAACTGCTGAAAACAACCACTCAGCGATAGCTGCTTGCGTCACCATTGCTGAACACCAGCACTCAGCGATGACCCACGCTAACTACTGAACAGCTTCCGTGAAAGAACTCAACTTACCAAAGCTGTTCTAAAGACAAACAAGACTCGATAGCTTCTCCAAGCGCAACAACTCAAAGCTGATCTCGATCAAACCCGATTAATTAACTCAATTAATCTTATCAGCTTTACGGGTCTCACAGCTCAGGCCTCCAATCTGAACCCAGATCAGCTCTCGTGCGCTAACAGCTCTCGCACACCACTCCAGCTCAAGAACTCAGAACAGTACACATCCTACCTCTCAGCTTAGGATGATATAAACAACTTACAACGTCCAAAGTTGTGAGGCTCTCTGCTCACAATTAATCCTCTAAACTCAATCAGTGGTTGATTTATTTAAACCAAACACGTTTATTAAATCTAATCTGGTTCATATATATAAGTTACTTAAATTTTTTTTTCAACCAGCAGAAGCGTATTCAATCCAGCAGAAGCATAAGGAGTTCATCTTGTCGCGTAAATACTATTCATTTATACAGATACTTCATGGTTCACGGCGGTTACAAGCTAAGTTTACTAGTACACACTTGATTCTTATATACTAAATCAGACTTGAGCAACCTAAGACCAACTGTCCAAACATATAGAATATCGGCTGGTGTTTATTCTTCCTGCTGCTGATCCAGCGTATAGGTTGCTATCTCTCGCTACCCTTGGTTGCTCCCCACTAGTTCTTTCTTCCTGTTGTCATGCACACATACTGTGAGACCTGGATTTGTAATTGAGATTTATCGTTGGAATGAATCGATGAATAGAGGTTCTGCAGGTTTAAGATCTCTATTTGAGCGTTTGAGTTGCATTTTCGGGTTCCATTTCGTGTGTTGAGCAATTCTGGAGATTTTGTATTTTCGCATATTTGAGGTACCTGCTGGTTGACGTGTCAGCTGGTGTTGGGAGTTAGCAGCTGGTCGGTGTCAAAACCAGTCGAAGCGTGTTTTAGCGCGAGATTCGTGAAACGCCGTCGTTTGCGTGAAGTCTGGTTGCGCGTGTTGTGATCAGCATGTGCGTTAGTGTATTTGCGTTGAGAATCAAAACGACTGCGTTTAGATTAGTTGGCGCGACGTCGTTTCGATGTTGCGTCTGGTACCAGCTGGTAGATCGTGTGTGTGTTACTGCTGGTTGATCAGTAGATGCAGATGTCAACGCGGGTCAACATTCCTGTAGCTCGAAGAGGATGCGTCGTCGTTTCGTTGTTGCGACTGGGAGTCCAGCTGCGAGTGAGTTTCGCCGCTATTGCTTGCTGCTGGTATTTTGCGAGAGCTAGCGACTGGATGACATCAGTGGAGCGACATCGTTTGAGTTAGTTGCAATGCTGCGTTTTGAGATTGCGACTGGAACCAGCAGAGAGAAGCGATTTCATTGTTTTGTTCTTGCGACTGGATACCCAGCAGCTGGTATAGTATCCCGTGCGACGCTGTTTTGAGAATCAGCAGTTGGTTCCTTGCGTCTGCTGTTTGTAGTGTTCCTGCTGGTTTGTTGGTACCTGCTGATTTTTTCGGTGGATTGTTTTTAAGATTTCAGAAGTTGTGGGAATTATTTAAGGAAGACTTGGTCTTCGAATTTGTGATATCAGTTCCCATACTTAGAAATTTCCAGCCTTTCGTTCTCTGTTTCTTCAAACCCTTGTCACTGTTCACCGTGAGCTATTCCGGTGAATTCCCGGCGTTTCCGGTGGTTGTTTTGCTCGTGTGAGGTAGCGTTGGACTCCTCTCGAGAAGCTCTATCACTCTTCACCAGTTTTAGAAGCTGTAATTGACTAGTTGAGGAACGCGAAGTTGCTGCCGTTCGAGTGTTGCGTCGATTTGGTAGAGCTACGTTCTGGTTTTCGGTGAGACCTTGTTCCTAGCCATAGTTTTTAAGCTTTCTATGTATTGATTGAGGTATATGAAGCAGCTGGTCGAGTGAGACTCCCAGACGTGAGCTGGTTTAGCAACCTGTTAGATTTACGTTGTGTATGCCGTGTGTTTAACAGGCTTTTACCAGAGTCTTTCGTTTCGAACCCTAGCCCTGTTCACCGTTGATTTTATCCGGTGATTCTCGTCGTCTCCGGTGAGTGTTTTGCTCGTGCGAGGTAGCGTTGGACTCCTCTCGAGAAGCTCTTTCTTTTCGTACCAGTTTTAGAAGCTGTCGTTGGCTAGTGGAGGAACGCGAAGTTGCTGTCGTTCGAAGTATCGTGTCGACCGGGTAGAGCTACGTTCTGGTTTGGTGAGAACTTGTTTCTAGCCATAGTTCAAGCTTTTTGTTGAGTTATGCTGTTGAATTCGTGACTGGTGTGAGTGGTAACTCCCAGCAGTGTTCTGTGTACTATCCCGTAGGATTTATTGTGTGCGCTGTGTGTTTAGCAGGGTTTTATTAGAGTCTTCGGGATCTCTTTCAGTGGTTATTGTAACTCAGCAAGTCAAGGTACGGATTTGAGCTTATAAATTCCAGCATGGGGATGGCTTGGATATTTGCGAGATGGCTATCTGTTGGCTGCCCTGTGTTGTGCCTGTTGGGGCTATGGGTTGGGATTGCCGTGTGTTATATGGTGTATGTTGCTGGTTTTGTTATATTTTCATATACTTGTTATTGTCCAGCATGTGCATACACGTATTTGCATCTCATTTCAGTTTCATTGCCATCGTTGCGTCGTTCTTGTTCTGTTTCTTACCAGGTTGCGAGGGCGAGCGGCAATACCGCTCTCTCATCTCCCTGCTGGTATCGTAACCACCATGCGCCGAGTGGTTAACTACCACAGTTCATGGGCGAGGCAACTGCAGGTTGAGTTGTTTGATGCATCTGGTAAGTGGGAGTAGTGTCATGGCGAGTGGCTTACTACCACACTGTGAACACACCCCGTGGCCACTGCATGTTGTTGGTAATTCTTGGAGCTATGTTTGAGTTCCTTAGCTCCCTTGTGGGTCGAGCTTTCCGTTGTTCTTCTGCGTCTCATGCATAGCACCTGCATTTTATTCCTTGCTGTTTATTTCTGTTGTATTATTGCTCTCCGTACTGGGGTTTGACCCCATGTCCCTCCGGGGTTTGGTTTGTTTCTTTGTTGCCTTGTTTTCAGGAAACCCAGGTTCTATAGCTGGTCGTGGTTTCAACCCAGCTGGTGGTGCCCCAGGAGGTGGCTAGTGTGTCCCACTAGCATATAGCATATATATATATATGTATCAGTTAGCCAGGGGGATGCCCTGCGCTTTGTTGTTGTACCCGTATGGGAGTATGATACATGTTTGAATTATGTATGCTTTGTTGTTGATTGTTTTATGATTTGGGAAACTTATTTTAAGTATCGTTGTATTTTAAATTATATTTTTAAAACCTTCGGGCCTAAAAGCGAAAATTTTACCCACTTTTTGATAGCTTCCGCATGTGTTTATCTGTTGTGAGCACGAGGCCTGACATTTTTGGTATCAGAGCTTAAACTGGGATAAGCTCAATTCCTTTGATCACACTTGAGTCTAGGCACAGTGTTGCGTGTTGCATGTGCTTGACTTATATGACTACTTGCTGCATATTTTGTGTTATATGCTTTCTTTGCTGTCTCTGTTCTGTTTTCCTTATCCTGTTGAGTGTTTTAGATGCCGCCTAGACGTCGTGGTCGTAGTAGGGGTCTATTCCAGGAATCAGGAGGACAGAATGAGGATCGGTATAGTGCGCCTAGTCATACTCTTGAGAGTAGTGGAGAGGAGGAGGCTGCAGCTCCGCCGGCTCCGATAGAGAGAATGGATGTGGTCATAGCTCGGTTTCAGAGGATGAGTCCTCCTATCTTCAATGGTGATGAGTCGAGTGAGGACGCGGATTCTTGGCTCCATAGCGTCATACATCTTTTTGATCGAGCCCAGTATGACGACGACCTTCGGTTGAGGTTGGCGACCCTATTGTTGAGGAAGTCCGCAGAGCGTTGGTGGAGAGGTACGTCTAGTACCTTACTGGAGACTGGTGTTGGCATTACTTGGGACACTTTCTATCAGGTCTTCAGGCAGGAGTATGTCCCCGACTCCTATGTGGCTGCCCGTGAGCGGGAGTTCGAATTTTTGGAGCAAGGTTCGTTGTCTGTACGCGAGTACGCTCGCAAGTTTTCTGCTTTGTTGGCGTAT
>KV018119.1:64131-94354 GCA_001598015.1 Dorcoceras hygrometricum
ATTACCTCACAACCCCACTACTCTCAAAACCCCTAAGCACACGCCGCCTCCTCTCTTCTTCCTCGCCGCCGCCGTGCGCCGCCCGCCGCCGCTACTTCGCCGGAAAAATAGTTTCCGGCCAACTTTTCGAGGAGAATCTGCTCGTGCCGATCTCGTCAGCGCTTCTAGTGCAGCCTGACGAAGGAGTCTCGGATCTGGTCGTGGACCGGATTGGCGTAACTACCGCAATCTACCGAGAAGAGCCGGGTTCTTGAAACACCGGTTGGAGCCAGGCACAAGTGCCAGCGAGGTAACACGCTAAAACATCCTATGAATGTCGTAGTTTGTTTTTGTATTTATCGTATTGATCGCCTCCCGGTTATCTGTTTATCGTTCTTCCGCTGCCTGACCGGGGGGGGGGCGGATCCGGATCAACCAACATGTTCAATTCGAGTTCCACGTGTCATGCTGAGTATTCAAATAGGATATACTCCCACCGCTTCGAAAGTGGATAACGGTAAACAGATTCCTCAACTGCTGTTAATCTTTCTCAGTTGCTGTTCGAAATAATCAGCATTCGCTTGTTATACAGCAGGAGCACCAACCAGCAGTAACAACCAGTCGCAACAAGAATCCAAGTCGCAACAATTCGAAACTCAAAACGATGTCGTTACCATTAATTCGAACGACGTCGTAACATGTCATCAGCTGGTATCACCTCTATTTAAAAGAAACCAGCAGCTGGTCGCTCTAATAATCCAACGACTGATTTCGCAACATTATTCGAAACGGCATCGTACCAAGATTTCTATTTTATAATCAAAACGGTGTCGCATTGTTCCCTCGTCTGAGTAACCAGCAGATACAACAAACCATCAGCTGATTTCCAATTCCTCGCCTGGTCGCTAATTCATGCAAAACGACATCGTATCGAGGTTCCTAGTCATAAGTCGAAACGATGTCGCATTATTCTCTCAGCTGGACTCCACACTTCTCGACTGGTTCAACTAAAAACGACGACGTCGCACCTACGTCATTAAAACCAGTCGACACATAAATAAACCAACAGATACACAAAGAACTCTCGCTGCTGATGCCCAAGTGCGTAACAGTAACCAACACGTGGCGCTTCCTCATTGATCCTTGTATTCGCACGTCTGCTTCCAGCTGCAACCAACACTAATGCTTCAACTGAATTTCAAAATTCAACCAGTCGCGAGCTACAATAGTGTTGACCCGCGTTAACTTTGCTACATTAACCTACTGCTGATTTTATCAAATCGCTTCGCCTGGTTACATCGTCTGGTTCCCACACTTAGCGCAATTCAACGATACACAATTCCTTAATCACCCAACACTTCCAGAAGAAATCCGAGCTCATAATCACGCTTCATAAAATTCTATCATTTGAAAATCTTAAATGTCGGAATTACTAAACTAATCCTCTTCTTAATTATTTTGGGCATTACATTTCTCCCCCTCTAAGATTCGAGTTCGTCCTCGAACTCATCAGCAGTCACTATATGTACATGGAACATAAGGAGAAAATTGATTCTGAACAAAAGCTAACCTTATTGGAAGAGATAAGGGAATCTTTGTTTCATATCATCTTCCACCTCCCATGTTGCTTCTTCAACGCCATGTTGATTCCATTGAATCTTCACTAATGGAATCACCTTCGTTCGAAGTTGTTTTTCTTTCCGATCAAGAATCTGAATTGGTTGTTCAAAGTAACTTAAAGTTTCATCCAACTCAGCTTCTTCAACAGGAATATTATGAGAAGCATCAGGGATATACTTTCTCAGCATAGATACATGAAAAACATCATGTATACCCGAAAGCGATGGAGGTAATGCCAGTCGATAAGCAAGATCACCTATCTTCTCCAGAATTTCATAAGGACCAATGAATCGTGGAGACAATTTACCTCATTTGCCAAATCTTATCGTGCCTCTAAAAGGAGAAATTCTCAAAAATACTTTGTCCCCTGTTTCAAAATGCAAAGGTCTACATCTGGTATTGGCATATTTCGTTTGTCTGTGATGTGCTGTTCTCATTCTCTGCTGAATCAACTTTACTTTTTCAGTCGTTTCTCTAATTAAATCTGGTCCCAATTCAGGTACCTCTGATATATCATCCCAATACAATGGTGAACGACACTTTCTTCCATACAACGCTTCAAACGGAGCCATTTCTATACTGGTTTGGTAGCTGTTGTTGTATGAAAATTCCACCAGTGGTAATGAATCTTGCCATGACATACCAAAATCTAGTACCACTGCTCTAAGCATATCCTCAAGTGTCTGAATTGTTCTTTCAGATTGCCCATCAGTTTGAGGATGGTACGCAGTGCTTAGATGTAGTTTCGTACCCAGCGCTTGTTGTAAACTACTCCAAAAATGAGAAGTAAATCTGGGATCTCTATCAGAGACAATCGATTTTGGTATTCCATGAAGTCTTACTACTTCTCTAACATAAAGGTCTGCCATTTGATCATGTCGGTAAGTCATACGATAGGGAATAAAACACACAGATTTTGTCAACCTATCGATAATCACCCAAATTGCATCACAACCTCGGGATGATTTTGGCAATTTCGTTACAAAGTCCATGGAAATATGATCCCATTTCCATTCAGGAACTGATAGAATCTGTAATAAACCAGCGGGTTTCTTTCATTCCACTTTCACCTGCTGGCAATTCAAACACTTTGAAACAAATTCAGCCACATCAAACTTCATTTGTTTCCACCAGTAGTGTTTTTCAAATCATTATACATCTTTCTGCCACCAGGGTGAATGCTGAATTTACTTTGATGGGCTTCACTCAATTCTGGTTTTTCAATTCCATGACATCTGGAACAACAAGTCTGATGTTCACATACAACACATCTTCGTTGTTGATGCGGTACTCAGATTGATGTCCTGATTTTATCATTTCAACAGATCTTTGGATATTCAAATCTCTCTTTTGTGCTTCTTTAATTCGAACTAATAGTTCGGGTTCAGCACTGATAGCGCAAACTCTCATTGGTTTTCTGTATGCTGTTTCAAATAAATACCCAGAAATGCAGCAAGTTTCTATCAAATTAGACACCCCGATCGTAGTCAAAGACAAAGCACAAATATTCCTACTTAGAGCATCAGCAGCTGCATTTGATTTCCCCGGATAATACTTGATCTCACAATCAAAATCTTTCAATAAATCCAGCCATCTTCGTTGTCTCATATTTAATTCGAACTGCGAAAATAAATACTGAAAACTTTTATGATCAGAGAAGATTTCGAATTTCTCACCATAAAGATAATGTCGCCTTCAATGCAAATACAATGGCTGCCAATTCAAGATCATGAATTGGGTAGCGAATTTCATGTGGTTTTAACTGTCTTGAGGCATATGCAATCACATGACCTCGCTGCATCAATACACACCCCAATCCTTGGTGAGATGCATCACAATACACAACAAATCCACCAGTACCCAAAGGAATTGTTAACACTGGTGCGGTAGTTAATCTCTTCTTCAATTCAAGAAAACTATTCTCACATGCTTCTGACCAAACGAAGGGTGCATTTTTCTGTGTCAACTGAGTTATAGGCTTTGCAATACTCGAGAAATCCTGAATAAACCGTCTGTAATACCCTGCAAGACCCATAAAACTTCGAATTTCTGGCACAGATTTCGGTCTAGGCCAATTAATTACTGCCTCTGTCTTACTGGGATCAACTGAAATGCCATCTCCAGAAATAATATGCCCAAGAAAGACTACTTTTTGTAACCAGAATTCACATTTCGACAGTTTAGCATACAATTTCTCATCTCTCAAAATCTGCAAAACTATTCGAAGATGGCTCGCATGATCACTCAAATTCTTCGAATAGATTAGAATATCATCAATAAATACGATCACAAAATCATCAAGGTATCTTTGGAAGACTCGGTTCATTAGACTCATGAACACTGCTGGTGCGTTAGTCAAAAGGCATAACCACGAATTCATAGTGACCGTATCTTGTTCGAAAGGCTGTCTTTGATATGTCTTCATCTCTTACTCGCAATTGATGATATCCGGATCTTAAATCAATCTTTGAGTACACTTTCGATCCCTGCAACTGATCAAATAAATCATCTATTCGTGGCAAAGGATATTTATTCTTTACCATTGCCTTATTCAGTTGCCGGTAATCAATACATAACCTCATTGATCCATATTTCTTGCGCACAAATAATACTGGAGCACCCCAAGGAGAAACACTTGGTCTAATATATCCTTTAGTAAGAAGATCTTCCAGCTGGTCTTTCAATTCTTTTAACTCAATTTGTGCCATTCGGTATGGTGCTTTTGATATTTGTTGTGTACCTGGCATCAATTCAATGCTGAAATCGACCTCTCGATATGGAGGTAATCCCGGGATCTCATCAGGAAAAACATTAGCAAACTCGCAGACCACTGGTATATCAACCAGATTCGGGCTACTTTTCTTCGTATCTATTGCATAAATCAGGAATCCCTCCGGTCCTTTCCGCAATAGATTATTCATGGTAATAGCAGAGACCAAAGGAATTCTGGCTCGTGATCCCTTACCATAGAATTTCCATTCATCAGCTTTCTCTGGTTTGAATCGAACCACCTTCTGAAAACAATCTACTGTTGCTCTATACTTAGTTAACATATCTATACCCACGATACAATCAAAATCAGATAACCGAGCACAACACAATCAATTTCAATTGCGTGACCTTCAAACTGTAACACACAATTTCTAACAGCAGTGATCGATAACATTCCCTTCCCCAGAGGTGAAGAAACCGATACTATTTCAGCTAAAGGTTCAACAGACAACTTATGTGATACAACAAAATTCTCAGAGATAAAGGTGTGTGATGCACCAGTATCAATTAATACATAAGCTGGAAATTTGCACAAATAGCAGTTACCTGCAATAACATCATCTGGGGCTGCCTGTGCTTGCTCCTCGGTTAATGCAAACACTCTTGCTTGTTGTTTAGGAGGTTGGCTCACTGTCTGGCTTCCTCCTTGTCTACTTTGTTGTGGATTTTGTGGTTGATGCGAATGTACAGAGGAGGCTTGCCTTTCTGGTATTGGCATTGTTCTTGCTGCTTCTGAATTCTGGAAATTCCCAGAATTGCGTTGAGGACATATTCTTGCGAAATGTCCCGGTTGATTACAAATACGGCAAAGGCCAGACACTCGTCTACATTGTTCTGTAACATGTCTACCTCCACACTTGGTACAGTAATCACCAGCTTTTTGTCCAGCTCCCAGTTGTTTGAATTCACTTGAACTGGAGGAGCTGCTGGCACCCGAACGTTTAAATTGTTTTCCTTTTCCTTTAAAGAAATTTTTCTTTTTCCCACTGCTGCTGCTTCCAGCATCAAAGCGAGGGGGTGGTGGAATCTGTGGGTTTTCTTGTTCTTTGGCTGCTGCTGGCACAAATTGTGCTCTTCGCTGCCTTAGCAATCCAGCTTCTGCTCCTTTTGCTCGGTTCAACGCATCAGCAAAATTATTTGGTCTTCCAGTATTTACCAAGGTAAATAAATCTGGATTCAATCCATTAATGAATTGATCCGCTTGTGCTTTATCACTCATGGCGACATGCGGAGCAAATTTCAGTAAACTTGTGAACTTGGCAACGTAATCCTCTATATTCAACTGCCCTTGTCGCAAGTTTGCAAATTCCGCTCCTTTATCCTTCCTATAAGAAACTGGGAAGAACCGTTGATAGAAAGCTGTTCGAAATACTGCCCACGTAATCACAATACCCTGATTTTCAAGCGCTTTCTTTGTTGCCACCCACCAGCTTTTCCCAATACCATGCAACTGGTGTATAATCAGTTTCACCCGACGATCATCGGTGTAATCAAGTGCCTCAAATAACTGTTCAATATCTTCTAGCCAATTCTCACAATCAATAGCATTTTCTGTTCCTGTCAAAGTCGGTGGTTTAAACGACTGGAATCGTTTTAGCAAAGTTTCCATCGTAGTAGCAGCTGCATTCAAAGCCTCAGTAGACGTACTACCCTGCTCTGTCCCATGCAACTGGTGTATAATCAGTTTCACCCGACGATCATCGGTGTAATCAAGTGCCTCAAATAACTGTTCAATATCTTCTAGCCAATTCTCACAATCAATAGCATTTTCTGTTCCTGTCAAAGTCGGTGGTTTAAACGACTGGAATCGTTTTAGCAAAGTTTCCATCGTAGTAGCAGCTGCATTCAAAGCCTCAGTAGACGTACTACCCTGCTCTGTCTGCCGATTCGTTGTTCTTCGAGGAGGCATATCTAAGAATCAAACATATCATTTCTCATCAATCAAGAACAAGCCAGTTTCAGTCCCTACTCTGATTAGCATACATTAATGTACTGCTGCTCAAGAGACCGAGTTCTAATTCATACTTCATTCAATACATGCTATTAATCACTTCCAAAGCATGTAATTCTCATAACTCTTCGGTATATTCTTACCATTTATTCACAAGAATCATGTGATATAAATTCAAAAGCAGTAAGACATATACCACACAAGCATACAATTAATTTGTTTCTGTAATCTACTCAGTCAGGAAGAACTCGATCTACCCCACTCATCTAGTTCAATGATATTTTAGTAGCGCTCTGATACCACCTGTTGTGAGGCTCTCTGCTCACAATTAATCCTCTAATCTCAATCAGTGGTTGATTTATTTAAACCAAACACGTTTATTAAATCTAATCTGGTTCATATATATAAGTTACTTAAATTTTTTTTTCAACCAGCAGAAGCGTATTCAATCCAGCAGAAGCATAAGGAGTTCATCTTGTCGCGTAAATACTATTCATTTATACAAATACTTCATGGTTCACGGCGGTTACAAGCTAAGTTTACTAGTACACACTTGATTCTTATATACTAAATCAGACTTGAGCAACCTAAGACCAACTGTCCAAACATATAGAACATCGGCTGGTGTTTATTCTTCCTGCTGCTGATCCAGCGTCTAGGTTGCTATCTCTCGCTACCCTTGGTTGCTCCCCACTAGTTCTTTCTTTCTGTTGTCATGCACACAAACAAAACAAAACAATAGCCGGATAAACTCCGGTGAGAATCATCTCAGTATAATCAGTAGGTACAAATAATAACAATAAAATGCATAACAGTTTATCAACTGTAAAACAAATGCAATGTGATGAAATGATTCTAGTTCTCTTCTGCGATCTCAGAATTGATTCCATATCAGTTCGACGCCATCAAGATTCGTATCCAATCTTGACATGAATATTCATCTATCGAAACCATCTCCGGCTTCGAAAATCAGGCCAACTCAGTCCTGGGCATTAGAATCAATTCAATTCTCTTCGTTATGCAATGTCATTCAAATATAAAAGATCCACTACCTGTGATGGATCGACACATACACAATTCAAGTTCTAAATCAATAACAGTAATCAAACATGTATGTGATTTTAGCGGGATAACTCAAGAAATATCGTTCTCGAGTAATCTAATCCCTGACTCTTCTATCAAATTATACCTTCGTTCCTCTGTTTTCAAAATACTTCAGTCAGTGTTCTTACGCTCTGTTCCTAACTTCCTGAGATACTCGCAGAATCGAAGTTCGATAGCTGTAGTCAAGACGTTCTCAGAATTTCGAATTCACTCTTATTTATAGACAACGATTTCTATTCTGCAGCATTTCCAACGTGTTCAATTCGAGTTCCACGTGTCATGCTGAGTATTCAAATAGGATATACTCCCACCGCTTCGAAAGTGGATAACGGTAAACAAATTCCTCAACTGCTGTTAATCTTTCTCAGTTGCTGTTCGAAATAATCAGCATTCGCTTGTTATACAGCAGGAGCACCAACCAGCAGTAACAACCAGTCGCAACAAGAATCCAGTCGCAACAATTCGAAACTCAAAACGATGTCGTTACCATTAATTCGAACGACGTCGTAACATGTCATCAGCTGGTATCACCTCTATTTAAAAGAAACCAGCAGCTGGTCGCTCTAATAATCCAACGACTGATTTCGCAACATTATTCGAAACGGCATCGTATCAAGATTTCCTATTTTATAATCAAAACGGTGTCGCATTGTTCCCTCGTCTGAGTAACCAGCAGATACAACAAACCATCAGCTGATTTCCAATTCCTCGCCTGGTCGCTAATTCATGCAAAACGACATCGTATCGAGGTTCCTAGTCATAATTCGAAACGATGTCGCATTATTCTCTTAGCTGGACTCCACACTTCTCGACTAGTTCAACTAAAAACGACGACGTCGCACCTACGTCATTAAAACCAGTCGACACATAAATAAACCAGAAGATAAACAAAGAACTCTCGCTGCTGATGCCCAAGTGCGTAACAGTAACCAACACGTGGCGCTTCCTCATTGATCCTTGCATTCGCGCGTCTGCTTCCAACTGCAACCAACACTAATGCTTCAACTGAATTTCAAAATTCAACCAGTCGTGAGCTACAGTAGTGTTGACCCGCGTTAACTTTGCTACATTAACCTACTGCTGATTTTATCAAATCGCTTCGCCTGGTTACATCGTCTGGTAAGTGCGTAACAGTAACCAACACGTGGCGCTTCCTCATTGATCCTTGCATTCGCGCGTCTGCTTCCAACTGCAACCAACACTAATGCTTCAACTGAATTTCAAAATTCAACCAGTCGTGAGCTACAGTAGTGTTGACCCGCGTTAACTTTGCTACATTAACCTACTGCTGATTTTATCAAATCGCTTCGCCTGGTTACATCGTCTGGTTCCCACACTTAGCGCAATTCAACGATACACAATTCCTTAATCACCCAACACTTCCAGAAGAAATCCGAGCTCATAATCACGCTTCATCAAATTCTATCATTTGAAAATCTTAAATGTCGGAATTACTAAACTAATCCTCTTCTTTATTTCGGGCATTACAAAAGTTGTTAGCTAAGCTCACGGATTACAGCGCATAAACCTGGAACATCTCACGATCCCAAAACAGATCATGCCTGTTGTTCCCTGCTACACAGTACTCATAAGCTGTTAACAGCTCACGGACTCAACATAGTCCTTGATTAATAGCTTACGCCTAATCTGTTGCACATGAACAGCTTACACCATCAGCTTAGCGTGAAACGCAAGATCAGCTTGCACCCGAGATGATTCCTCTCTAAGCTATAATAAATTCACACTGGATTCACCTCATAGCAATCAGCTCAGGATATTCTATCCAGCTTACAACCATTGGCACAGCCCGCGCTGGTCAACCCAGCTTGCAACGTAGAGAACACCCAAAGATGCATCCCGCTTCCGCTGCTACTTAACTTACAACAAAACGGCATACAAAGGTGCTGATATAAACTATAATCCAAAACATCTTCTCCCATCAGCTTAGCACCAATCCTAGAACCAGCTCATGGCCGAGCTGTTCCATCTTAACAGATGCTCCCTAAGCTGATCTATACTGATTAGTTAGCAACTAATCCGGGTGGATTAGACCGTTAATGTAACACCCAAACCCCGTGGGAGCCATGAAATTGAATAAAAAGAAATAAAAGATGGAATTGAAGGGCTGAAATTGAAATATAGCAAGCTGTATTTCCTTGCCCAGTAAAACTCAAGGTACAAACAATTGGCGCCAAATAGTAACTTTAAATTTCAACATCAGATTCTTAGTAAAAAATTCAAATGCGATATTACAACATTTGGAATTATATCTGAATCCACTATTGTTGCAACGGATCTTAATACATACTAGCAAAAGATCTAAAACAACACGTCGCGGAACCGCTGACCTTCGATAAACACCCACCATACTGCAGATGGTTCACGATCCCTCCTCCCGTCTGCCCCGGAACTGACTCACCTGCACCAAGAAAGCTAGTGAGCCTAGGGGCTCATCAAGCAAAACTGAGGATAACAAGAGCATAATATGCAGGCAGGCATAATACGTACAATAACATAGTTTAAAGGAAGTCATTTAAACACAATTCATTCGTAAACATCTGTTCTGGGAGAACTCAATCCCAACGTTATTTTCTTTAGACTTATGGCTCAGTAGCTCTCCTTAGGTCCCGTTGCACTTGATCAAGTTACTTATGAATTCATTCTTTAGCATATAGCTCAATATGAATGGGAAACCGACATCTAGACGACTGCTCACCCTTCTAATATGAAAGGGCAACTGGCATCTGGGCAGCTGCTCACCTTTCCGTGTGGACCGTCTATTACCTTTGCCATAAATCTTAAAATCTGAATATTTCTTCCTTTAAACAACGTCTGATTGAAATCAGAACTCAACATCGGGGTTCACTTCATTTTTAAAACCCATTTATCATAAAACAGCATTTTTCACTGAGCATACAGCTTGGACTATGGGAAAACAGATCTCTCTGGTTAAAACAGATGTCTTTGGGTAAAACAGATGTTGCTGGGTAAAACAGATGTCGCTGGGTAAACAGAAGTCGCTGGGTAAAACGGAAGTCGCTGGGAAAAGTGTGTAGAAGTAACAACAGACTTTGACATTGGTCAACTCAGATGTCAACGAAATTTGGGTGGTCAACTCAGATGTCAATGAAATTTGGGTGGTCAACTCAGATGTCAACGAAACCAATATTATACACGAGATCATTCAGATGTTAATGTAGGAGTGAAGTGGTCAACGGTATGGAATCTGATTGCTAACATAAGAGACAGGAATCTGACTAAGGAACTAGTGCTGTAACATCCGAATGACTTCCGACGATACCAATGCTGCCCATCAAACCAGAATCAAATCCTAATTCAACTAGCATCATCGATTCTTGGCTTCGAGTCCAGACGTTACCATTCACTAGGAGGAACTTTGTAACTATGCGTTGAACTGGAGATATGTATGCTCAGCATATAAAATCAACATCCATCGCATAAAACACATTTTGAGTTTCTAACAGAAACTAACCGTGAACCCGAAGCAATATACATTTTTCAAAACCAACAGAGGCATGAACAATAACTAGAACTAGACAATACTTACGCAAGCAATCACAGAATTGAAGGGGAACAATATATATACTTTCATGGCGTAGCAAGAATCAGATTTACTTGACTTAACACTGGGAACACAGAGCACAGCAGGTCACCGCAGCAAGTCTCCTCAAGCACAACGATGAGATCCACTGGTTTTAGATGAAAATGAAAGTTTCTTGCAAATAATGGAACTTATAGTTCATAAGGACAATAGGCATGGGAGTTGGTGGGTGTCAGGGGAAAACACTCGAGTAGGCATGGTGTACCATGCTTACTTCTCAAAATTTTGTTAAAAGTCCCTGTCACTATTTTAATTTGTAAAAGTGTTACACAAATATGAAAAGAAAACCCAACCTTCCATACAAAATCATTTTTTTGTGAAATCTGAAAATCGCTCATCTGTGCTCGGGGTGACATCTGATCAGACCTTTGCACCGTGTCTAACATCTGAAAATAAGAAATCAACTTACAAACAAACCAACAAGCTGAAGTCTAAAATTTCGAAAGGGTCCTTGAATTAAAGGACTAGAAATTGTGGTCCTATGGATTTTGGCGCGCTAAAACTCTACCCACATTATAAATATTTCATCCTCGAAATTTACTTACCGAACAAATCTGGGTAATGACATGCATATCAGCTTCTGTTTCTCACGTAGCCTCTCATTCGGTTTGGTTAGACCACTGAACTTTAACCATAGGGATACTATGGTTCCCCAGCTTCCTAGTTTCCCTAAGAAGAATCTTCTCGGGCCATTCTTCATAACTCAAATCTGGTGCTAAGTGAATTGGCTCAGCACTTAGTATATGCATCGGGTGGGGAACATACTTCCTCAATGCTGAAACATGGAATATATTATGCACTAAAGACAGATGTGGGGGCAATGCTAATCGATAAGCCAACGTTCCTACTTTGTCCAGAATCTCATAAGGACCAATATACCTTGGACTCAACTTTCCCTTCTTACCCAGACGCATCACTCCTTTCACTGGATCTACTTTCACAAAGACGTGATCACCAACATCAAAACTCAGCTCCCGCCGCCTACTGTCCGCATAACTCTCCTGTCTGCTTTGAGGAGCTTTCATTCTTTCTTTAATCTTTCTAACAACTTCCACTGTTTGTTCTACCGAGTCTGGTCCTAAACCGTCTCGTTCTCCTACTTCATCCCAATGAAGAGGTGTTCTACATTTGCGACCATAAAGAGCTTCTTATGGAGGCATCTGTATCGACGCTTGGAAACTGTTGGTATATGCTTATTCTACCAATGGTAGCTTCAGATCCCAACTTTCTGAGAAGTCTATAATACAGGATCTGAGTAAATATTCTAAAATCTGAATCACCCTTTCTGATTGCCCATCAGTCTGGGGGTGAAAAACCGTGCTAAAAGTAAACCTTGTGCCTAAAGATCTATGTAAACTCTTCCAGAAAGCCGACGTAAACTTGGGATCTCTTCAGATACTATCGAAATTGGAACGCCATGAAGTCTTACTATCTCCTTCACATGTAACTCTGCATATCTACTTACATAATATGTTGTCTTTACTGGAAAAAAGTGAGCAGATTTTGTGAGTCTGTCTACTATAACCCAAAAGAATTATATCCTTGGGTAGTCCTAGGCAATCCAATCACAAAATCCATAGCTGTACATTCCCATTTCCAATCTGGGATAGGCAACGACTTCAGCATCCCTACTGGTCGCTGGTGTTCAGCTTTCACCAGTTGGCATGTTAAGCACTCTGAGACAAATCTGGCAATATCTCTCTTCATTCCTTGCCACCAATATAACTTTTGGAGGTCCTTATACATCTTAGTACTTCCGGGATGCACAACATATAGGGCCGTATGGGCTTCTGCCATCAAATCTGATCTCAGGGTGTCAACTTGGGGCACCCACATCCGGCCATGAAATCTGATTATTCATTCTTTTGAAAAATAGAGGTCGCTGCCTCTCTCTCTATCTTGTTTCACCCACTTCTGAAGTTGCTCATCTTTCAACTGTCCTTCTCAAATTCGGTCCATCGTATTCGAGTAAATGGTGAGATCTTCCAGAATCATAGCGCTATCTTTAGGCACTAATTCCAACTCAAACTTCTCAATCCCATAAGACAAAGGCCTCTGGACATATAGCAGGGCTAATCCAACAGATTTTATACTTAAAGCATCAGCTACTACATTGGCCTTTCCTGGGTGATAACTGATTGTGCAATCATAATCCTTTACCAGTTCCAGCCATCTCCTCTATCTCATATTAAGTTCCTTCTGGGTGAAAAATTACTTGAGGCTCTTATGATCCGTGAATATCTCACACTTCTCCTCGTAAAGGTAATGTCTCCAGATCTTCAAGGAAAATACTACTGCTCCCAGCTCTAAGTCATGGGTGGGATAACTCTTCTCATGGTTCTTCAGCTGTCTGGAAGCATAGGAAATTACTCTTCGGTCCTGCATCAATACAGCACCTAAAACCAACTTGGACGCATCTGTGTAGATAACAAACTTCACTTATCAGATGGCATGGTTAGCACAGGGGCTTCAATCAGCGCTTGCTTCAACGTCTCAAACCTGAATTGACATTCTGGAGTCCATTCGAACTTAGTCTACTTTCTAGTCAGCGAGGTCAAAGGAACAGCTATCTTCGAAAATCCTTTAATAAAATACCTATAGTATCCTGCCAACCCCAGAATACTCCTAAATTCTGAAACCGATTTGGGAACTGGCCAATCTTGCACAGCTTCCACCTTTGCTGGGTCTACCTCCAATCCATCCTTAGATATGACATGTCCTAGGAAAGCCACTTTCTCCAACCAAAAATCACATTTACTGAACTTGGCAAACAACCTCTTATCCTTTAAAACCTGAAGCACCGTCCTCAAATGGTTGGCATGCTCGAATCTGGTCTTGGAGTACACTAGGATATCATCGATAAACACGAAAACAAACTGATCCAAAAAGGGTTGGAAAACTCTATTCATCAAATCCATAAAAGTTGAGGGGGCATTAGTAAGTCCAAAGGGCATTACTAGAAACTGATAATGACCATAGCGTGTTCTAAAGGCCGTCTTATAGACATATGCTGGTTTAATCTTCAATTGGTGATAACCAGACCTCAAATCAATCTTAGAAAAGACTACTGATCCCTTCAACTGATCAAACAGATCTTCAATCCTAGGAAGGGGGTACTTATTCTTAATGGTCAGCTTATTCAGCTCCCTATAATCTATACACAACCTCAAACTCCCATTTTTCTTCTTGACTAACAAAACAGGGGCTCCCCATGGTGATGTACTCGGTCTAATAAACCCTTTATCCAACATATCTTGTATCTGTTCCTTTAATTCTCTCATTTCTGATGGAGCAAGGCGGTGGGGTGGTCTAGAAATTGGTGCTGCTCCGGGTACTAAATCGATATTCCAGCTCTCTATCTGGCAATAGTCCATGTATATCCTCTGGGAATACCTCAGGAAATTCGTTTACTACCTCCACGTCTGAAATTTGGGGCTTACTACTCGATGCTAAAGACGGCAGGCTTGCCAAATATCCTACCCCACCTTTCCTCAAACAACTTTTAGCTTTAATCATATCGAACTCGGGCATAGGTAAAACAATCAAATTGGCAGTAATCAAATGCCCTTGAAGCCTAAGTTCTAAATCCGAAACAGGTCATGGGATACTAACTCTTCTCCTGATGGCACCGTCACACAAAACCCCATTGTTACTTGGTCAGGTCTGATAGGTAACTTCTTAGCAAACTCGGCTGATATAAAGAAATGAGTTGCACCTGAATCTATCAAGGCCAAAGAGGGCAAACCAGCGATCAAAATTTACCCGTAACCACCATAGAATATGGGTTGGCTTGATCAGCTGTCATGACGTAAGATCTACTGGTTGCCATCTGTTTTGTCTTTGGGCAGTTCCTTATAATGTCCCGAAAACCCACATATGTAACTGTTGGAGTGCAATAATTGCCCCTGCTAGGTAGAGCGATCGAACCGTGGCGCTTGTGTTTCTATACGGTTTAAAAGATCGGAGTTGCACCATTACCACCAGCTATAGCTTTTGGTAAAGCGGTAAGCGCTCGATCCTACAATTGGTATCAGAGCCAAGGTCACGGGTTCGATTCCCATTGATTTCAAGGAGTGCAATTATTGGGAGGGGATTGTTGGAGTGCAATAATTTCCCCTACTAGGTAGAGCGATCGAACCGTGGCGCTTCTGTTGCTATACGGTTTAAAAGATTGGAGTTGTACCATTACCACCAGCTATAGCTTTTGGTAAAGCGGCAAGCGCTCGATCCTATAGTAACAAACATTCTGTCCAACTCTACAAGGACCAGGGTGGTTCTTCTGACACGTAGGACACACTGGCCTATTGCTGGCAGCGAAAACTGCGCTAATAGGTTGAACAGCTAGAGGCTTCTGCTCTTGGGGTCGCTGCTGATTCTTGTATGGTTTCTTGGGTGGCCTCTGGTCCTTCTGCTGGGAGACCTGCCTCTTAAGCTGTCGCTCCTCCATTACGGCCCTCCAATCTTGATCAGCTCTGAGAGCTTTGTCCAATGCGCTCCTATAATCCTTGGGTTCCACCAGCCTAACATCATGTCTGAGTGTTGGTTTTAATCCATCGACAAAATGTCGCAACTTCTCCCTAGGATCTGCTCCAATCAACGGCACAAATTAACACCCTCTCTCAAAACTCCGAACATACTTTTGGACAGACATGTCCCATTGCTTTATCATTAAAAATTCTCTTTTCAGCTCCGACCGCTTGTCCTCAGTAAAATACTGCTCATAGAACACTCTCTTGAATTCTTCCCAAGTAAGGTTAGTTACATCAATTTTAAGCCTAGCTCCTTCCCACCAGAGCATAGCATCATCCCTTAACATATAAATCGCCTAGGATCTGCTCCAATCAACGGCACAAATTAACACCCTCTCTCAAAACTCCGAACATACTTTTGGACAGACATGTCCCCTTGCTTTATCATTAAAAATTCTCTTTTCAGCTCCGACCGCTTGTCCTCAGTAAAATACTGCTCATAGAACACTCTCTTGAATTCTTCCCAAGTAAGGTTAGTTACATCAATTTTAAGCCTAGCTCCTTCCCACCAGAGCATAGCATCATCCCTTAACATATAAATCGCACATCTAGCCCTCTCTAAGTCCGGCATCTGAAGGTATTCAAATATCACTTCCATCGACTTTATCCAGCTCTCTGCGGCAAACGGGTCTGTTGAGCCATTGAATTCTCTTGGCTTCTGTATTCGGATATTTCCTGAGGGTCATCATGACTTGGTCCTCTGATACTCGAAGATTGTCCATTACCTCTGCCTGATTGTTCTACCAACAACCTTAGAAGCTGGGCAATGCTAGCTGTTGGCGACAATGGCGGATCCGGATCCCGTTTCCCGGGGCGCAGCGGAAGTTTAAAATTTTGCATCGGGAATCGTTCAATACATCAAAACAATACAATAAACCATACATAGGATATTTATCGATTGTTATCTTGCTGGCGTCTAGGCGCCTGGCTCCAACCAGATTCACAGGGAATTCTGGCTCTTTAAAGGTAGGCGGCGGTAGATCCTCCCAATCAGGTCCAGACCGGAAGCACGAGTCCTTCGTCAGTCTGCACTAGAAGAGCTGAAGAAATTTCCACGGACGGAATCACCTTCGAAAAGACGATCGGAACAAGTCCGATCACAGCGGCGGCGGCCATGAGGTGGTCGAGGGAGAGGGGGGCGGCGCTAGCTAGGTGGAGGCTAGGGTTATGAGAGTTCAAGTGTATATTGTGTAACCCTAGCTCTCTTTTAATAAATAAGTGATGGGCTTGAACCGGCCCAATGGACTTGGGTCAGGCCCAGGTCCATATGAACATTCGGTTCAATCCTATCACTGCGGTTTCATCATAATCCCGATCGACGATCAGATCGGACCGATCGAATCAGTTTCCAAAACTGAATATTATGATGTGAAAACAATTTTTCAGACCACCTAGACCAAAATAGCAGTTTAGCCCCTCAACTTTGGGAAATCGCAATTTGACCCCTGTTGACTTTTAGGAAGTCGCACTCCCTAAATTCCTCCTCCTATGCTCAACACATTGAGCTCAGTTTCCGTGCGAGAATCGTGAATCCAGTACTTGTGTGACCCTCAATGGTTCAGGGATACAGCTAGTCGTGGGCCCACAACCATTGTAACTCCGAAATCACAATTTCGGACTTGCCCAACGGATCATGGTAAAGCGCCTAGCAACATCGCCCCATGATCCCCTAGGTATCACTGATAGTGCCTGCAAGAAACAGTTGGTCATAGAGATCCGATAACTATGCATACATCTTGGAGATCAAATAGTGACATCGCGAGTGTTACTAGGCAAACCCATTTACCTAAATCACATCCAGTACTCTGGCCAGATTTATCACACTATTATCTCCTCAGATAACATAGGATATCCACGCATAAAAGCGAGCGGTGAATTCTCGACAACGAAGCATCGACTCCTACATGCATCGGGACCTCACCCACCGCCACCTAATGACCCCACCAACTGAGTCGGTAAACGGGTCAAAGTGAGGTGCCTATCATGTAGAGTCTTAATGACGTTTCGAGTAGTGAGGACTAATCAGTACAACCAAGACCTCGGACTTATCCACTCGACAAATGGTAACCACTTGGAAAGTCCGAACGAGGGTAGTTCGATAGATCACTAGGTCACTATCCATCTGCATGCTCAGATCACAATGTTCCCTACCAATGAAACATGGTACTTCACATCGCAGATGCTAGTCTCAAGCTCGGGCGGCTTTATCCTCATTTTGACGGTCCAATCGACTAGGAACGTGTTCAGAATACACATTGACTATTAGATGTGTTTCATGATAGCCATCACATCCACTATCACATCTAACATACACTATGGTGCATTCTAGGTCTTTATCCAACACAATTGTTAACATTATAATCATAATGAAAATAAAGAATGCCATAAAGAAATGCGTATATCATGTATAAAGATCGTTATACACAAGAGTCAATAAAACCCACACGCCACAAGTTGGCTAGTTGGGCATCTACTCTAACAATCTCCCACTTGCCCTATAGCCAACTACTCATCAGACGCAGTCCCATTTTTTCGCGATGTTTTTCAAACAACGGTCCTGGCAAGGGCTTCGTAAGTGGATCAGCAATGTTGTCCGTAGAGGCGACTCTCTCAACTGCTATATCACCTCTAGCCACAATATCCCGGATTATGTGGTATTTTCTCAGTATATGTTTGGATCTTTGATGAGACCTAGGCTCCTTTGCTTGCGCAACGGCACCCGTGTGTCGCCGTACATCGGGACTGGACCAACTCCATCAGGGATGACGCCCAACTCTTGGACGAAATTCCTTATCCAAACCGCCTCCTTAGCAGCAGCTGATGCTGCGATGTACTCAGCCTTAGTGGTTGAATCTGCGATGGTGTCTTGCCTGGAACTCTTCCAAGAGACAGCACCACCATTAAGCATGAATACAAATCCAGAGGTAGACTTCGAATCATCCACGTCACATTGGAAGCTAGAATCAGTGTAGCCTTCCAATTTCAGTTCACCACCCACATAGACCATGAACATATTCTTTGTGGCACCCATACCCAACGGGGCCACGAGAAATGGGGTAAACAAAATTTTCGAATAAAAGAAGGGCTAAAAGATAATTTGTTATAAGCTGCATCTCTTATAACTCCAAGAAAAACGAAACTCAAGACCAATTCGAAATTCAGCAGATACTCAAATACGCGCGCTACTGCTAAAAACTTTTGCGGAAAACAGGGTATTTCATATAACTTTGCAATCGCAGATTACAACAGCTGTTATTTGAGATAAATATACAACCATTGCTACTGATTTAATACAGCACAACCTAATCAAAACAATATAACTATGACACGGAAAACGTAGGCCTTGGATAAACACAACGCCACCCATCTGCTGATTCAAGTTCCACCTGCTGTTCCTCCTTCAGCTGTCGTACCTGCACCATTTTAAAAGATAGTGAGCCTAAAGGCTCAGCAAGTAAAATCTGAGTAGTAATAGACTGACCCCCACGACCCTGAGGCTGGGCCGCGGCCTGCTGTGCTCCCGCTGTCGGGCACACTCTCGCAAAGTGCCCATACTGACCACAAAGGTTGCAGGAACCCTGCACGCCAACACACTGCGTGGAAGGATGCTTCCCACCACAAAAACCACAAAACTCCGCCCGGGAGCCACTGCTACTCGAGCTACCAGAACCAGAAGACCCGGAGCCAGACTTCTTTTTAAACTGCTGACCGCGAGGTCGGAACCTACCACGGCCAGACTGCTGAGCTACCTGCTGTTGCTGCTGCTGCTGAGGAAAATGAGCGGACTGGGAACTCTGAGACTACTGAGCTCCCTGACCAACCGGTCGACCACTCTGCACTGCTTGTGCCACCTGCGCCCTGCGATTACGACGACTCCTCATGCCCTCCTCGATGTGGATAGCAGTATCCACAGCCTCAGCATATGATTTGGGCTTGCTTGTCAAAACACTCTGATAAAATTCTTCATTCAAGCCTTCTACAAATCTGGTGAGTTTAGCCCTCTCCCGGCCAGCAACATGCGGAACAAAAGCCAACAGCGCAGAAAATTTGCGAGCGTACTCGCGCACCGTCGTAGAGCCCTGCTCTAGGAACTCAAACTCCCGCTCACGGGCAGCCACAAAGGAGTCGGGGACATACTCCTTCCTAAAGGTCTCACAGAAAACATCCCAAGAGAGCTCCACTCCAGTCTCCTCTAAGGTGCGAGATGCACCTCGCCACCAACGCTCTGCTGCCTTCCTGAACAACAAAGTGACTAACCTCAACCGGAGATCGTCGTCATACTGAGCTCGATCGAAAAGGAGAATGACGTTATGAAGCCACGAATCAGCATCCTCACTAGACTCGTCTCCATTGAAGATAGGAGGGCTCATCCTCTGAAACCTAGCAATCACGACATCCATCCTCTCTACCGGAGCCGGCGGAGCTACGGCCTCCTCCTCTCCACTACTCTCACGAGTATGACTAGGCGCACTGTACTGATCCTCATTCTGCCCACCTGATTCCTGGAAAAGACCCCTACTACGACCACGACGTCTAGGCGGCATCTAAAACACTCAACAGGATAAGGAAAAACAGAACAGATACAGCATAGAAAGCACATAACACAAAATATGCAGCACATAGTCATATAAGTCAAGCACATGCAACACGCAACACTGTGCCTAGACTCAAGTGTGATCAAAGTAATTGAGCTTATCCCAGTTTAAGCTCTGATACCAAAATGTCAGGCCTCGTGCTCACAACAGATAAACACATGCGGAAGCTATCGAAAAGTGGGTAAAATTTTCGCTTTTAGGCCCGACGTTTTAAAACATATAATTTAAAATACAACAATATTTAAAATAAGTTTTCCAAATCATAAACATTCAACAACAAAGCATACATACTTCAAACATGTATCACAATCCCCTACGGGTACAACCACAAAGCGCAGGGCATCCCCCTGGCTAACTGATACATATATATATATATATATATGCTATATGCTACTGGGAAACACTAACCACCTCCTGGGGCACCACCACCTGGGTTGAAACCACGACCAGCTGTAGAACCTGGGTTTCCTGAAAACAAAACAACAAAGAAACAACCAAGCCCCGGAGGGACATGGGGTCAAACCCCAGTACGGAGAGCAATAATACAAAAGAAATAACAGCAAGGAATAAAATGCAGGTGCTATGCATGAGACGCCAAGGAACAATGGAAAGCTCGACCCACAAGGGAGCTAAGGAACTCAAACATAGCTCCAAGAATCATCGAGGACATACATTGGCCACGGGTGTGTTCACAGTGTGGTAGTGAGCCACTCGCCATGATACTACACCCACTCACCGGATGCATCAAACTCTCAAAGCTGGACAACCAGTCGCTGCTTCGAAAATACAAGAGCTGGACAACCAGTCGACCGGACGCTAAAATCGCAAAAAGGCAAACCATCGACTGGTCCTCTAAACGGCGTCGCACTACCAGCAGCTGGTATCCAGTCGCAAGACGAAACAACGCACAACGCTTCCCTCGTCTGGTACCAGTTGCAACTTCAAAACGCAGCGTCGCAACTTACTCAAACGACGTCGCTCCACTGACGTCACTACCCAGTCGCAACAACACAACCAGACGCAAGCACAGGAGCGTTGACCCATATTGACCATAGCTCTCGACTGTCTAACTAGACGCAACAACTCTTCGCAAAATACCAGTCGCAGCTACAGTGCACAACCAGTCGCAACATACGAAACACCAGTCGCAACATCTCAAACGACGGCGTTTCAAGCCTTGCGCTACCAAAACAAGCTACGACTGTTTTCGCCACCGACCAGCTTTTGCCTCAAAGCTCAAAAACACGAGAACATCCAGAATTGTTATAAACATAACTTTCGACCTGAAAATGCAACTCAAACCTCGAAACAGCGATTCTAAACCACAAAAATCTCTAAAAACCGATTAATTTCAACAATTAATCCTTAATACAAAATCAGGTCTCACAGATCATGCCATACATAATACTACCCATTGCTGAGGCATATGGCACACATGTCATACTCTCTATCTCCTCATCAGTCTTCTGACACATAGACTTAGATAGAGTGACCCCATGGCACAAAGGTAGGTGTCCTCTCTTGGACTCTTCCCTAGAGAACCTCTTAAGTATGGTATCGATGTAGGTAGCTTGGGTGAGTCCGAGCATCCTTTTCGATCTATCCCGATAGATCTGTATTCCAAGAATATTGGATGCTTCACCCATGTCCTTCATCGAGAATCTACTAGACAACCAGACTTTAGTTGACTGTAGCATTCCTACGTCATTCCCAATGAGTAGAATGTCATCAACATAAAGTACAAGGAATGTCACAGCATTCTTAACTACCTTCTTATACACACATGGCTTATCGGGGTTCTTGATGAAACCAAATTCCTTAATTGTTTCATCGAATCTCAGGTTCCAATTTCTCGATGCTTTTTTGAGACCGTATATCGATCTCTGAAGTTTGCATACCTTATGCTCACTTCCTAAAGATGTGAAACCCTCAGGCTGCGTCATATAGATCTTTTCCTTAATGTTTCCATTAAGGAACGTGGTTTTCACATCCGTTTGCCATATCTCATAGTCGTACCATGCGGCTATGGCAAGTAGGATTCTAATTGACTTGAACATTGCGATTGGTGAAAAAGTTTCATCATAGTCAACACCTTGCCTTTGAGTGTAACCTTTCGCGACCAGTCGTGCCTTGTAGGTCAATACCTTACCATCAGGCCCAAGTTTTCTCTTGTATATCCATTTGCACCCAATAGGAACAATTCCTTCGAGAGGATTAACAAGAGTCCAAACTTGGTTCGCATGCATTGAGTCAATCTCAGACTGCATTGCTTCAAGCCACAAATTAGAATCAGCATCGAAAATTGCCTCCTTGAAAGTTCTTGGATCACATCCAACAACTTGATCACTTTGATCATCTTCAAGGAGGAAACCATATCTTTCAGGAGCACTAGGAACCCTTTAGGATCTCCTAGGTGCTACCATTTCTGGTACCGGCTCTTGAGGCGCCTGAGATTCACTTGGTACTTCAGTTGGTTCTCGAACCTCTTCGAGTTCTACTATCTTGCCTTTTCTATCAAGTAGAAACTCCCTTTTCATAAAGGTGGCATTTCTAGAAACAAACACTTTTGTTTCACTGGGATAGTAGAAGTAGTATCCAATGGAATTCTTTGGATACCCAATGAAGTAGCATAAGATGGATCTAGTATCCAACTTATCTCCCACTGTCTGCTTCACGTAAGCAGGATGTAACGCCCCAAAAATCCATAGGACCACATTAGTGCATTTTACTAATCTTTTGGGCCATTTTGGCAATTTTAAATGTTATGTGTCTGCTGAATTGTTGATATCAGCAGGTAAGATGCGCTGCGGCTGGTTCCAGCAGATGACTCCAAGGAGCGATGCACGAGCTGAATTTTAAATCGATTGAAAAATGTTTTAAGGAGGTGAAATGCTTTCTTTAAGAGAAGGTTTGGTGTTTTACAAATTAAAATGATATGAACGGAATTTTACTAAATTTTAAAGGTGTGTCATGCTTGATTTCTCAAGTAGCTTGCCACTAATCCCTTTCATATAAAAACCTGTTTTCAAAGTAATATTTTCATCATTTGCAAGGAAAAGTTTTAAAGTTTTCTTCAAAGAAATTCCAAGATGGGTTCGAAAATGTTGTTTTGATGTAATGATGCTTCCAGTATGGTTTCCAGAAAGTTTATGAAAAGTTTTATATGTACTGAGGATTCGAATTTATTTCCAGAAATACTATGAAAGTTCTTCTTGCAGTAGCTGTAATATTAGAATTTGATAACTATGTAATTGGTAGTTGCTGGTTGAATCATTGGTATGGTTTGATAGGCAACAGCTGATAACATCGTTGTTGTTTTGATATTACAAATGTTGAGTTATGTATCCAGCAGCTGTATCTACTTGTTAAGATTCAGCAGCTGTATGGTTATAGCGTTTACGAATGTTCTTCCTGTAGTTGTAATGTCGAAATTTGATGATTTTGAAATCAGTAGTTGTTAGTTGAATCAGTATAAAGTCTGGTTTAATAGGCGACGGCTGGAAGCGAAATCATTGTTTAGATATTGCAAGCGTCTTCGTAAATTTCAGCAGATGCACTGTTCATCAGCAGATGCGTCTTTCCTTGTAATATCAGCAGTTGTTTTCCTTTGATTAGGAATCAGCAGCTGCATTGTGATTTTAAATTCAGCAGCTGTATTTCCTTGTTAGAATTCAGCAGTTGCGTAGTTTTCCTAAAAACCAGCAGGTGCACTGTTCATCAGCAGATGCATTCCATAGTGATAATTCAGCAGTTGATTTATTCGTTTTAGGTACTGTTCATTTCAGCTGGTATTAGTCTTGCGACTGGTACTATTCATTTGTATGCACGTGTTAGAGTTTTTCTTACAGCTGATCGATTAGCGTATTCCTTGCGACTGATCGATGCGCTAACAACGTCGTTCTCTTAAGTCATAGAAAGATCAGTAGGTAGCTTTGTTATTCCATCTGCTGATCACTTCAACGACATCGTTTCACTTTATATTTATTTAAAAGACCTCACGACTGGATTCTTGTCTTGCGACTGGTTCCTATTTGTTGCGACTGGTGCTGTTCATTTCAGCAGGTATTAGTCTTGCGACTGGTACTATTCCTTGCGACTGGTTTTCTTTCAAACAGTTCCATTTTAACGATATATTTCCAAAGTCGAATTCGATACTCAGTAAAGTTTTAAAATCGGAAGCAAATGTTTAAAATGATGGAACCCGATGATTTACAGGAATGTTTAAAGAAAGGATTGTTAAGGAACAAAAGATGTTTTAGATTATGGCATAGATAGTTACGGTCACCAAGGAGAAGGGTGAGCAGTTGTCTAGATGTCGACTGCCCTTTCATATGAGCTATATGCTAAAACTGATATCGGGAGTCATTTTGATCAAAGTGCAAATTGGACCACATAGAACTTATATGCCATGATCAACTGAAAATGAAATTGAAAGAAATGAGAAGCTGGGCTATCATCCCCTGTTTCTGCCATTGAATGTTTATCGAAATGTTTATGAAAATGACATTGTAGATCAAAGTGCAAATTGGACCACATAGAACTTATATGCCATGATCAACTGAAAATGAAATTGAAAGAAATGAGAAGCTGGGCTATCATCCCCTGTTTCTGCCATTGAATGTTTATCGAAATGTTTATGAAAATGACATTGTATATTGAAGTTCCTTAACATATGCATTGCACAGATGTCTGCCTGCGTTTTATGAAATTGTTACTACTCAGGTTTTACTTGCTGAGCCTTTAGGCTCACTAGCTTTTAAAATGGTGCAGGTACGACAACTGGTGGAGGAACAGCAGGTGAAACTTGAAATCAGCAGATGTGTGGCGTTGTGTTTATCCTAGGCCTACATTTTCCGTGTCTAATTTGTATCGTTTTGAATAGATTGTACTGTATTAGATCAGTAGCAACGGTTGTATATTTACTTAGAATAGCAACTGTTGTAATCGCAATTGCAAATTATCAATACAAACTGTTTTTCCGCAAATGTTTTTAGCAGATGGCGTGCAACTTAAGTACCTGCTGATTCTTGAGCTTGTCATTTATTTTGTTCTTTTCAAGTTATAAGAAATACAGCCTATAGCGAATTATCTTTTAGCCCTTCTTTTATTCGAAAATTTTTATTTACCACGCCCCCGTTGGGTTCGGGCGTCACAACATGGTGTCAGAGCAACGTTCCTGAGATAAACACACGCACCATCAGCTGGATCAATGTTCATCGTCTGTTCTTCTAAGTTGTGAGTTTATTTTCAGAGCATTGTCTTTAAATTTATTTAGCATGTTTTGATTTATGCATGTGGTGGATTATGGGCTATAGAATATAGAATGTCAGGAAGAGGACGAGGAAGAACTAGAAGCAGTATTCCTCTAGAAGAAACAGAGAGTGATAACAATGCTAACATCACTCAATTGTTAAGAATGCTGGTAGAACAAAATAACAACAGAGGAAATGGTCAATCTTCCAGCAGCAGGGGACCAAGTAACGATGATCCCCAAGAGAAATTTAGGCGCCAGAAGCCTAAGGAATTTAGTGGAACTACTGATCCACTAATTGCTGAGAGTTGGATTAAATCCATGGAGGTCATTTTCGAGTACCTCCAACTGTCTGATTTAGATAGGCCAAGGTGCGCTATCTACATGCTAAGGGAAGATGCTTGATTTGGTGGGAAGGAGTCAAGATGTCTGTGGATCTGCTGAATCTCACCTGGGCAGATTTCAAGCGAGTATTCTATGAGCAATACTTCACAACGGGGAAAAGATCTGAGTTTAAGAGGGAATTTTTGACCCTCAATCAAGGGAGTTCAACCGTACAGGAGTATGTGCGGACGTTTTAAAGAGGGTGCTATTTTGTGCCACTGATAGGAAGTGACCTAGAAGAGAAATTGAGTCACTTCGTAGAAGGGTTGAAGCCAATGTTTAAGATGAATGTGAGGCTGTCAGTGCCAAGAACTTACAGGGAAGCAGTGGATAGAGCCCTGCAAATTGAAAGAGATTGGAAATATCTCGATGAAGAAAGGCAACAAAAGAGACAAGCTTTCAGCAGAAGGATCAAAGGCCATTTAAGAAACAGAACAAGAACCAGCAGAGGCCTCAGGAGCAAATGCCTCTACAAATTCAACCTATAAGCTCCGTTCCTGCTGGTAATAATAGGCCATTGTGTCCTAAATGTCAAAAGCCTCATTTGGGACAATGTAGACTTGGACAAAACGTCTGCTACAAGTGTGGAATTCCTGGACATATTTTGAAAAATTGTCCAAAGTCTAAGCAGCTGGTGACCAGCAGAGCCTATGTGATGACGGCTGATCAAGCTCCTCCAGAGTCGACAGTGGTTACAGGTGAAATCTCGATAGCTGGATTTACTTCTCTAGCTTTGTTAGATTCAGGAGCCACGCATTCATTCATTTCTGCTGAGTTTATTAAGAAATTGTTTATCCAGCCAGAACAAGTAATGATAGGTTATTGTGTATCGGTACCATCAGGGGAAAATCTAGTATCGCATGAATTGTTTAGAAGTTTAGAACCTAAACTTCAAGGGCATAAGATTACTGCTGACTTAATTGTGTTACCAATGCCAGAATTTGATTTAATTTTTGGAATAGCCATTGCTAACTAAGTATGGGGTAGTAATTGACTTCAAACTAAGAGCGGTAGCTGTTAAACCACCAGGAAAAGAGCCATTACAGTTTTTGGCCAAACATGTTAATAAAGTCCCTTCAATTATATCCTCCTTAACAGCAACTATTAGACCCCAACTGTCAATGGTAGAAGTAGCAAATGAATTCCCTGAGGTTTTTCCAGAAGACATTCAAGGATTGCCACCAGTCAGGGAGTTGGAGTTTTCCATTGATCTAATCCCAGGAGCTGCTCCAGTATCTAGACCCCCATATCGACTAGCTCCAACATAGATGAAAGAATTAAAAGAACAGATACAAGATCTGTTGGAGAAAGGATTTATAAGACCAAGCACTTCGCCATGGGGAGCCCCTGTTCTATTTGTAAAGAAAAAGGATGGGAGTATGAGATTATGTATAGATTACCGCGAGTTAAACAAATTGACAATCAAGAATAAGTATCCATTACCTAGGATAGAAGATCTTTTCGACCAGTTAAGAGGGTCAGTAGTATTTTCTAAGATCGACTTGAGGTCTGGATATCACCAACTGAAGATTAAGGCAGCTGATGTATATAAGACAGCTTTTAGAACTAGATATGGCCATTACGAATTTTTGGTTATGCCCTTTGGACTTACAAATGCTCCATCAGCATTTATGGACTTAATGAATAGGGTCTTTCAACCATACTTAGACCAGTTTGTAGTTGTATTCATCGATGATATCTTAGTCTATTCTAAGACTCAGCAGGAGCATGTTCAACATTTAAGAATCGTGCTCCAGATTTTAAAAGACAAGCAATTGTTTGCTAAATTCAGCAAATGTGATTTCTGGATGGAGAAAGTATCGTTCCTAGGCCATATAATCTCTAGGGATGGAATAGAAGCCGACCCTGCTAAAGTTGAAGCGGTTCGCGACTGGCCAGCACCAAAGAATGTAGCAGAGATAAGGAGTTTCTTGGGTTTAGCTGGATATTATCGGCGGTTTATCCAAGGATTCTCAAAGATTGTTGTTCCTCTGACCACTTTAACAAGGAAGCAAGTGAAGTATAACTGGACAGAAGAGTGTCAAACCAGTTTTGACAAATTGAAGCAAGCGCTGATTGAAGCACCTGTGTTGACAATGCCAACTGATGAGGGAAAATTTGTGATATACACTGATGCGTCTAAGTTGGGACTAGGAGCTGTGTTGATGTAGGATCGTAAAGTTATTTCATACGCATCTAGACAGCTGAAGGATCATGAGAAGAATTACCCAACTCATGACTTAGAACTAGCAGCTGTTGTCTTTGCCCTTAAGATATGGAGGCATTGCCTCTATGGGGAGAAGTGTGAGATCTTTACATATCACAAGAGTTTGAAGTACTTCTTTACCCAGAAAGAATTGAATATGAGGCAGAGGCGATGGTTAGAACTGGTTAAAGATTATGATTGCACTATCAGTTATCATCCAGGAAAAGCAAACGTGGTAGCTGATGCCCTCAGCAGGAAATCAGCAGGATTAGCACAATTGACTGTCCAGCAGCCGTTGGTAAATGAAATTGAGAGATTTGGACTGGAAATAGTGTCCAGCAGCAGCAGTAATATGATTTTAGCAGACCTCTCTGTAAGATCTAATTTGTTAAATCAAATTCGAGAGGGTCAGCAGCAAGATCAGTAGTTGAAGAAATGGGTTCAGCAGGATAGAGAAAGAGGCAGCAGTCTCTATTTTTCAGAGGATGGAATTGTTAGATACTTGGGCAGAATATGGGTGCCTCAAGTAGATGATTTAAGAGTTGGACTTTTGAATGAAGCTCATACAGCTCCGTATTCAGTGCATCCAGGAAGTACGAAAAATGTATAAGGACCTCCAGCAGTTGTATTGGTGGCCCGGTATGAAGAGGGATGTGGCTAGATTTGTAGCTGAATGTTTAACATGTCAGCTGGTGAAGGCTGAACACCAGCGACCAGCAGAATTATTGAAGCCACTGCCGATTCCAGAATGGAAGTGGGAATGCATAGCGATGGATTTTGTAACTGGTTTACCAAGAACAGTACAAGGATATAACTCCATATGGGTTATAATTGATAGGCTCACTAAGTCTGCTCATTTCTTGCCAGTTAAAACATATGAGGTGAGCAGGTACGCTGAATTGTATGTTAAAGAAATAGTGAGGCTACATGGTGTTCCAATTTCCATTGTATCAGATAGAGATCCCAAATTTACATCAGCATTTTGGGAAAGTCTACATAAAGCTATGGGTACAAAATTGACGTTCAGCACTGCGTTTCACCCACAAACTGATGGACAATCGGAGAGGGTGATTCAAATTTTAGAAGATTTTCTCAGAGCATGTATTGTAGATTTTTCAGCAGGTTGGGATGCGATTTTGCCACTGGTAGAGTTTGCCTACAAAATTTTAGAAGATTTTCTCAGAGCATGTATTGTAGATTTTTCAGCAGGTTGGGATGCGATTTTGCCACTGGTAGAGTTTGCCTACAATAACAGTTTCCAAGCTTCGATTCAAATGGCTCCATATGAAGCTTTGTATGGCAGGAAGTGTAGAACACCACTTCACTGGGATGAAGTTGGTGAAAGAGCTGGTTTTGGACCAGATGTAGTGGAGCAAACAGCAGCAGCTGTAAGAAGAATAAGAGAAAGAATGAAAACAACTCAAAGTCGACAGAAGAGTTATGCAGATAATCGAAGAAGCGAGCTAAATTTTGATGTAGGTGATCGAGTATTTTTTAGAATAGCTCCAATGAAAGGAGTTATGCGTTTTGGAAAGAAAGGAAAGTTGAGTCCAAGGTATATTGGACCATTCGAGATATTAGAGAAGGTAGGAACACTTGTCTATCGACTAGCGCTGCCTCCACAAATGTCAGCAGTGCACAATGTTTTTCATGTATCAGCTTTGAGGAAGTATATTCCCCATCCTTCGCATGTGATGAGTTATGAGCCAATTCATTTAGCGCCAGATTTAAGCTACGAAGAGCGACCAGAAAGAATTCTCCTCCGAGAAGTTAGAAGATTAAGAAACCGTAGCATTCCTATGGTTAAGATACAATGGTCCAATAAGTCGGAGCGAGAAGCAACATGGGAAACAGAAGCTGATATGCTAAGCCTTTACCCAAATTTATTTGGTACGTAAATTTCGAGGACGAAATTTCTATAAGGAGGGTAGAGTTGTAACGCCCCAAAAATCCATAGGAACACATTTGTGCATTTTACTAATCTTTTGGGCCATTTTGGCAATTTTAAATGTTATGTGTCTGCTGAATTGTTGATATCAGCAGGTAAGATGCGCTGCGGCTGGTTCCAGCAGATGACTCCAAGGAGCGATGCACGAGCTGAATTTTAAATCGATTGGAAAATGTTTTAAGGAGGTGAAATGCTTTCTTTAAGAGAAGGTTTGGTGTTTTACAAATTAAAATGATATGAACGGAATTTTACTAAATTTTAA
>KV018119.1:104623-131837 GCA_001598015.1 Dorcoceras hygrometricum
GACCTCGGACTTATCCACTCGACAAATGGTAACCACTTGGAAAGTCCGAACGAGGGTAGTTCGATAGATCACCAGGTCACTATCCATCTGCGTGCTCAGAACATCACAATGTTCCCTACCAATGAAACATGGTACTTCACATCGCAGATGCTAGTCTCAAGCTCGGGCGGCCTTATCCTCATTTTGACGGCCCAATCGACTAGGAACGTGTTCAGAATACACAGTGACTATTAGATGTGTTTCATGATAGCCATCACATCCACTATCACATCTAACATACACTATGGTGCATTCTAGGTCTTTATCCAACACAATTGTTAACATTATAATCATAATGAAAATAAAGAATGTCATAATGAAATGCGTATATCATATATAGAGATCGTATACACAAGAGTCAATAAAACCCACACGCCACAAGTTGGCTAGTTGGGCATCTAATCTAACACTAGCGTTACTATCGGGGTTGGATTCATCTACTGGGGTGCTTCTTCTTCCTCTTCCTCGACTAGACATCTTAATCTATATCCCGAAATCCACCACATAAGAACATCAGAACATGCTAGAATCAGAAAGATACATGCTCTAAAACATAAAGAAAACGCACAACATCGGAGAGACGATCGATGAAATCTGTCCCATCTGGAGATGCGTGTGTTTATCTCAGGACCATGCTCTGATACCAAGTTTGTGACGCCCAAACCCCATGGGAGCCACATAATTTAAATAAAAAGAAATAAAAGACGGAATTGAAGGGCTGAAATTGAAATATAGCAAGCTGTATTTCCTTTCCCAGTAAAACTCAAGGTACAAACAGTTGGCGCCAAATAGTAACTTTAAATTTCAACATCAGATTCTTAGTAAAAAATGCAAATGCGATATTACAACATTTGGAATTATATCTGAATCCACTATTGTTGCAACGGATCTTAATACAGACTAGCAAAAGATCTAAAACAACAACAATAAATTGAACGTCACGGAACCGCTGGCCTTCGATAAACACCCACATACTGCAGATGGTTCAGATCCCTCCTCCCATCTGCCCCGGAACTGGCTCACCTGCACCACGAAAGCTAGTGAGCCTAGGGGCTCAGCAAGCAAAACTGAGGATAACAAGAGCACAATATGCAGGCAGGCATAATACGTACAATAACATAGTTTAAAGGAAGTCATTTAAACACAATTCATTCGTAAACATCTGTTCTGGGAGAACTCAATCCCAACGTTATTTTCTTTAGACTTATGGCTCGGAAGCTCTCCATAGGTCCCGTTGCACTTGATCAAGTTACTTATGAATTCAGTCTTTAGCATATAGCTCAATATGAAGGGGCAACCGACATCTAGACGACTGCTCACCCTTCCAATATGAAAGGGCAACTGGCATCTGGGCAGCTGCTCACCTTTCTGTGTGGACCGCTGTTATCTTTGCCATAAATCTTAAAATCTGAACATTTCTTCCTTTAAACAACGTCTGATTGAAATCAGAACTCAACATCGGGGTTCACAACATTTTTAAAACCCATTTATCATAAAACATCATTTTTCACTGAGCATACAGCTTGGACTAGGGGAAAACATATCTCTCTGGTTAAAACATATGTCTTTGGGTAAAACAGATGTCGCTGGGTTAAACAGATGTCGCTGGGTAAACCGAAGTCACTGGGTAAAACAGAAGTCGCTGGGAAAAGTGTGTAGAAGTAACAACAGACTTTGGCATTGGTCAACTCAGATGTCAATGAAATTTGGGTGGTCAACTTAGATGTCAACGAAATTTCGTTGGTTAACTCAGATGTAAACGAAACCAACATTATACTCGAGATCGTTCAAATGTCAATGTAGGAGTGAAGTGGTCAATGGTATGGAATCTTTTGCTAACATAAGAGACAGAAATCTGACTAAGGAACTAGTGTTGTAACATTCGAACGACTTCCGACGATACCAATGCTGCCCATCAAACTAGAATCAAATCTTGATTCAACTAGCATCATCGATTTCATGGCGTCGAGTCTAGACGTTACCATTCACTAGGACGAACTTCGTAACTATGCGTTGAACTGAAGATATGTATGCTCAGCATATAAAATCAACATCCATCGCATAAAACACATTTTGAGTTTCTAACAGAAACTAACTGTGAACCCGAAGCAATATACATTTTTCAAAACCAAAAGAGGCATGAACAATAACTGGAACTAGACAATACTCAGGCAAGCAATCACAGAATGGAAAGGGAACAATATAAATACTTTCATGGCATAGCAAGAATCATATTTACTTGCCTTACACTGGGAAACACAGAGCACAGCAGGTCACCGCAATAAGTCTCCTCAAGCACAACGACGAGCTCCACTGGTTTTAGATGAAAATGAAAGTTTCTTGCAAATAATGGAACTTATAGTTCATAAGGACAATAGGCATGGGAGTTGGTGGGTGTCAGGGGAAAACACTCGAGTAGGCATGGTGTACCATGCTTACTCCTCAAAATTTTGTTAAAAGTCCCTGTCACTATTTTAATTTGTAAAAGTGTTACACAAATATGAAAAGAAAACCCAACCTCCCATACAAAATCATTTTATTTGTTAAATCTGAAAATCGCTCATCTGTGCTCGGGGTGACATCTGATCAGAACTCTGCACCGTGTCTAACATCTGTAAATAAGAAATCAACTTACAAACAAACGAACAAGCTGAAGTCTAAAATTTCGAAAGGGTCCTTGAATTAAAGGACTAGAAATTGTGGTCCTATGGATTTTGGGGTGCTACAGTTAATTGTCTCAGCTAATTACAGTCCTCACAACTCTCCCGACCTTAAGAAATTTCATCCTCGAAATCAAAAGGAACAGTCTATCAAAACCAGAACAGAGCACAACACAGACTAGAATTTAGCGACAACCCTCAGTACATCGGGGAGGACTCGACACTCGCAACATCGTGAAGCTACACTTGCTATTTCTAGGCCGCCACTGCTCAGGCAACCCTTCCACAACAAGGATGTCTCCACTGCACCAAAACCTAAGGTATGATCGTCTCCTTTCTTTGTAGATCCATAGTTCAGAAATAATGTATCGCCCGCTTGGGTTGTATTCGTTTATCTCGAATAGGGAGGATATCCCAGCATTGTAAACATCAATGCTGAAATTTTCTTTAAGATCCACTAGTTTCTCCTTCCTGTTTAGAAATCTCAGTGAACAGTCATAACATCTCAGGGTCTAGTCCAGCTCACTCCATTAGTCTTACATCACAAAGGGAGGATCTGGCTCGTGCTTCCTCGGCTGAGGCACATGAGATTCATCATGTATCAACATCAACTCAGCCGGAATCCACAAGCCACATGCCACAGATCCAATATGTTCGAACACACTCGCACTGACCGAAGAGTTTCAGAGCTAACATACCCTACACTTCCAAGCTCAACACCAGCTGGAAGGAGAAACTCTCCAACAACACACAGATAGCAAGCCAAAACTCCAAGATCTATACCTTAAGAGCACAAACTGGCTTAGATATCTCCCTCGACCTCAGTTCTGGAGCAAATCAGATCCTCTTGGTACTTCACCTACTTCACAAAATTCAGTGAAGACTACAGATTTTTCCCCAACTCTTCCAGTTGTTAAAGCTAATCTACACTTCTTTCCTTGCAAAACCTCGAGGGAAATAGCTAATCTACACTTCTTTCCTTGCAAAACCTCGAGGGAAATAACACCGAACATCATTGGAAGCTAAAACAACACACACCAAAGAGAGGAATTTCTATCAACAACCATCGGAAATCACCGCTATAGATCGTAGCATAACTCTCAAAATCTGCATAGTTAGCTCAGATTGGCCATTTGGTTGGGGAGGTCGGCTGCTATCCTAGCCAATCGAGACTCCAAAACCATCTGTGAGTTCTTTCAAACTCAGGGAAAACTCCAAGACTTTCTTCTGGTCGCTGTCAACACCAGTACACAATGCGGTCTCGCTACAGGAAGCAGTAGTTAAGCCTGCTTTAAGCTAACTCCAACACAGCTTAGCTTACGCAACTACACAGTCAACTCGAACTGGCACAGGCAAAAATCAGCAAGAACTCTACGGTGATACTCAGCTTATAACGTCTAGCTTGTCTCAAAGCTGAAATCTACCTCTCGATCTGCACAACATCCAGGAACCTCATCCAGAAAACGCTGGGGGCTGCTACACTCTAGGTATGTCATCCATACCTTCTCCTCAAATTAGCCATAAAAGTCTGCAATATTTCACGGGACAAATCTAACTCACCTCGGCAGGAGTACTAACAGACACTACATCACACAAACAAGGTGGGGATCGAATCAACCCACTCTCAATCACACAACGCAGAAACACGCGTATATGATGTTTTCGTGTCAATACAAACTCACGCAGGAAAAAAATCCAACAGCAAAGCAAGTACCTGCGGTTACTCCTCCGAAAAATCGTCAACACGCACTCCAGTCATTGCTCTTAACTGAGCCCACTGAGGTCCCAAGTGCTGAGGATAAGAAGGCATATGCAGATCCCGTGAAGCATCACCAAAAGGACCCTGCTGCGACAGTTAGAACGTTGTCCTCTTGCAGGACACATCCTCGAAAAGTGTCCAGTTTGCCCACAAGTATGGCAAGATCCCCGCACGCCATGACACTGCGAAGTCAGATGCTTGCCACCACACTGGCCACAAACCATAACCCCACCAGAGCTGTCTGAACCGGAAGAACTCGAACCAGTCCTTTTAAATTTCTTTCCTCTCGGCCTAAACCGCTGACAGTTCAAAGATTGCGGTGCCTGAGAAGGTTGGGCAGAAGGCACAGAAGAAACATTCTGCCCAATTGTTCTTTGGACCCGAGCTTGTCTATTCTGCAGGCCTTCCTCGATGAGGCAGCGAGGTGTATAGATGTCTATCCCTCGGTCCGTTGCCTCCGTAAATGTAGAAGGGGAAGCTGCTAACACCAGAGAATAAAGGTCCTCTCTCAAACCTTCCAAGAATCTGTTACGCTTCGCCCTCTCACGGCCAGAAACATGGGGAACATAGGCGAGAAGGGAAGAAAATCGCCTCGCATACTCAGCCACCTTCATATCCCCTTGCACCAAGTTTTCGAACTCACGATCCTTGGTGTTGTAGTACGACTCGGGGATGTACTCCTGACGAAAGGCAGCACAGAAACTATCCCACGTGATCACCACTCCCGTCTCGGTCATCGATTGGGAAGTGCCTGTCCACCAAAGCTGAGCCTGATCCCTCAACTGGAAAGTCGCCAGACTCAATCTTGTCTCATCATCGTACTGCACACGGTCAAACAGACCCACCATGTGCACAAACCAAACCTCAGCTGCAAGACCACCTTCAGCACCATTGAAGGTAGGAGGGTTCATCCGCTAGAACCTAGCCAGAACTAGATCCATACTACTCACTCGTCGAGTCAATTGCTCCACCTCAGCCTCAGCCTGTCTAGCATGATGGCGCAAAGGAACATCCGGCTGAGCGAAATCCTCCTCACTATCCGACACTATCGGCTCTTCTACAACCTGCCTACCAGCTCCACCTCTACCTCTCCTCGGCGGCATCTAAGAGTTACATAAGAGATAAGAACAAACAAAGACAGGTAATCATGTAGTCAAGCAAATGCAGGAGGACAAACAGAGTGCCTAGACTCGAGTGTGATAGAAGAGAAACGAGCTTATTCCAGTTTAAGCTCTGATACCAAAATGTCAGGCCTGGTGCTCTAAACATAGAGAAAAAACTCAAAACACGGAAGCTCAAAAGCGGGTAAAATTTTCTTTTTTGGCCTGACTGAAAACATAGCATTCAACATAAGTTTATACTCAAAATAAGGCTTTGAATCAAAGCCGCAGCAACAACAATTGCTACAACAAATACACTTACAACCCAATCAAGTCAAATACGAACAACTACACAGGATATCCCCTGGCAATGACTCGATATAATATATATATATATATATATATATAACTGGGAACTCACACCTGGGACTGCACCAGCTGTCACACCTCATGGACAAGCTGACTTCCTGAAGAAAAGTCTGCAATGGTCAACACACGGCTAAAGCAGACCCAAGGGAAAACAAACAAGGTCAAAACCTCAGTACGAAGAGCAATCTTCATACAGCTATCAAATAAATCATAAAGCATGTCATGTTGTGTAATGCATGAAGGGTACCAAGACTCATCGGCAATAAGAACAGCGACTCAGCTGGCACTCACGCCTCAGTGAAAGACCCCTCGACACGAAGTCTCATCCGGCCAATCAAACGACAATGGGGAAGGACTCCAAGGAATGAAGTCTCAGTCGGCCAGTCAACCAACAACAGTGGCCACTACATGTATGAGGGGTGAGGGCATTACCCGATCACCTCACACGTAGTACCCGTAATCCCTTTCAGCCTCAACCCTATTGATGCCTTTCAGCTCTCTGAGGGAAGGGAAATCACAGGGAGACGAGATCACGGTACTATCACATCAACACGAGGTTCTCAAAGAAAGTAGGCTTAATATGCTATGACAGTATGCAAAATCAGCAAGCTCATGCAATAGCACACAATTAAACACATGCAATCAGCACTATAAACATAATAGAATGTCTCATGCATCCTCAAACTGTACACGACTAGGCAAATCCGCTCACAGTCAAAACATAACAATAAGCAGGTCAGCGCGGCATAACAACACACGCATAAACAACTAGGGAAGACACCAGGTAGGCAGTACAGACTCAACCTGCATAGCATGGTCTCAAGCACGCATAACAGAACACTGCACATCAACAACTTAGACATAGCAGGCACAACATAGCAGAAACAGCTCGGCTACTCAGCACACGCAGAACAGAAATTACACCAAGCATATACACGACAAGCTAAGGCATTTCAGCCTACATCCACTACGCTCACATGCTTATCCCAAGCTGTAAAACACAAGCTCAATTCGTACCTTACGTATATCTTGGCAAACTACCTCAGCACAGCTCATGGTTGACAACAGAACACACATCCTGTTTCGCTCGGCCAACTGCTCAGGGCCAACAGCTCACAGCGACCACCAGAGAGCTCAAATCTACCAAGATACCTAAAGAATCGGCTCTATTACAGCTTATACAGCTGACGTCCGAAGGCCTCATTACCCAGAACCACTACGGATACAAGAAAAGCACTACCCAGCTCAAAGGTAAGTGCTAAGAACAGGAACTAATGTAGGACAAACACAGATACCTGAACCAGAGCTCAACACGATCGGAAATTGCTACATGTAGCTCATGACTCTTCTCTGCGATATCCTCCATCCGGCCTTCTCCCGACTCCAAACTAGTACCCAAACGTTGGCCTTGGTGAGGGGTTTCCAACCGCTGTACCCTCGCTCCCAACTGATCGGTCAGACTCCGGAGGTTTGGAATTTACTAAACGAGTGAACAGTAGCTAGAGTTTTGGGAAATCTCTCGGGAGTGTATAGGAGAATACAAGGAACGATTGGTCTGAAAAATGACTAAGTGTTGGTCAACCAGAGGGTATTTATACACGCTACTCGACAGCTCACGGCTATAGTGACTTCAACACAGCTCAGGCTCCTTCACTGTAAACTGTCTAACGTATAGGTCAGCACACACACACAAAGATAGACCAGCACTCGGACCAAACAGCTCATGCTCCATACAGACCATGTTCCAACAGATTACTATCTGCTCAGATCTCCTCACTATAACCAGTCCAAGCAAAGCAGTTCTGCTTGCACATTAAATCAGCTCGGGCGTCACAGACAGCTTACGAATCAGCAGATCATGCCCACGACAGCTCACACCAAATACATTAGCAGCAGCTCACAGCTGCGGACCAGTTCATGCACCGGTCAGATCACGTAGAACGACAGCTTTCACTCTACGCTGGTATCCCAGAGCTGTTCACTTCTAAGATGTTGTCTTCAAAACAGTTTGAGGCAGAAGACTCCTTCAAGCTGACGAAGCATCTCAACTCAGATCACATATACAGTGTCTTCAGTCAGCTCATACCCACCCCGACACTGTCCCAGCTTAAGCACGGAAACAAAACTCAGCTTTCGCACCAACTATCAGCTTACGACCAGGCTGATAACTTCTAACAGCTCAGGCACTACTCGTGCTCTGTCCACTCCGCTCGGTACATCAAAAAGTCCCTAATATGAACCTGGATTACTCTTTACCATGACCAGATATTAGCTCAGGCCTCCAATCTGAACCCATATCAGCTCTCGTGCGCTAACAGCTCTCGCGCACCACTCCAGCTCAAGAACTCAGAACAGTATGCATCCTACCTAACAGCTTAGGATGCTTTAAACAGCTTATAACGTCCAAAGCTGTTTGCTAAACTCACGGATTACAGTGCATAAACCTGGAACAGCTCACAATCCCAAAAACAGATCACTCATGTTGTTCTCTGCTACACAGTACTCCTAAGCTGCTAACAGCTCACGGACTCAGCACAGTCCTTGCTTAACAGCTTATGCCTAATCTTGTGCACAATGAACAGCTTACACCATCAGCTTAGTGTGAAACGCAATATCAGCTTGCACCCGAGTTGATTCCTCTCTAAGCTGGAATCAAAGCACACTGAACTTGGTCGCATCCTAGCAATCAGCTCAGGATAGTCTCTCCAGCTTACAACCATTGGCACAGCTCGTGCTGGTCAACCCAGCTTGCGACGTAGTGAACACCCAAAGCTGCATCCCGCTTCCACTACTACTTAACTTACAACAAAAAATAATACACCGGTGCTGCGCATCCTAGCAATCAGCTCAGGATAGTCTCTCCAGCTTACAACCATTGGCACAGCTCGTGCTGGTCAACCCAGCTTGCGACGTAGTGAACACCCAAAGCTGCATCCCGCTTCCACTACTACTTAACTTACAACAAAAATAATACACCGGTGCTGATCTAAACTATAATCCAAAACAGCTTCTCCCATCAGCTTAGCTCCAATCCTAGAACCATCTCATTTCCGAGCTATTCCATCTTAAAAGATGCTCCCTAAGCTGATCTATACGGATTAGTTTGCCACTAATCTGGGTGGATTAGACCGTTAATTGTCTCAGCTAATTACGGTCCTCACATTATGTGTGGTCAAGGTTGATTCTAGAATATAGTTCATTGAGTTAGGTTCACGCATGTCCAAAAGGGGAGTGATTTGATCAAAGGAATGAATTAGTTATGAGTTTTATGGCTAGCACGTGTCTTGGTTGCAGTCTGCGGGCGGGCATTGGGTTTGCAGACGTCGGATTGATCGTATCGTGCATTCTGGTTGGTTATGGTTGGTTCCAGAAGCTAGCCCATTGAGTTAGGGTCACGTGGATCAAGACGAGGATCGATTTGATTCGAAAATGAATTTTTAATTAATTTTATATTTTAATCGCTCAAACTGCATCTCATCAGGGAAAAAATATAAAGTCGGGTTTTTGAGGCCTAGGGTAAGCCTAATCTCATGAAATGTTTAAATTTTTTATTTAACGTTTATTTTATGATGTTTTAGTAATTTTTAAGAATTATTTTTGAATTATGAAGTTTTTCGTAAATTTTGAGCAAAAGAAAAGTTGTTACTTATAAGGCATGAGACAATTTTGCGGTAGAAATTTTGAGCTAGAGTAAAAATGTTTTGAAATGATGGGACTTTATTGTGGTTAACTATTACAACATGTGGGGTCAAGAGACGTCTCGGGAGCCACGTCAAATTACGAGATATGGGGTCGAGAGACGTCTCGGGAGCCATGTCAAACTACGAGGTATGGGGTCGGGGGACATTCCGGGAGCCATACCAAACTTGATGTGTATGGAAACCAGATAAGCACTGGGAAGACATACCAAACTTGATGTGCATGGAAACCAGATAAGCACTGGGGAGCCATACCAAAGTGACGTGTATAGAAACCAGACAAGCACTCGGGAGCTATACCAAACCTAGTACCATGGTTTTTATTTAGCTTGATCAAGCGACTTGAGGTTGAGGGACCACAATTGGGAAACACCAGAAAATCTTTTATTTATGAGTTATTTGCGTATGCATGAATTTTAAGAAAAATGATTTGCATTATTATGCATTTAAAGTCTGAGAAAATTATTTGAGTACAATTATTTTAATGTATGTGCATGTATATTTAGTCCTTGCTATCCTTAATTTTGTACTTGTTGAGCCTCTAGGCTCACTATATTTGATTTATGCAGTTGACGCGGAGACTGAGACTGAGGGGCAAGACCTTTGAGTGGATGGCAGTTCTGTTGGCACATTCCCAGCTACCTTGCGTTTTCCGCTGACGATGAGAGAGAGAAATATTTTTATTTTTATTTAAGTTTCAGTATTTTTTTTGGTGAAAAAAATTATACTTTTTCTTAGTTGAGGTTGTGTAGTACGATTGAAGGATTTCTTCAGTTCTTCAATTCTGTTTCAAATTTCTAAGTATCTTATGTTATTGAGTTTTATTAAACCTTTTGAGTTTCGATAAAAAAATTCCGAAATTATATTATTAGAAAAAGAAAATAGTTTGAGGGTGTTTACAAGTCTCCATACTTTATTTTGTCCATATTGCCTAAGTTCGTCCTGGAAAACTTATATCCAGCTTGAGTTTATTAAGGCTTCCTCTAATTTCTTAGGTTCTAAACGATATATGAATGTTAAACTAAATATTCGTCCATCTCTGGCCTCTCGTCCTAAGTGAAGTAGAAGGTTTCATATGACCAATTTGGGTGGATGATGTCTAGTCCACAGGAAACTAGGTCCAAGAAGATCTCCATCAATTTGGGTTGTCTGTTCTAGATCAGCTCGCTCTGGATCAAATTGCACTTCTTCAACTGGATCAGCTGGAATATCTTAAACTGAATCAACAATATCTCTATCTACTGGTTCAGCTTGGACTTTCTCAACATGGATCACTTCAGCTAGGGCAACTTGAGCCTCTTCTGTAAGATCAGCCAAACCCCCTAACATGTACCTCATCATGAATCAAATCAGTAAGGTTAGTATATCCAATCGATTACTAAAATCATATAATTGCAGCTGAATTAGAGTTAAAGTTAGATTCATAAAAAAACATGAATGGATTCCTTGACTGTTAACTTATGTTAATAAACACATGATCAGCTTGCTGATAGCTGAGTAACCGAAGAAACAAACAATGTCAGCACTGGCATCAACGCAGTCAAATGAACTTTATCATTATTATGAATGTAATATCTACAGCCAAACACCTTGAAGTAATAGATATCAGGTTGCTTTCCGTTCCAGATCTCATATGGAGTTTTTCCAAGATTTTTATTAATCATCGATCTGTTATGTGTATAGGATGCGGTGTTTACTTCTTTCGATCAAAATTTCTGAAAAATCCCAGAATCGGCAAGCATTGTTCTAGCAACCTCTTTTGAATTTTGATTAATTCAACCATTTTTGGTGAAATGGGAACATATTCAAGTAGGCTAGGATTGGGACAGATCTATTCTATAGTATATTAAATAGAAAAGAAGAGTAGCACCTGGTGGTACAGATAGTTCTATAGATGGGAGTTCACAGATCTTTGTTCACTATTACCAAGAAGATTATCTGTCCTCTGTGAGGCAAATGGATATGTCTTCCTTCCGGTCCTTCGAGAATTGATTTCTTTGTTGACTGAATGCATTGACTTCTACTTACCCGAATAACCCCCTAATAGAGATAATTCATTCTTAGTTTAAAAAAAAATTATCAAATTAGGCTGAGGTGATCCATCTATAGATAACTCATGTCTGATTCTATGATTATTGATATAGGAGGATATTTTTTATTTAAAAATTCGGTACCTCGATAACTCCTTATCCAATTTATAGAAACGGATTTATCATTTTAAATATTTTTTAAAACATTTATCAGTTGATATGAAGCCTAATAATTTGATGTTATAATATTACCCAAGTGAACCTAGAGTAATCATCACTGATAAACAAAGTATATCTCATTCCCCATAGGCTCATTACGAGTATTGGACCAAATTAGTCCATATGCAATAGCTTGAGGCTTCAAGATGAGCTTCACCCTTCGTTTTTAAAGGTAGATCGATCCCGCTTTCCAAGCTGAAAAGCTGAGTTTGTCTTTTGAAAAGTCCATTTTAGGAAGACCAGTGGAAAATTCATACTTGCAAAGGGCGAGAATGGCTTCAAAATTTATATGATATGCATTTTTGCCGTGATCAACATTTCAAAGAGTCATCAATCAAGAAATGTTTGGTAATGCTATTGTCCGATCCGGTCAATTCACATTGTAGGTGTTTATCGAGTCCTGTCAGTAAGGTTAGACCACTAGAGCTCTAAACTGTGCATGTGAATTTGAGAAAATTAACAACATAATTATTATCATACGGTTGACTAATGACTTGATCAAATTATAGCATAAATTTTCAACTAAAAATATATCTTTGATGTTGATGTTACCATGGACACCCTTGTCCAAAGTGTTATCTTTGGAGTTATCACCAAAAGTGATCTTAGGTCCATTGCTATAATTGATTTTTGTTATCAGCTTTGGATCTCCCATCATGTGTCTTGAACAACCACTTTCAAGATGCCAGGTATATCTTTTCAACAGTTCTCCTCGAGTGACCTTCAATCAAGAAACAAGTATTTTTGTACCCATGTCATTTTGGGTCTGGATTGGATTAGCCCTTTCAAGACCACTCTTGAATAACTCTAAAAATCTTTCAACTTTGTGTGTCCAGAAAATTTCGTGCAAAACCAGTGTGCTCTGTTGATATTATGTTTCAAATTATAATCAATAGGTCTGTTTCTCTCATGAACCTTTTTGTTTCGGCGTTGCTTAGCCTCGTTTGAGTTTCATTTTTGCTGGTTCAGATAATACGATCTTGATCTGAAGATCACTCTGGTCTTGCTCAATCTGTTCTTTGGCCATCTTGGCTTAGAACTCTCAGACTCTACATAGATTATTCCACATTTATTGTTCTGGTTCAGTTGAGCCACATGCTGATTTTCTCGAGTAACAAACTCAAAACAAATGAGCCGTGCTAGCCTAAAAAAGCCATTGCTTTAATGTCCACAACCAGACTTGATTGAGTATTTGCTTCACTCGATCTGCCTTCATTATCTTTGAAGCCTAAGCCTATTTTTCATTTACAGGCTTCAGAACCTCGTGTAGTTTTGTAAGTGAAGACTAAGTATGCAATTTATCATTCTCCATCATAAGCATTGGATTAATCGGGTTTATTATGGATCAGATCAGGCGCAAGCTGATCTTAGTGGAGCAGTTCGAAGCTGAACGGCTAGCATGAGAGTTGAGCTGGTTTTCTAGCGCGAGCTGATTTGAGTGAAGCAGCTTAGACGCGAGCTGTTCTGGGAGATGCGGTCTGAGTGCAAGCTGATTTGAGTTCTGTACGATCTGGATTCAGCTTGGGATGTACGTGAGCTGGATTCATCTTATTGTTTCCGATGCATTATGATGGTTAGAGTAAGTGTCCAACTAGCCAACTGTTGGTAGCGGGCTTTTTGACTCTATTGTAAAAATGATCCTTATTCATTTATATAATTTATATTCACATGACATTCTTTATATTTTCTTTTATTGCTCAAAATTGTTGGATAAAGACCTTGAATGTAATCTAGTGTATGTTAGATGTGATAGTGAATTGGAGGGATATCCTGAAACATATATAATAGTCTCTGTAAATTCTAAATCAGTTCATAGTCGATTGGACCGTCCGTAACAAGGATAAGGGCCACCCGAGCTTGAGACTAGCACCTGCGATGCAAAGTACCACGTCTCAATGTAGGGAACATGGATATGTTCTTAGCAAGCAGATGGATAGTGACCCACTGATCTACGAACTATCCTCGTTCGGACTTTCCAAGTAGTTATCAATTGACGAGTGGATTAAGTCCGAGGTCTTTGTTGTATAGATTTGTCCTTATTACTCGAAATGTAATTAAGACTCTACATGCTACTTTGACTCGTTTACCGACTACATGAGGATAATCAGGTGGCAAGGTTGGGTGAGGTCACGACGCATATAGGAGTCGATGATTTGTTCTCGAGAATTCACCACTCGCATGTGTGCATGGATGTCTATGCTATCTGAGGAGATAATAGTGTGACAAATATCTGGCCAGAGTACTAGATGTGTTTTAGTGTAAATGAGTTTACCTAGTGGCACATGCGATGTCATATTTTGATCGTTAATATGTATGCATGGATATCAAATCTCTAGCGACTCTCGATTTACCAATGGTCATTGATTCAGTGAGATATTTGAGTTGAATGGACCGTACTGTACGCTAACAATGACTGAATGGTTCTTGTAGGTACTATCAGTGATATCTAAGGGATCATGGGCCGATGCTGCTAGACATTTTACCATGGTTCGATGGATAAGTACGAAAATATGTTTTCGGAGTCACAAGGAGTTGTGAGCCCACGACTGTCTGTATCCCTAAACCATTGGGGTCACATAATTACTGGTTTCCCAATTCCGATACAGATATGGACCTCAAGATGTTGAATATAGTCGGGAGAATGAGTTCCAAAATTGCTTGCAGGAGTATGACTTCCATTTTACCTACTGGAGTGGAACTGCTATTTTTAGATTCACTGGTTCGAAATTTTTTTGCATCATAATATATAGTTTTGGAAACTTTACTCATCGGCACGATCTGATCATCATTCAGGATTATGATGAAACAAAGATAGATCCAAAGCTGGTTAGATCGGGCTTGGACTTGTCTTGGGCCATCAACCAAGTTTGAGCCCTTTTCTTCCACTCCTTAGCCTCATATTTATAGATGCTTCATAGATTCAAACATTGATCTGGATTATGAAGAAATCGCAACGATGGGTCCAAAGCTGGTTGGATCGGTCTTGGCCTTGTCCTGGGCCCATCAACCTAGTTTGAGCCCTTTTCAACCCCTCTGTAGCTTCCTATTTACAAATTGTTCGAGATTCAATGGTTAAATAGATACTATTTATAGATAACGATTTATAGATACTATTCAATCGTCGAATGGTCATCTCCCTCTGAGAACTGGTTGGAGCTGGGCACCTAGTAGCGAAAGGTTACTTCTTAAACATCCTATGTATGTTTAATATTTAATTTAATATGTGAGCATCCCCGACCGCCTCGATCGATCCGCGATGGACCAAACATCTTAAAATCTTACATTGCTTGTCGGGAGTGCGACCCGGATCTTCCGTACGCCAACGATGATGACTTATTTAACGTGTTCTTCGATCACTCTGGAATACAAATAAATACTTTATTTACATAAAACATACTTAAATTTCGGGTATAGTTATCTGATTTTACCTCTTGGGTACTTCAATTTGGTAAAAATACAATTAATCTATAGTGGTTATCATAAAATTGATTTCCATTGAAGATTAATTATGATGACTTTAATACCTTATCGTGTGACTTAATGTACAAAAATCATATTCCATGCACACCAGAGAACACAAAATGTACTCAATTAAACTACCTAAATGGGGATACCATGTATCTGATTTAACGCCTTTGATATCCAATTTGATAAGAAAATATAATTACCTTCTATAGTCACCATAAAACAAAGTGACATAGTATTTTCTTTAAAATGTACATATTAGTTGTGTTCATTCATAATACTTTTAGTAATCATTATTATTCATACAAGTAATTCACCATAATATTTAATGAAATAATATGATACTTACTTTGATATTATACTTAAAAATTCATTCATGATACTTAATTTTACTATAAAATGATAAGATGATACTCTCATTCATAATATTATAGTAATCATCTATTATACATACCAGTAGTATTCATAAAAGAATACTTAATTTGATATTATACTAACTAGCATTAGGGATGACAATTTTCCCCGTGGGTTTGGGGGCCCATAGGGGAAACTCGAAACGGTCGAGTATGAGACTTTTTGAAATCCCCGAATAAAAATGGAGATGGGGATGATAATAGTACTCCCATCCTCGAACTCCCCGATAATGTGTGTGTATATATAAATATAATAATATTACTATACTTATTTAATATTACTATTATTATTTAATAAAAATAATATTACTGTTCTTATTTCATGTATATTGTTAGACAAAAAACCTTTAAAACTTAAATAATAATCTATTATAACATTTATATGTATATATATTTGTAATATATATTATCCGATATATTAAAAGCGTGTATGTAATAATAATATAGAATAACACATAATCATCGCGGGGATGGGGATCCCCGAATTATTGGGGGAGCGGGGGGATGGTAATGGTAAAACCGACCCCGCCCCACCCCGATGCCATCCTAACTAGCTTTCATTCATAATACTTGTCAGGTCCGGTGTTCATAGTACCGACAAAAGCACAAAATTAGCGCTAAAATACGGAAGCTTAAAAAGTGCTTAAAATTTTTCTTTGCCTTGAAGAATAGAGCTTGAAAGTAAGTGCATACTCAAAATACAGATTTTGATTCAAAAGCCATCAGTAATAAACAACATCACCACAACCACATATGTATATATAGCTCAAAAAATCGAATTATAGTTTAAAACAACTATACAGGGCATCCCCTGGCAATGACTCGATACAAATATATATATAACTGGGACACACCGACATCTCTGTTGCTCCACCAGCTGATGCTACCCAAGGACAAGCTGAACCACCTGAAAAACCTGCAGTGGCCAACACCCGACCAAAGCATCCCCAAAGGGAAAACACAACAAGGTCAAACCTCAGTACGAAGAGCAATAATAAAACAACCATCAAATAAAACATGCAACATATTGTGTCGTGCAATGCATGAAAGGTACCAAGAATCATTGGTATCCAAAAGCACAACGACTCAGCTGGCAATCAATGACATAGTGGGCACAACGCATGTGAGTATATGGGAGCTACCCACTCGGCTCAAACACAGTACCAGAAGCACAAATTACAACTCAACTCGCTGGTGTCCTAAGCTAGTGAGAGTGTGGGAGCTACCAACTCCATCTCATAGCGGCAAAACCATCACAGCAGGGAGAAGAGGTATGCGGGTGCTACACGCTCGGCCTCATTTTATTTTCACAAGAAATCTTCCTGGTACTATTATCAGCAACAACAATCGGTTCTCAAAAGAATTAGGCTCAACATGAAATGCGTGTATGCAATGCCTGTTGGCACAACGGCGGATCCAGATCCCGCACCCCGGGCACAACGAAAGAATTAAAACTTTTAAGCCCGGGAAGGGTCAATACAATAAATAATGAATCTAAACATACATAGGATGTTTAGAATATTACCTTGTTGGCATCCAGGCGTCTGGCTTCGACCAGTTCCATGAGGGAATTGGTACTTCAACGGTTGAACAGCTCCGGCAGTTTTCAACCCATAGTATTAGTTGTCAATACAAATTTTGGTATGAGTAAAATGAATACCCATGGTCCCTATTTATAGATTTTCCATGGGCTTAAACCAGGTTAATGGGCCTGGGTCGAGCCCAGACCCAGTGAACATTTGTTTCAAGTCCATCGTTATGGCTTCATCATAATCCCGATCGACGATCAGATCGGACCGATCTTCATAGTTTACAAAACTGAACATTATGATATGAAAATAATTTTTCAGACCACCTAATCCAAAATAGCAGTTAGTCCCCTATCATATTTAAGGATAGTCATACTAGTACAAGCCAATGTAAAGAAATCACATTTCCACCCCCAGTTAATTTTAGGAAGTCACACTTCCATCCTTCCTCCTACTATACTCAACAAATTGAGCTTAATTTCCGTACGAAAATTGAGAAACCAGTACTTGTGTGACCCTCAATGGTTCAGGGTACACCTAGTCGTGGACTCACAACATTTGTGACATGGAAAACACATTTTTGGACTTACCCATCGGATCATGGTAAAGCGTCTAGCAACATCGCCCCATGATCCCCTAGATATCACTGATAGTGCCTGCGAGAACCATTCGGTCATGGTTAGCATACAGTACGGTTCTTTCAACTCAACTATCCCGATCGAATCAAAGACCATTGGTAAATCGAGAGTCGCTAGAGATCCGATAGCCATGCATACATCTTGGAGATCAAATAGTGACATCGCATGTGTTACTAGGTAAACTATTTAACTAAAACACATCTAGTACTCTGGTCAGAGATTTGTCACACTATTATCTCCTCAGATAATATAGGATATCCATGCACAAGGGCAAGCGGTGAATCCTCGACAACGAAGCATCGACTCCTACATGCATCGGGACCTCACCCAATCTCGCCACCTGATGACTCCAACTGAGTCAGTAAATGGGTCAAAGCGAGGTACCTATCATGTAGAGTCTTAATGAAGTTTCGAGTAATAAGGACTAATCTGTACAACCAAGACCTTGGACTTAATCCACTCAACAAATGATAACCACTTGGAAAGTCCGAACGAGGGTAGTTCAATAGATCACCAGGTCACTATCCATCTGCATGCTCAGAGCATCACTATGTTCCCTACCAATAAAACATGGTACTTTGCATCGCAGATGCTAATCTCAAGCTCGGACGGCCCTTATCCTCTTTTAGACGGCTCAATCGACTATGAATTAGTTTAGAATACATAGTGACTATTAGATGTGTTTCATAATAGCCATCAAATCCACTATCATGTCTAACATACACTATAGTGCATTCAAGGTCATTATCCAACAATTGTAATCATAATACTGATGATAAAGAATGCCATAAAAGAATGAGAATTTCATAAATAAAGATCGTTATACATAGAGTCAACAAGAACCCACACGCCACAAGTTGGCTAGTTGGGCACCTACTCTAACAATCTCCCACTTGCCCTAAAGCCAACTACTCATCAGACATAGTCCCATTGCTTCGTGATGTTTTTCAAATAATGGTCCTCACAAGGGCTTCGTAAATGGATCAGCAATGTTGTCTACAGAGGAAACTCTCTCAACTGCTATGTCACCTCTAGCCATAATATCCCGGATTATGTGGTATTTTCTCAGTATATGTTTGGATCTTTGGTTAGACCTAGGTTCCTTTGCTTGCGCAATGGCACTCATGTTGTCACAGTACATCGGGAATGGACCAACTCCTTCAGGAATTACACCCAACTCAAATGGATCAGCAATGTTGTCTACAGAGGAAACTCTCTCAACTGCTATGTCACCTCTAGCCATAATATCCCGGATTATGTGGTATTTTCTCAGTATATGTTTGGATCTTTGGTTAGACCTAGGTTCCTTTGCTTGCGCAATGGCACTCATGTTGTCACAGTACATCGGGAATGGACCAACTCCTTCAGGAATTACACCCAACTCTTGGACGAAATTCCTCATCCAAACCGCCTCTTTAGCATCAGCTGAGACTGTAATGTACTCAGCCTCAATGGTTGAATCCGTGATGGTGTCTTTCTTGGAACTATTTCAAGAGAGCACCACCATTGAGCATGAATACAATTACTGAGGTTGACTTCGAGTCATCCACATCGCATTGGAAGCTAGAATCAGTGTAGCCTTCCAATTTTAGTTCACCACCCCCATAGACCATGAACATACTCTTAGTCCTTCGTAAGTACGTAAGAATATCTTTCACAGCCTTCGAATGTATTTGACCGAGGTTGACTTGGTAGCGGCTCGTGACACTCTCATATGCATCATCCGATCTAGTCGAGATCATACCATACATAATACTACCTCTTGCCGAGGCATATGACACACATGTCATACTCTCTATCTCCTCATCAGTCTTCGGACACATAGACTTAGATAGAGTGACCCCGTGGCACATAGGTAGGTGCCCTCTCTTGGACTCTTCCATACAGAACCTCTTTAGTATGGTATCGATGTAGGTCGCTTGGGTGAATCGGAGCATCCTTTTCGATCTATCTCTATAGATCTGTATTCCCAGAATATAGGATGCTTCACCCATGTCCTTCATCGAGAATCTACTAGACAACCATACTTTAGTTTACTACAGCATTCCTACATCATTTCCAATGAGTATAATATCATCAACATAAAGTACAAGGAATGTCACAGCATTCTTAACTAACTTCTTGTACACACATGACTCCTCGAGATTTTTGATGAAACCAAATTCTTTAATTGTTTCATCAAATCTCAGGTTCCAACTTATCGATGCTTGCTTGAGACCGTAGATAGATCTCTGAAGTTTTCATACTTTATGCTCACTTCCTACGGATGTGAAACCCTCAAGCTGTGTCATATAGATCTCTTCCTTAATGTTTCCATTAAGGAACACAGTCTTCACATTCCATATCTGATAGTCGTACCATGCGGTTATGGCTAGCAGGATTCTAATTGACTTGAACATTGAAACTAGTGAAAATGTTTCATCATAGTCAACACCTTGCCTTTGAGTGTAACCTTTTACGACCAGGCGTGCCTTGTAGGTAAATACCTTACCATCAGGCCGAAGTTTTCTCTTGTATATCCATTTGCACCCAATAGGAACGATTCCTTTGGGAGGATTTACAGGAGACCAAACTTGGTTCGAATGCATTGAGTCAATCTCAGATTGCATTGCTTCAAGCCACAAATTAGAATCAGCATCAGAAATTGCCTCCTTGAAGGTTCTTGGATCATATCCAACAGTTTGATCACTTTGATCATCTTCAAGCAGGAAACCATATCTAACAGGAGCCCTAGGAACCCTCTCAGATCTCCTAGGTGTGTCCATATCAAGTATTGGCTCTTGAGGTGTGGGAGATTCACTTGGTACTTCAGTTGGTTCTCGAACTTCTTCGAGTTCTACTATATTGCCTTTTATATCAAGTAGAAATCCTTTTCCAGAAAGGTTGGAATTTCTAGAAAAAAACACTTTTGTTTCATTTGGATAGTAGAAGCAGTATCCAATAGAATTCTTTGGATACCCAATGAAGTATCATAAGATGGATCTATTATCCAACTTATCTCCTACTATATTGCCTTTTATATCAAGTAGAAAATCCTTTTTCCAGAAAGGTTGGAATTTCTAGTAAAAAAACACTTTTGTTTCATTTGGATAGTAGAAGCAGTATCTAATAGAATTCTTTGGATACCCAATGAAGTATCATAAGATGGATCTATTATCCAACTTATCTCCCACTGTCTGTTTCACGTAAGCAGGACATCCCCAAACCCTCAAGTACGAGTACCTGGGTGGCTTGCCCATCCATATCTCATATGGAGTTTTATCCACTGCCTTGGTTTGGATATTGTTCAACAATATTACCTCTGTTTCGAGCTCATAGCCCCAAAACAAGGTAGGATGTTCAGTGAATCTCATCATAGATCGAATCATGTCCATCAAGATTCGATTACGACGTCCGCTACATCATTTAGTTGTGGTGTGGTCGGAGGGGTCCACGGTGAGAGAATCCCATTCTCCTTAAGATAGTCTTGAAATTCGGCACTCAAGAATTCTCCACCTCGATCGGATCGAAGTATTTAATACTTTTTTTCAATTGATTTTTTACTTCAGCCTTGAATTCTTTGAATGTTTCAAAGGATTCAGACCTGTGCTTCATTAAGTACAAGTACCCATACCTAGAGTGATCATCGGTAAAGATGATGAAGTAGGTGTGACCGGACTTAGTACCAATGCTAAGTGGGCCAAACACATCAGTATGGATAAAATTCAATAGGACTTAAGCACATTCAGGCTTGCCCGTGAAGGGCAATTTTATCATTTTTCCCTTGAGACAGAATTCACAAGTTGGTAATGAGTTAATATCAAACATATTAAACTTGTCGCTCCTAATCAAGTTGTTCATCCTATTTAACAAAATATGTGTTAGAACATGCATCGATTATTTAAGGTTTTGTGTAAATCAAAAAGGGAGAGATTGATGGATCTGTTTACACAGATCCTGATTAAGTTTTGAATTACACAAAACCTATTATTGTGTTTCTAACAATTCTACTTAGTGTACAGATTTTAGGATCGAAGAAGAAGATGAACAGTAGCAAAATCTGTCCAGTCGATGGTTTGAAAAGACAAAGTTCACAGCTGGTTTGATCAATCTTTGTAAACGACAGCTGGATTAGCAATGGAGACGTCCAAAGTAGAGTCAGTTGTTCGTAATCAGGCGGAGGCCAATTTAGACCAGCAGCTGTAATATTTTCTAAAGAGTGGAGAAAGAATCGAAGAAGAAGATGAACAGTGGAGCGCTAACAAGAGCTGGTATCAGCAATGATGACGTAAACTTATCTATTGGAAGAAGCTACGAACAGCAATGATGACATCAGCAGTGATGTCATCACAATCAGAAGTTGAGCAAAAGCTATCAGCAGTTTGTGTATCGAGGAATAGAGCAAAAGCTGTCGACAGCAAGGAGTTGAAGAATATATAAGAAACTGTCAACAGATATTGAAACAGTGCAAAGAACGCTTGCTGACAACAGCAAACATAACAGTGATCAGCAGATGGCTACAGTGTTCAGCAGTGAGCTACAGTCACAACCAACAGATGATATTTGAAGATAGCGACAGCAAAACAATGTCATTTGGATTAATGGATACAACAGCGTTTTGCCTTCGCACTAAAGATTTCAGCAGATGGTTTGTGCGTTGATGATAACCAGCAGGTGCTCTACAATGATAACAAAATGGTGTCGCTTGAATTAGTTGACACGACAAAGTTTTGAATTAACGCAAGATCAATCGTTGTGCTTGAAAATCAACCAGTCGATGGAAGAACATACATGTTGAAACCAGCAGGTGCATTCATTCATATGTGTTCCAGTCGCATAATTGCAAACGACGAAGGTAGAGCTGGTTATCAAAAGGGATTTCAGGATATCAGTCGTTGCAAAGCATTCAGTTGTTGATCAGCAGTTGAACACAATGAAGCGAAGCAGTTGACTAATCAGTAGTCTAGTGTAGAGCTTAATCAGCTGTTGGTATAGATCAGCTGCTGGAGCATAAGCCAAAATCAGAAGATCAACAGAAGCTGTTGGACGCAATCAACGCTCAAGATGGAAGAATCAATGGCTGAGATTAAGTCGTGCAAAATGCCTTAAATCAATGGAACAAGATTTGTACTATTCTGGGAAATAGTACAATATATAGAGGAGCATTGTACGCATTTGGAAGGAACACAAATTGGCCTTGACAAGCGCAGAAGAGATTTGTATTCACGGTCTAACAGCCATATTTGAACAGAGGCTATTTAAGGGAGGAGAATTGAAGGAAGAAGGAGATGACCAGAGCGCTGTTGCAGAATACTTTGATTGCACAGTGCACCAGCAGAGGGAAAATGAACCAGAAGCGAAGCTGTCAACTATCATACTAGAGAAAGCTTAATTGCAGTTGACAGCGGAGCTAGAATTAGCTTGTGTAGAGCATTTCCCTAGTGTGTGAGAAACAGAGAGTTGAGCATTTCATTGTAACAATCTCACACACAGATTCACTTGCACATTTCGTGAGTTGAGCTAAATTGATTAGCGAGTGAATCAAAACCTGTTTCAATCAGTTACCGTCCAAGCACGAAGACGTAAAACGCTGTGTATGTAGTCTTTGAACAGAGACATTAAACAAGTTCTGAGTGAACGGTCGTGGGCTGGTAGAGTCTAGGAGTTCTCGTAGCTGCTGGTTGCGGATTGGGTCTGTACACGTTGTATAGATCAAATCTTCTAGTGGAGCCTTTCGAGGTGGAAGAAGGGGAGACGAATGACATTGAGGTCCGAACTTCCAGAAACAAATCGATGGAGTATTGTATTCTGTTATTCATTCAGCACCTGCATTTTATTTAGCACGCATAACAAATATACACTTGCACACACAGTCGAATAGATTTATGTTGAACATAAATCTGTTTGCATCATTTTAAAATAAAATGATTCAGTTCCGGTGTTTTCCGCATGATTTAAATTCATACCAGATCTGTCTCCGGTGCTCTCTGTTTTTAAGTGTTCAAGAACCAAAGGTATTGCACCTTCTTGTGATAAGCAGCGCGCAAAAACTTTCAATTTCTCAAAAACGGCGCCTGCTATCTTTTGATCCTTATTTTTCCGGACCAACAATATGACCTATCCTAGCATGCCAAAATTGTGCCGGATTCATACTATCATTTTCCTTTTGATTGTTGTTGTATGTGTTTCCACATCATGAGTTGGAACTTCTCTCAATTTTAAGTTGTATAGATCGTTTTCGCGTTCTCCAATTCCAATTAAACATTCATTCTTGTAAATATTGCAAATCGAATTAGCAAAATGATAAGAATATCCATCACTATCAAGCATAGAAAATAAAATAATGTTCTTTATTAATTTGGGAACAAAAAAAATGTTTTTTAGAAACAAATTAAAATTCGAAGAAAGAAATAAATAAACATCTCAAATAGCTTCGGCCGCAACCCTTGCTCCATTGCCAATCTTCAAGTAGGTCTCACCCTCCCTAAGACGCTTACTTCTTGTCATTACCTTCAAGTCATTGCAGATATGAGATCCACATCCGGTATCAAGTACCCAAAAAGTCGAGTTAAGAGACATATTTATTTAAATGTAGAATATACCTTTTGTAGTTCGCAGCTGCTCGAGAAAATCCCTACAGTTCCTCCTCCAATGCCCAGGCTTGTGGCAGTGGTGGTAGACATCTTCAGATTTGTTTGGCTTTGGAGCCCTTGCCTTGGGCTTCTTGGTGGGCTTTTCCTCCTTTGTATGGGCAGAACGCTTCTTACCCTTATGTTTGGGCCCTTTTCTTCGTAGAGGGAGAAGAGACCAAAAGGAGGACGGGCTTGTCCTTCTTTATGGTCCCCTGAAATACGACAAGCATGTTTACCACCTCTTTAAGGGTCGCATCCAGCTTGTTCATGTTAAAGTTGACCACAAAGGGGTCAAACACAGCAGGGAAGGAGAGGAGAAGCAGATCCACAGATAGCTCATGTGGAAGCGTGATTTTGAGGCCAACTAGCTTCTCAATGAGACAAATCATACGGATCCCATGCTCATGGACCGAAGTCCCATCGTGCATGCGGCTCGTCATGAGCTCTTGAGGAGAAGAGACCAAAAGGAGGACGGGCTTGTCCTTCTTTATGGTCCCCTGAAATACGACAAGAATGTTTACCACCTCTTTAAGGGTCGCATCCAGCTTGTTCATGTTAAAGTTGACCACAAAGGGGTCAAACACAGCAGGGAAGGAGAGGAGAAGCAGATCCACAGATAGCTCATGTGGAAGCGTGATTTTGAGGCCAACTAGCTTCTCAATGAGACAAATCATACGGATCCCATGCTCGTGGACCGAAGTCCCATCGTGCATGCGGCTCGTCATGAGCTCTTGACAGTAGTGAACCTCTCCATCCGAGAGTTCTCCCCATATATCTCCTTGAGATGAAGGTGCATGTCAGCAACATACTCCGTCTTATCAAATCGCCGTTGCATTCCATTGCACATTGATCCCATCAAATAGAAATGTGCTTTAAGCTCGTCTTCCCACCATTTATCCAGTTTTTCAAGCTCCTCAGGACTGCCGTGCGACCATTGCTGGGGGGGCCCCGCAACGCCCATCAAAACATGTGCGTGTGGCATGCGCGACAGGCCCGCAACGCCCGCCGCAACATGCGCGTGTGATGCACGCATCGGCCATCGCGATACCCGCCGCAATGTGCGTGCATCTGGTGCGCACGACGGGCGGCAGCTATGCGCGACAGGCGCGCGGTGGCTGTTCGGCGGAATTTTTTTTTTGAAGATTTTGATGCAATTCAGGCAGATACTGTGAGACCTGATTTTGTATTAATGATTAATTGTTGGAATTAATCGGTGGATTTGGAGATTTTGTGTTTCAGATCTCTGTTTTGTGTTGCATTTTCGGGTTCCTTTTCGTGTATTGAGCAATTCTGGATGCTTTCGTGTTTTTGAGTTTTTGAGGCGAAAGCTGGTTGTGGACTAGCAGCTGGTCGGTGGCGAAAACAGTCGTAGCTTGTTTTAGTAGCGCAGGGCTTGAAACGCCGTCGTTTGAGATGTTGCGACTGGGTGTGCACTGTAGCTGCGACTGGTTTTATGCGAGGAGTTGTTGCGTCTGGATGAGCAGTAGAGAGCTATGGTCAACGCGGGTCAGCGCTCCTGTGCTTGCGACTGGTTGTGTTGGTACGTTGCGACTGGTACCAGACGAGGGAAGCGTTGTGCGTTGTTTTGTGTTTTGCGTCTGGATGACCAGCAGCTGGTATTAAGGATTGAGCATCCTATGCGACGTCTTCTACTGTAGCCTGTAGCGGGTAGTGATCACTGTAGTTAGCGACTGGATTTGTTTAGCGTGGCTCGAGATTTCATCAGCTGTTGGTTCTTGCGTCTGCTGGTTTGGGAAATTGTTTGCGTCGACTGGTTTTGTCGGTGGACGATTATTTGAAGTGATTCCAGTCGTTGCTAGTGCTATTTATAGGAAGACTTGGTCTTCGATTCGTGATATCATTTCCCATACTTAGCAAATATTTCCAGCCTTTCGTTCCTTATCTTTCGAACCCTAGAACACTGTTCAGCCGTGAGCTTTCCGGTGATTTCCCGTCGTTCCGGTGGTTGTTTTGGCTCGTGCGAGGTAGCGTTGGACTCCCCTTGAGAAGCTCTTCCAATTCATACCAGTTTTAGAAGCTGTAATTGGCTAGTCGAGGAACGCGAAGTTGCTGCCGTTCGAGCGTTGCGTCGTTCTGGTAGAACTACGTTCTGGTTTTCGGCGAGACCTTGTTCCTAGCCATAGTTTTTAAGTTTTCTATGTAATTGTTGAGGTATATTGGGCAGCTGGTCGAGTGAGACTCCCAGCCGTGAGCTTGATTAGCAACCTGTTAGATTTACGTTGTGTATGCCGTGTGTTTAACAGGCTTTTACCAGAGTCTTCGGGATTTCTCGCAGGGTTAGTCGTTGCTCAGTATAAGGTACGGATTTGAGCTTATATTACGGCGAGGTTATGGCTTGGATGATTGTAGTTGCTGGTATGTGGAATTGCCGTGCCTGCTGGTTGTGTCCTGTTGAGGATTGTGTATGCTATTTGTGTATTTGCTGCGCTGCATATGTTTCTATGCTTGCATTTCCACATGTTGCATACACGCATGGTATTCCTTTCCAGTTTTGGTAGTCTTTATACCATTGTTGTATTGTTGTTATTTTCTTACCAGGATGTGAGGGCGAGCGGCAATACCACACTCTCATCTCCCTGCTGGTATCGTAGCCACCATGCGCCGAGTGGTTAACTACCACAGTTCATGGGCGAGCCAACAGCAGGTTGAGTTGTTTGATGCAT
>KV018119.1:132648-145301 GCA_001598015.1 Dorcoceras hygrometricum
GCGGGTAGGGGGGGTTTGTATCAGGGCGAGGGGCTTACTCCCCCACTGTTAACACACCCTGTGGCCACTGTACGTTGTCGATGATTCTTGGAGCTATGTTTGAGTTCCTTAGCTCCCTTGTGGGTCGAGCTTTCCATTGTTTCGGTGTCTCATGCATAGCATCTGCATTTTATTCCTTGCTGTTTATTTCTGTTGTATTATTGCTCTCCGTACTGGGGTTTGACCCCATGTCCCTCCGGGGCTTGGTTTGTTTCTTTGTTGCGTTGTTTTCAGGAAGCCCAGGTTCTACAGCTGGTCGGGGTTTCAACCCAGCTGGTGGTGCCCCAGGAGGTGGCTAGTGTGTCCCAGTAGCATATATCATATATATATATATGTATCAGTTAGCCAGGGGGATGCCCGGCGCTTTGTTGTTGTACCAGTAGGGGAATATGATACATGGACTTATGTATGCTTTGTGTTGTTGAATGTTTATGATTTGGGAACTTATTTTTAAGTATTGTTGTATTTTAATTTAAATTATATGTTTAAAACCGTCGGGCCTAAAAGCGAAAATTTTACCCACTTTTTGATAGCTTCCGCATGTGTTTATCTGTTGTGAGCACGAGGCCTGACAGATACAATGTATTGACAGAGCCGATCCAAAGTTCTGATACCATTGTTGGTGCAGCGGCGGATCCGGATCCCGCTCCCTGGGCGCATAAGATTTAAAAATTTTAAGCCTGGGAACGGTCAATACACTAAATAATGAATCTAAACATACATAGGATGTTTAGAAGATTACCTTGCTGGTGTCTAGGCGCCTAGATCCGACCAGTTCCACGAGGGAATTGGCACTTTAACGGTTGAACAGCTCCAGCCTCCTAATTCGGTCCACGACCGGAATCTCAATTCCTTCGTTGGCTTGCACTAGAAAACCAACAAACGTTTCGTGAACGGAATCACCTCTCCGAGACGGTCGGAACAACTTACGACGGTGGACGCGACGACGACGAAGGGAAGGGAGGAGGAGAAGGAAAAATATAACTAAAGGGGAAAAGAGAGTTCTCAATCCAGAGGATTAGTTGTCAATACAACTTTCGGTGGGAGTAAAATGAATACCCACGGCCCCTATTTATAAATTTTCCATGGTCTTAAACCAAGTCAGTGAAAGTTGGTTTCAAGTCCATCGTTGTGGCTTCATCATAATCCCGATCGATGATCAGATCGGATCGATTTTCACAGTTTACAAAACTGAACATATGATGTGAAAACAATTTTTCACACCATATAATCCAAAATAGCAGTTAGGCCCATATCAGGTTTAACAATAGTCATACTAGTCCAAGCTAATTTTAAGGAAATCACATTTCCATCCCCAGTTAATTTTAGGAAGTCACACTTCCATCCTTCCCACTACTATACTCAACAAATTGAGCTTAATTTCCGTACGGAAATTGAGAAACCAGTACTTGTGTGACCCTCAATGGTTCAGGGATACAGCTAGCACAACTCTTTGTGACTCCGAAAACACATTTTTGGACTTACCCATCGGATCATGGTAAAGCGTAAAGCAACATCGCCCCATTATCCCCTAGGTATCACTTATAGTGCCTGCAAGAACCATTCGGTCATGGTTAGCGTACAGTACGATCCTTTCAACTCAAATATCCTGATCGAATCAACGACCATTGGTAAATCGAGAGTCTCTAGATATTCTATAGCCATGCATAAATCTTGGAGATCAAATAGTGACATTGCATGTGCTACTAGGTAAACCCATTTACCTAAAACACATCTAGTACTCTGGTCAGAGATTTGTCACGCTATTATCTTCTGAGATAGCATAGGATATCCACGCACAAGGGCGAGCGGCGAATTCTTGACAACGAAGTATCAACTCCTACATGCATCGGGACCTTACCCAATCCCGCCACCTGACTGACCCCAATGAGTCGGTAAACAAGTCAAAGTGAGGCACCTATCATGTAGAGTCTCAATGAAGTTTTGAGTAGTAAGTTATCTTCTGAGATAGCATAGGATATCCACGCACAAGGGCGAGCGGCGAATTCTTGACAACGAAGCATCAACTCCTACATGCATCGGGACCTTACCCAATCCCGCCACCTGATGACCCCAAATGAGTCGGTAAACAAGTCAAAGTGAGGCACCTATCATGTAGAGTCTCAATGAAGTTTTGAGTAGTAAGGACTAATCTATACAACCAAGACCTCGCACTTAATCCACTCGACAAATGATAACCACTTGGAAAGTCCGAACGAATGTAGTTCGATAGATCACCAGGTCACTATCCATCTGCATGCTCAGAACATCACTATGTTCCATACCAATGAAACGTGGTACTTTGCATCGTAGATGCTAGTCCCAAGCTCGGGCGGCCCTTATCCTCTTTTGGACGGCCTAATCGAATAGGAACTAGTTTAGGAAACACAGTGACTATTAGATGTGTTTCATGATAGCCATCAAATCCATTATGTCTAACATACACTATAGTGCATTCAATTTCTTTATCCAACAATTGTAATCATAATGATGAAGATAAAGATGTCATAAAAGAATGAGAATTTCATAAATAAAGATCGATATACATAGAGTCAACAAGAACCCACACGTCACAAGTTGGCTAGTTGGGCACCTACTCTAACAATGCCAACAACACTCATATGACACATGCAATAAATACGTGAGAAATAGCTCCACAATATAAGAACAGAAATGGCGGCTAGGAAGATCAGTGCACAGCCACAGGCACAACATTATACACAACAAGTTAGTTCGACAACTTAGTACAATCATAAAAGGTTACAACAACTCAACACACGCACAAGAAGGCTACGGCAGCTCAGCACACAGCCATAATACGTTCACATGCTTATCGCAAGGCTGTTAATACAAGCTCAAATTCGTACCTTGAGAAGATATTACCAAATACCTCAACTCAAAGCTCACGCAGAACAGATTACGTGCACACTGTCCCGCCAGCTCTCGGCCAACAGCTCAGGACCAGCTCATGGCAAAAACAACAAGAAAGGTACAGTCTACCAAGATATCTAAGAAATCAGATCGAGTTAAAGATCACACAGCTCATATCCAAAGCTTCACAATTCGGCCAGCCTAAACTCACAAACCTATGTCACCTGAAGCGAAATTCAACTCAACAGGAAATCACGAATACATCTCACGTAGATTATCTTAGATTTCCTCAGTCCTTCCTCCTCACGAATCCAAACTAGTGCAGAAATGTCGAGCTTGAATAGACGTTTTTGACCATGGTACCCTCGCTCAAAACTGATCGGTCAATCTCTAGCGATCGAGAAAATACCAGTTCGGGTGAACAGTGTGTAGACGAGGGTTTGAGAAACTAACTATCGGGAGCTCTCAGGAGAAGATAAATTAGTGGCCTAAAACTGACTAAGTGTTGGTCAACGAGCAGATATATATACTTAAGTTCTTCATATCATGGCTATAGTGTTTTCAGATCCGCTTAGACCTCGCCACTGTATTCAGCCCAGGCATGCAGCTCGACACGCGTACTCAGACTAGCTCTCGCTCCCAACAGTTCATGTTCACAACAGATTAAACTCACAAAACATATCACACTCATCAAAAAGATCACACTCTCGCTAGTGATTTAGCTTTTGTAAGTTACTCAGATCTTGCACAAACATATGATGCACCCTCCAGCACAGAAGAAATGATCAGCTCTCACCAAAGCTGACCATCACCAACAGCTCTTGCCCAAAGCAGAAACCACCAGCTCTTATCCAGTCTGATAACCACGAACAGCTCTCGCCTATGATGAAATCACTAAACGACGTGGCATAACACCCATGATCTGATCAATCAGCTCAGGGCACCCAGAACAGCCCTAATCTGAATCCAGCTTACGCTCCAGCTTGAAACAGCTTAGACTTATACAGCAAAATCCCAGAGTTGTTCACCTCTATGCTGTTTTCCCTCGCGATCGAAAAACTCGTTCAACACACAATGAAGCAGTTCAGCTTAGAACTATTCCACTCAGATCAGCTCTGGCCTGATCTGATCCATGCCAAACCCGACACAAAAAGCAACAACAGTTTACACCAGAATTGTTCTTTGCCATCAGCTTTCAACCCACACTGATTAACCTAATAGCACAGCACCACGTCCCTAATCTCACCACTTGGCTCTAAACGCTGCGTAACTCCTAGAGCTGAATCCAGTTTACGTCCTACTACTCAAACTGGTATCAGCTCAGCTCTCACTATCCAGATCAGGTTGCACGCTCTGAACAGCACAGAGCATTCAGCTCAGCTTATGGTCTCCAGAATAGTACGCGCTACGCTAGCTCAGCTTATGCCAACCAACTCAGTTCATGCACCCTCTTCTCAGCTAGCAACACGTAGATCAGCTTGAAGTTCTCAACTCAGTATGCATCATACAGGTCAGCTTGTGATGCTCTATTCAGCTTATGATTATTACTGTGAGATCCGAAAAGCTGATAAGATTAATTTAGTTAATTAATCGGGTTTGTTTGAGATCAGCTTTGAGTCGATATGCGTGGAGAAGCTATCGGGTTCTGTTTGTCTTTAGAACAGCTTCGGTTAGTTGAGTTCTTTCGTGGAATCTGTTTAGTAGCGAGTGTTGGGTCATCGCTGAATGTTAGTGTTCAGCAGTGGTGACGTAAGCACTGTCGCTGAGTGGTTGTTTTCAGCAGTCGTAGCAAGATCAGTTGTCGCTAGTGCTCAGATGTTGCCTAGCATGTTTTTTAGCGGATGCTTATACGTCGTCGTTTGGATTAGTTGGAACGACAGTGTTTTGGGTTAGCAAAGGAGACTCAGCTGTGAGTTGCGTTAGCGTCAGCTGTGTGAGAGATCTGTTGTTGCGTTGCGAACAGATGTTGGTTTGTTGTTCAGCAGTTAATAGCAGGTGACGTGTCCAGTTACGACAGTAGTTCTCTGCGACGTCGTTTGAGTTAGTAGAGATCTATTTTGGTTTAGAGCGAGATCTGTTGCAAGATCTGTTAGCGAGCGTGAATATAAGTTGTTATAGTTTAAGTTGTCGGTGGATTTGTTCCCAGTATCTGTCACCAGTGAGATTTAATAGGGAGCTTGGCCTTGTTCTCTATTATTGCTTCCCGACACTTAGAATATTTTCCCGATTGCTACTCTCTATCGTCGATACCCTAGCTACTGTTCACTGAACCTTATCTACCCCAGATGCCGACGAGAGCGAGAGTTGGAGCAATGGACTCCTCTTGCTGAGACGCTTCGTTTGGTACTGCTTTACAAACATTTGCTTGAAGCTGGTGAGGTGTGCGAAGGCATCTCCCTTGGTAGTATGTTAAAATAAGCATTGGATTTTGCTCCTAGCTTTTTGGGGTAAGTTTAGATCCTACCTTTAAGCTTCGTTTAGAGCTTTCTGTTGAATTGAGTGGTAGGGTAGCGCTGGTGGAGTTCGTAACTCCCAGCTGTTGTTTTCTGTGCTTCGGTCCTTGAGTAGTTGTTTGTGTTGGCTTAGCAGGTGCTGGATCTGCATTGCTCGGACCCTGTTTGTAGTAATTGTTGCACAAAAGATTGAGGTACGGGTGTGAGCTTGTTTACAACCTAGTATTGAGCATGGATTATATGCGTTGCGGTGTGTGCTCTGTGCTGTTATCGTTTGTGCTTTGTATTGATATCAGCTTTTGCATTTGCATACACGCATATTCCTGTTGAGCTCTGTTTTGCTAGTTGTGCCTGTTTTTCTGTTCTGAGAGTACCATGATGCTGTGTGCGAGGACGAGCGGGTATTTCCCGTATACCTTGGAGGCTGAGCGAGTAACTCACGTACCTCATCTCCCTGCTGGGTTTGTTTGATGCTATGAGTGGAGTGGGTAGCTCCCACATCTCATGAGTGAGCAACAGCAGGTGGAGTTGGTTGTTAGCATCTGGTACGGTGTACTGGAGATGATTGGGTAGCTCCCATGTGCTCGGTATACCATGTGGCCACTACTGTCTGACTTTCCTTAGATCAGATATTGCAGTTGAGCTATTTTTGAGATCCTTTGGCTCCCAGCTTTCGATTGTAGTCTTGATCCCTTGCATTGCATTTGCATATTATCTATTGCTTTTCCTTATGCTGTTTATTGCTGCTCTCCGTACTGGGGTTGACCCCGAGGTCCCTCTGGGGCTGGTGTTGTTGCCTGCGTGTTGTTTTCAGGTTTCCCAGGTTTCTCTACTGGTCGTGGATTTGACCCAGCTGGAGGTGCCCCAAGAGGTGGATAGAGTGTCCCAGTTAGCGTATAGCATATAAGTACTAGTACTATTAGCCGGGGAATGCCCTGTGCTTGTGGGATTGTGTATTATGTTGTAGTACTGGATTTTTGATTGTTTATATGATGTACTGTTGTACTGAATTGTCTTTGTAAACTGGGATATTTTAAGTATGTTTGTATTTTAATTTATATGTTTTAAACCGACAGGCCAAAAGCGAAAATTTTAAGCCACTTTTTGTATGCTTCCGCTATTGTTTTGCGTGGTTTAGATCTGAGTAGTGCACGAGGCCTGAAATTTTTGGTATCAGAGCTTAAGTTGGGATAAACTCGAATTCTTTTATCACACTTGAGTCTAGGCACAGTGTTGTGTATTTCATGTGCTTGACTATGTGATTTATATGCTGCATTTATTTGTGCTATATCTGCTTTGTTGTGACCTTACCCTCTTAGTGTTTCTTAGATGCCGCCTAGACGTAGGGGTAGAGGTAGAGGGCAGATTTCGGTAGAGTCGGAAGGTAAGACCGAAGGTGATAAGCGTAGTTTTCCCCATCGTGGTCGCGATAGGTAGGCCGAGGATGAGGTTGACGAGTTGGCTGCCCGAGTGAGAGCTTGTCATGGCGAGGTTTCAGCTTATGAATCCTCAGGTTTTCAATGGGGACGAGTCTAGTGCTGATGCAGATTCGTGGTTGCAGCATGTCACGGGTTTGTTTAACCGTGTTCAGTATGATGATGAACTAAAGTTGAGTCTAGCTACTTTTCAGTTGAGGAAAGGTGCGGAGCGTTGGTGGAGAGGCGCTTCGAGAACTTTGGAGGAGACCGGAGTAGGGATTATGTGGGAAAGTTTTTGCGCTGCTTTCCGTCAGGAGTATGTCTCAGAGTCCTATGTGAGTTCCTGTGAGCGTGATTTCGATAATTTGGAGCAGGGCAGTATGTATGCTAGAGAGTATGCCCGTAGGTTTTCTTCCCTTCTTGCGTACGTTCCGCATGTTTCTGGCTGGGAGAGAGCGAAGAGAACTAGGTTTCTTAAGGGGTTGAACGAGGAGTTGTATTCCTTGGTTTTGGCTAGCTCGCCGAAGAGCTATGCAGAGGCAGTGGACAGTGCGATCGACATCGAGGAAGGCTTGAAGAACCGTCGGTCTTGGGGTAGGCCGTAGGTGGCGTAGAGTAGTCGTCCAGTGGTTCAGGGAGTGCAGTCTTACCAGTCGGTGCAGTTGTCTCAGCCACCACAGCCGCAGCAGCAGGTAGCCCAACAGTTTGGACACCAGAGGTTTAGGCCTCGTGGTAAGCAGTTGAAGAAGAAGTCTGGTTCTGGTAGCTCCAGCAGCGGTGGTACCAAGGTTGAGTATTGTGGTCTGTGTGGTGGAAAGCGCCCTACAGCACAGTGTGTAGGTGTGCAGGGTTCTTGTAATGTCTGTGGTCAGTACGGGCACTTTGCTAGAGTGTGTCCTTTGTCTGGATCGCAGCATACCGCAGCTCCAGTGCAGGGTCGAGGTGGATCATCCAAAGGTCGTTCTGCTTTTCCTGTTCAGCAGCAGAGGATAGGGTAGCCTCAGTATAGGCCGTTTTAGCAGCCTGGTCCTTCGTGGTTTGGACAGTCTTCCCACCCTCAGTTTTCTGGACCTCAGTTTGCCCAAGTGAACGCCATAACCAGGGAGAAAGCTGAAGGCACACCGGGTGGAGGGATTATCCAAGGTACTTGCTTTGTTTTTGATTTTCCTGCACGTGTGTTGTTTGATACAGGAGCATCACATTCTTTTATTTCTGATGCATTTGTGGTTGAGCATGGTTTGCATACCACTACTTTATGTGATTTTGTATCTGTTGCGACTCCTTCCGGTGCGAGCCTGTTCTCCTAGGAGATTTTATTAAATGGTGTTCTTAGGTTTGGCGAGAGTGTGTTGTTAGCCAACCTGATCAGACTAGTGATGTGGGATTTTGACTGTATAGTGGGAATGGACGTGTTGTCTAGCTATAGGGCCACTGTGGATTGCTTCCATGGCGTTGTGCGATTAGGCCCCAGTCTAGCGAGAAATGGAATTTCTACGGCCATGATTCCCAGTCTAATATTCCTTTAGTCTCTGTGATGGAGATGTTTAGCCTCTTGTCACATGAGAATGCTGGTTTCATGATCTATGCCTTAGATGCATCTTCTTCTTCGAGCGTAGAGCTTAGTAGAGTTCCCGTGGTTTGACATTTCCCGGATGTGTTTCCGGAGGAGATTTCTGGTTTTCCTCCGAGGCGGGAAATAGACTTCAGCATTGAGTTGGTACCTGATACAGCTCCGATCTCGCGTGCTCCGTATCTTTTAGCGCCTACTGAGTTGAGGGAGCTTAAGGTTCAGCTTAGTGATTTGCTGGAGAAGGGATTCATTAGGCCTAGCATGTCCCTGTGGGGAGCGCCTATGTTGTTTGTCAAGAAGAAGGACGGGTCGATGAGGATGTGCATCGGCTTTAGGCAGTTGAACAAGGCGACAGTGAAGAACAAGTACCCTTTGCCTAGGATCGATGATCCTTTTGACCAGGTGCAAGGATATGCCATGTTTTTGAAGATCGATCTGCGTTCTGGGTATCATCAGTTGCGCATACGAGAGTAGTATGTAGAGAAGACTGTGTTTCGAACTAGGTATGAGCATTACGAGATTCTAGTTATGCCTTTTGGTTTGACGAATGCTCCCGTAGTTTTCATGGATTTGATGAATAGAGTCTTTAGAGAGTTCATCGATAAGTTTGTGATTGTGTTTATCGATGACATTTTGGTGTACTCTAAGACTCCGTTGCAGCACAAAGAGCATTTGATGCTAGTTCTTCAGAAGCTTCGAGACTCGCAGCTGTATGCTAAGTTCTCCAAGTGCGAGTTTTGGTTGGACCGAGTTGTGTTTCTGGGCATGTGATCGTCTACGGATGGTATTTCTATGGATCCCAGTAAGGTTGAGGCTGTGATTAACTTGGAGCATCCCAAGAGTGTTGCTGAGATTCGTATTTTCTTGGGTTTGTCTGGCTATTATCGGCGGTTTATAGAGGGATTTTCTAGTATCGCAAAACCAATGACGCAGTTGACTCATAAGGACAGGAGGTTTGTGTGAACTGAGCAATGTGAGAATAGTTTTCTGTTGCTCAAAGAGAAGCTAACTGTTGCGCCTGTGTTAGCTCTAACGTGTGGTTTAGGTGGTTTTGTTGTTTGTGCAGATTCTTCCTTGAATGGATTGGGTTGTGTGTTGATGCAGAATGGTCGAGTCATTGCTTATGCCTCTCGGCAGTTGAAGCCGCATGAGACTCGTTACCCAGTTCATGATTTGGAGTTAGCAGCAGTGGTTTTTGCTTTGGTGATTTGGCGCCACTACCTGTATGGTGAGCAATTTGTGGTATACTCCGACCACAAGAGTCTTCAGTATTTGTTTTCTCAGTCAGATTTGAACATGAGACAGCGTAGATGGATGGAGCTGCTAAAGGATTTTGATTGTGTGATCAAACACCAGCCTGGGAAGATGAATGTAGTTGCTGATGCATTGAGCAGAAAGGCTCAAGTGGCGATGCTGGCTTCGATGCAGATTTCGAAGGTCCATGAGCATCTTGGCACTACGGGTTGGCGATTTTACCCAGCTGAGGATTATGTTGTGGTGTCTTATTTTCAAGTTGAGCTACAGATTTTTGCTAGCATTAGAGCAGCTCAAAGGACAGATCCTTCCATCCATGAGCTAAAGCTGAAGGTTAGGGCTGGACAGCTTGAGGAGTATTCTGTCTCTTCTGATGGTTGTTTGAGGTTTCGTGGTAGGCTTGTTTTGCCAAATCTGATTGATTTGAAGGAAGAGATACTTAGAGAAGCTCAGTGCAGTAGGCTCAGTGTTCATCCAGGCATGAGGAAGATGTATTCTACCTTAAAGTCTCACTTCTGGTGGGCTGGATTGAAGAGCGGCGTTGCTGATTTTGTAGCTCGTTGTTTGAATTGTCAGCAAGTTAATGCAGAGAGGATGAGACCTGGTGGCCTATTGCAGAGTTTGGAAGTACCCCAGTGGAATTGGGAGCACATAGCGATGGATTTTGTGACGCATTTGCCTCGTTCCAGTTGTGGATTGTGTAGGACCGAGCGCTTTCCGCTTTACCAAAAGCTATAGCTGGTGGTAACGGTGCAACTCCAATCTTTTAAACCGTATAGCAACACAAGCGCCACGGTTCGATCGCTCTACCAAGCAGGGGCAATTATTGCACTCCAACAATCCCCCTCCTAATAATTGCACTCCTTGCAATCAATGGGAATCGAACCCGTGACCTTGGCTCTGATAAAAATTGTAGGACCGAGCGCTTGCCGCTTTACCAAAAGCTATAGCTGGTGGTAATGGTGCAACTCCAATCTTTTAAATCGTATAGCAACACAAGCACCATGGTTCGATCGCTCTACCTAGCAGGGGCAATTATTGCACTCCAACAATCCCCCTCCCAATAATTGCACTCCTTGCAATCAATGGAAATCGAACCCGTGACCTTGGCTCTGATACCAATTGTAGGACCGAGCGCTTGCCGCTTTACCAAAAGCTATAGCTGGTGGTAACGGTGCAACTCCAATCTTTTAAACCGTATAGCAACACAAGCGCCACGATTCGATCGCTCTACCTAGTAGGGGCAATTATTGCACCTCAACAATCCCCCGATTAATCACGTGATTTTGAGGTTCTTGCTGAATTTTGAGCGTCGCGTTAATTTTGGAGAAAACTGGCAGCAGCAAGTTACTGTAGCTCGTGCTGGTGAATTTTGAATCAGCATAGATGACGTCAGCGTGACGCAAGGAGAACTGCTGGTTTTGGTTTTGAAGTTTGAAGTTGCTGCTGGCAGACGTTGCGCGTAGCGTGAGGTTGAGTGAGGAAGTGACACGTGTTGGTCAACATTTTGGAGTGTTGACTATTGAATTCAGCAGTTGCGCTTGTGTGGAACAATCAGCAGATGGTTTGAGAACTAGTCGCGAGAGCTGTCGATAGATATGATGACGTAGGCGTGACGTATTCCTTACTGCTGGTAGTAATTTGCGTTGCGTTGGTTACTGCTGATCAGCAGGCGCGCTTATGCAAGAGCGTTGTGAAGCGGCGTCGTTTGATTAAGTGGAAACGCTGCGTTTTGGAGCTTTGTGTTTAGAGATCAGCTGTTAGCAGCTTTGCTTACGTATATAAAATGACGTCGTTTGAATTAGTAGATGCGTCGTCGTTTGGAGTGTTTTCTCGCGACCAGCAGATAGATTGCTTTGTAGAGAGAGAGCTGTTAACAGCTCTTGGTTGTTTTGCTTGCGAGAGCTGTTGTCAACTGGTGTTTGCTACGGCGTCGTTTAGATAAGTTGGAACGGTGTCGTGTTGAAGGTTTTCGTGCGATTGTTGTTTAGTTGTTGCTGCTGAATTTTACGAAATGAAAAGAGGAGATTGCTGCTGATAGACTTCTGCTGAACTCTTCGATGGATTTTGGTGAATCAGCAGGCGAGGATTTAAGAAGTATTTATAGAAGTGTTGATGGACACTTAGAATTATTTTTGAACCAGCCATTTCTTATCTTCTTCTCCAAACCCTCGTCGAGCTACTGTTCACCGAGACATTTCTTCCCTAGATTTCCATCGCATACAGCCTTTGTTTTTGGAGATCTTTGCGGCGCTGAATTCCCCTTGCTTAGCTCTTTCGTTTGCTGCCCTTTTGAGACGATTGAATTACGCTGGAAGTGGAAACGCGAAGCTGCTGGACTTCGAAGCTTTTGAGAGCAGTCTGTGCTTGCGTTCTTCTGCTAGCGTGAGCTTTTGGGTGAGCAATTCTTGTGGTTTGAGCTCGGTTTTCAGTAGTTAATGCTTGCGTAGAAGTGTAAGATTGAAATATGCTTCTGGCCGTAGGATTAACGTGTTGTGTAGCTGAATTGAGCTAAGATATTAGCTATGCTGTAACAGATTTCAGCTTCTAGGAAGTGTCCTGCCGCGTGATTTGAGCCAGGAGGAAGCTGTTAGGTAATTCGAAGGAGGAAAGGTACGATTGAATTGAGCGGTTGCAGTTGAACGTGAACATGTCTATTTTCGGTGTTGTGATTTGCTGTTATGTGGCTTACGTGAACCTAGATGATTGAATTCAATTCGTATGCTTTGTTTCACGTATTATGCATTGTATGCTTTATGCATTGATATTGAATGGCATTCATGCATACATCTTGAGCCTGAATTGTCAGATTGATTCGATTACCTGATTGGGTGCCACGTTGTGACTGGCCGACTGTTGAGTCGTGCCCGAAAAGTCCAACGCTATCGTCGGAGTGGTGACTACCGGATTCGAGTGTCTACCACCGAGCTGTGATGGGCTGACGGGCCCCGATGATCACGGACCGATGATTTCCACCGGCTGATTGGCTGTGTGTGGTATAGAGGCTTGATTTGAGTTGCCAGTTGATAGACTGGTCTAGCTATCCGA
>KV018119.1:162840-190973 GCA_001598015.1 Dorcoceras hygrometricum
TACAATTAAATTCCATGACAAATAAGGGATACATTTTAAGGGGTGGAAAGGGCCACAAACAGACCCACTTTTATAAAATGATAATCAACAATATTAAATACAACCGAAATCGCAAAACCTAAAGCATGCACCTAACACATTGGGGCATGGCTCTCGATCATCCCAATCATGCAATCAATCTAATTAATAGGCATAAATTAAATAATCAAATTACGTATCGCAAAATCATATTTTAATCATAAAATCGTATTTTATAATAAAATCGCATTTTGTCGATAAAATCAAATTTTAATCAACAAAATCATATTTTAATTATAAAATCATATTTTACAATCAAAATCGCATTTTGCAATTTTAATTGCATCATATTGGGCCAAAACAATTTTGGGCCCAAAATCTCAAAAATTTCAAAATTGACCAAAATGGACCCGATATCGAATATCGGCCCGAAAACTTCATGGGCTGCCCGGGACAGGCCCGAACTAAACCTAAAAGTAAAATTCAGCCGTCGCAAGAATCTGCCGGAGATCGTCGCCGGACGGCGGCCGCATGGCGGCGGCCGCCGCCACCATGTTGCGCACGGCACAAGGCCGCGCGCTCGCTGTGATGCGCAAACCAGTGGCGCATCAATGGGCAAAACCAGCGGCGATCGTGCGCCAACCAGCAGCGTCCGTCGGCAGCAACCGGTCGGCAGCCCGTCGCGCGATCATGCATGCATCGGCCGGCGGTGTCTCGGCCTCCTTCGCGCAACCAGCATGCACAACAGCATCCACCGTGCGCCGATCATTGCGCCAACCCGTCTGCCTCCATGCGAGAAGGAAGCATCAACCAGTCGCGCAAAATCGTGGCAACCAGGCGGCCGCTATGCGCGGTCATGCGCGGAGAGGAAGGGGGGCCGCCGCACACGGTGGCGGCCGGCGGCCATTGCAACAATTTTTTTTCTTGATTCAATCTGAAAATCGAGATTAGATACAATTATGGCAACAATTGTATTGAAGGATACGAGCCATAGCTCTGATACCACTGTTGGGGAACCGTGGCGGATCCGGATCCCGTCTCCCGGCGGAGCAGCGGAAGTTTAAAATAAAGCGCCGAGAAACGTTCAATACAATACAAACATCGCTATAAACTACGAACCATTCATAGGGCGCTTAGTAGATTACCTTGCTGGCGACTTGCGCCTGGCTCCAACCGGAATTACAAGAAGACCGGCTCTTCACGGTAGGCGGCTGTAGATTCGTCAATTAGGTCCACGACCGGAAGGGAGACTCATTCGTCAGCCTGCACTAGAAGGCCTGACAAGATCAACGCGGACGGATTCTCCTCGAAAAACTGATCGGAGCAAGTCCGATCAATCAACGGCGGGAGGCGGGCGGCGACGGCGACGTGAGGTGGAGAAGAGGAGGGGCGGCCGAGAGCTTTTTTGGTCTAAGGTTAGGTTATGAGATTGAGTTATATCATAATGAAGCCCTAAGTCTCCTTTAATCAGACTAGTAATGAACTTGGACCGGACCAACGGGCCCGGGTCCAAATGACGATATCCATCACTGCGACTTCGTTACAACTCCGATCGCCGATCAGATCGGACCGATTGACTCAGTTTCCAAAACTAAATATCATGATCTGAAAAACCATTTTTCAGAACCCAGTACAAAATGACCGTTTTGCCCCTCAACAGCGGGAAATCACAATTTGACCCCTGTTGACTTTTAGGAAGTCGAACTTCCAAAAATCCTCTTCATATGCTCAACATATTGAGCTCAGTTTCCATGCGGGAATCTCGAATCCAGTACTTGTGTGACCCTCAATGGTTCAGGGATACAGCTAGCCGTGGGTCCACAACCATTGTGGCTAGATCGGACCGATTGACTCAGTTTCCAAAACTAAATATCATGATCTGAAAAACCATTTTTCAGAACCCAGTACAAAATGACCGTTTTGCCCCTCAACAGCGGGAAATCACAATTTGACCCCTGTTGACTTTTAGGAAGTCGAACTTCCAAAAATCCTCTTCATATGCTCAACATATTGAGCTCAGTTTCCATGCGGGAATCTCGAATCCAGTACTTGTGTGACCCTCAATGGTTCAGGGATACAGCTAGCCGTGGGTCCACAACCATTGTGGCTCCGGAATCACAATTCCGGACTTGCCCATCGGATCATGGTAAGAGTGTCTAGCAACATCACCCCATGATCCCCTAGGTATCACTGATAGTGCCTGCAAGAACCAGTTGATCGTGGTTAGCGTACAGTAGGTCCTTTCAATCCATATATCCCGATCAGATCAACGACCATTGGTAAATCTAGAGTCGCTAAAGATCCGATAGCTATGCATACATCTTGGAGATCGAATAGTGACATCGCGAGTGTAACTAGGTAAACCCATTTACCTAAAACACTTCTAGTAATCTGGCCAGAGATTTATACACTATTATCCCCTGAGATAGCATAGGATATCCACGCATGAGAGCGAGCGGTGAATCCTCGACAACGAAGCATCGACTCCTACATGCATCGGGGTCTCACCCAACCCCGCCACCTAATGACCCCAAGTGAGTCGGAAAACGGGTTAAAGTGAGACGCCTATCATGCAGAGTCTCAATGACGTTTCGAGTCGTGAGGACTAATCAGTACAACCAAGACCTCGGACTTATCCACTCGACAAATGGTAACCACTTTGAAAGTCCGAACGAGGGTAGTTCGATAGATCACCAGGTCACTATCTATCTGTATGCTCAGAACATCACAATGTTCCCTACCAATGAAATATCGTACTTCGCATCGCAAATACTAGTCTCAAGCTCGGGCGGCCTTATCTTCATTTTGACGGCCCAATCGACTAGGAACGTGTTCAAAATACACAGTGACTATTAGATGTGTTTCATGATAGCCGTCATACCCACTATCACATCTAACATACACTATAGTGCATTCTAGGTCTTTACTCAACGCAATTTTTAATCATTATACAATACAATGAAAGTAAAGAATGCCATAAATAAATGCGAATATCATATATAAAGATCGTTTCATACAAGAGTATATGAACCCACACGCCACAAGTTGGCTAGTTTGGTATCTACTCTAACATCAGGTCATGATTGGCATGGCGCCATTTGAAGCCTTGTATGGCAGGAAGTGTAGATCGCCAGTGTGTTGGGAAGAAGTGTGGGAGAAGCATCTGTCTTCCCCAGAGTTTGTGCAGAAGATGAGATATCATATGGACTTGATTTGCCAGAGAATGAAAGCTACTCAAGACCGCCAAGCTAGTTATGCGAATAAGAGGCGTGGGCCTTTAGAATTTGAGGTGGTGATCTAGTTTTCCTTAAGGTTTCTCCTTTCCGCAGTATTATGAGATTTGGTTTCAAGGGAAAGTTAGCTCCTCGTTATGTTGGTCCTTATGAGATCTTAGATAGGATTGGTCCTTTGGCTTATCGGCTATTGTTGCCACCAGATTTGTCTTCCTTACATGATGTGTTTCATGTTTCGATGCTGAGGAAGTACGAGCCAGATCCCTCACATGTGTTGAGAACTGACGAGGTCGAGTTAGTCGGACTTTGAGCTATGTTGAGTATCCCTTACAGATCTTGGATAGAAAAGAGAAACAGCTGAGGAGTAAGACCATTCCTTTGGTGATGGTTCAGTGGAGCAAGCACGGTAGAGAAGAAGCTACGTGGTAACTGGAAGAGAAGATGCAGCGTGAGTGGCCGCATCTGTTTGAGTAGATGTTGCTTTTGTTCCAGTAGTTGGTTGCTTGTGTTTCTTTCCCCAGTTATCTTAAACTCTTGTTTTGGAGTTGGTTGATTTCGAGGATGAAATCCTATTTTTAGTGGGGGAGATATGTGAGACCCGAAAAGCTGATAATATTAATTGAGTTAATTAATCGGGTTTGTTTGAGATCATCTTTGAGTCGATATGCGTGGAGAACTATCGGGTTCTATTTGTCTTTAGAACAGCTTCGGTTAGTTGAGTTCTTTCGCGGAATCTGTTCAGTAGCGAGTGTTGGGTCATCGCTGAATCTTAGTGTTCAGCAGTGGTGACGTAAGCGGCTGTCGATGAGTGGTTGTTTTCAGCAGTCGTAGCAAGATCAGTTGTCGCTAGTGTTCAGATTTTGCCTAGCATGTTTTGTAGAGGATGCTTATCGTCGTTTGGATTAGTTGGAACGACAGTGTTTTGGGTTAGCAAAGGAGACTCAGCTGTGAGTTGCGTTAGCGTCAGCTGTGTGAGAGATATGTTGTTGCGTTGCGAACATATGTTGGTTTGTTGTTCAGCAGTGAGTAGCAGGTGACGTGTCCAGTTGCGACAGTAGTTCTCTGCGACGTTGTTTGAGTTAGTAGAGATCTGTTTTGGTTTAGAGCGAGATCTGTTGCAAGATCTGTTAGCGAGCGTGAATATCAGTTGTTATAGTTTAAGTTGTCGGTGGATTTGTTCCCAGTATCTGTCACCAGTGAGATTTAATAGGGAGCTTGGCCTTGTTCTCTATTATTGCTTCCCGACACTTAGAATATTTTCCCGATTGCTAATCTCTGTCGCGATACCCTAGCTACTGTTCACCGAACCTTATCTTCCCCAATTGATGGAGGTATATAGCTCCGACGAGAGTGAGAGTGGTAGCGTTGGACTCCTCTTGCTGAGACTCTTCGTTTGGTACCGCTTTACGAACGTTTGCTTGAAGCTGGTGAGGTGTGCGAAGGCATATCTCTTGTTTAGTCTGTTAGAATAAGCGTCGGATTTCGCTCCTAGCTTTTTGGGGTAAGTTTAGATCCTACCTTTAAGCTTTGTTTAGAGCTTTCTGTTGAATTGAGTGGTAGGGTAGCGCTGGTGGAGTTCGTAACTCCCAGCTGCTGTTTTCTGTGCTTCGGTCCTTGAGTAGTTGTTTGTGTTGGCTTAGCAGGTGGTGGATCTGCGTTGCTCGGATCCTATTTGTAGTTATTGTTGCACAAAAGAATTGAGGTACGGATGTGAGCTTGTTTACAGCTTAGGATTGAGCATGGATTATATGCATTGCGGTGTGTGCTCTGTGCTGTTATCTTTGTGCTTTGTATTGATATCAGCTGTTGCATTTGCATACAAGCATATTTCTGTTGAGCTCTGTTTTGCTAGTTGTGCCTGCTGTTCTGTTCTGAGAGTACCATGATGTTGTGACGAGTGGGTAGTTCCCGTACCTCGGAGGCTGAGCGGGTAACTCCCGTACCTCATCTCCCTGCTGGGTTTGTTAGCTGCTATGAGCGGAGTGGGTAGCTCCCACATCTTATGAGTGAGCAACAGCAGGTGGAGTTGGTTGTTAGCATCTGGTACGGTGTACTGGAGATGAGTGGGTAGCTCCCATTTGCTTGGTATACCATGTGGCCACTACTGTCTGTCTGTACTGGAGATGAGTGGGTAGCTCCCATTTGCTTGGTATACCATGTGGCCACTACTGTCTGTCTTTCCTTTGATCAGATCTTGCTGTTGAGCCGTTGTTGAGATCCTTTGGCTCCCAGCTTTCGATTGTAGTCTTGATCCCTTGCATTGCATTTTCATATTATCTATTGCTTTTCCTTATGATGTTTATTGCTGCTCTCCGTACTGGGGTTTGACCCCGAGGTCCTCTGGGGCTGGTGTTGTTGCCTGTTTGTTGTTTTCAGGTTTCCCAGGTTTCTCTGCTGGTCGTGGATTTGACCCAGCTGGAGGTGCCCCAGGAGGTGGATAGAGTGTCCCAGTCAGCGTATAGCATATATGTACTAGTAATATTAGCCGAGGATTGCCCTGTATTCTGTTGTAGTACTGATATTTGTTATTGTTTATATGTTGTACTGTTGTACTGGATTTTGTTTGTAAAATGGGATATTTTAAGTATGTTTGTATTTTAATTTATATGTTTTAAACCGTCAGGTTTAAGCCACTTTTTGTATGCTTCCGCTTTTGTTTTCGTGGTTTAGCTCTGAGTTGTGCACGAGGCCTGACAATTACAGATCAGTTCACGCACCTAGGTCTCAAGGTACATCCTCGAACCAGCTCGCAATGGTCAACCCAGCTCGTGATCTCAGACTAGATCGTGTCTGCTGCTCCCGCTGAATGATACTTCCTGACTCGCTATCAGCTCATACCGCTATACTGGACCCGTGTGTGCTACAGCAACAACATCTCAGCTCACACGCTCAGCACATCTAAAAACATCACAGTACCTACCGTTTGGCACAGCAGGGGATCCGGATCCCGCTCCTGGGGTGCAGTGGAAGTTTAAAATCGAATTCCCGAAAATGGTAAATACACGAAATTAAATGCTAAACATACATAGGGTGTTTAAAGAATTTACCTCTGGGGAATAGGCGCCTAGCTCCGACCAGTCCACGAGGGAAATGGCCCTTCAACGGTTTGAGCGGTTGATGAACGCCCAATTTGAGCCACGTCCGGAATCTCAACTCCTTCACTGGTTTGCACTAGAAAACTGATGAAGATTTCACGAACGGAATCTTCACGCTATGATGGTCAGAACAAATTCTGAAGGAAACGACGGGGGGCGATGATGATGGCGACTGTGGGCGGCGACGGAGACGACACGACGTCGACGAGAGAGGAGGAGGGCGAAAGGTAAGGGAGCTATATGGTTGTCAGGCTCGGTGCTCTAAATAGTGATTAAACAAACAGATCAAATATAAAGGAGTGTGATGCTCCAGTATCAAACAAAACTTAGGCAGGAAAATCAAAGATAGAGCAAATACCTGCAATAACTCCTCCAGGCATATCATCAGCTTGCTCCCGAGTCATGACATTCACCTGAGCTTGCTGAGGTCCCTGAAACTGAGGTCTAGAAGGTCCTCCAAACCTAGACGGTTCTCGTGGTTGGAATCCTGATCGTTGGTATAGGGCAGGAGGTTGCTGCCTCTGTGAAGAACCACCAGCCAAACCTTGCTACGAAAGATTAGAAGGATGTCCCATCATCGAAGGACATACTCTAGCAAAGTGTCCAGGCTACCGTCAGCTCGTGCCGTAAGGTGTTGGGTTAAGTCCCGCAACGAGCGCAACCCTCTTGTTTAGTTTCCATCGTTGAGTTTGGAACCTTGAACGGACTGCCGATGATACTATTATTGTATCGGCCCCAAACCTTGCTAATTGATCTTTACGATGCTTCCTCTACCAATTAGATCCTTTTTTCCTCTCCAGAACCACTACCACCAGAGCTAACAGAAATAGAAGAACTTGAATTCGACCATCTCTTAAACGGTTTTCCTCTAGGCTTGAACTTTTGGCGATTAGACTGTTGTGACGGTTGAGGAGGCTGATACGCATACATCCCTTCAAGCGCGGGATGGAAACCTCGTCCAACTATTGATTGAACCTGATTCTGTGTTTTCAAAAGACTCTCCTTGATGTCCACCACCCTATCCACTGCCTCAGTGTAAGTCAAAAGAGAACCAGCTAGCACCATATGGAATAAATTGGTTCTCAAGCCTCTCAGAAAATTTTTCCTCTTCGTCCTCTCCTGGTTAGCCACGTGGGAACATACAACAGAAGCGAGGAAAACTGTCTAGCGTACTCGGCTGCCCTCATGTTCCCTTGCTTCAAATTATCTAACTCCCTCTCACGGTTATTTTAGTACGACTCAGGGGTATACTCCTGGCGGAAGACGGCACAATAGCTCTCCCAAGTAATCAAACTCTGGTCTCTCTCATGACTCCGGAAGTACACTTCCACCAGCACTGAGCATGCTCCATCAACTGCAAAATAGCCAACTTTAGTCTCTTCTCCTCAGTATACTCAACGGTATCAAATAACTCTTCCATGTGTTCCAACCAGCCTTCAGCCATCAAAACACCCTTGGCGCTGGTAAACACAGGGTATTCATCCTCTGAAACCTAGCCAGCAACAGTTCCATCTTTCCAATCTGCCTAGTTACATTCTCAACCTCAACCTCTGCCTGTCCAGCTCGACTATGCAAAGGAACACTCTGTTGAGCAACATCCTCATCGCTCGCAGGGGCTCTAGACTCCCAAACTACCTGCATAGCATCTATACGTCTACCTCTCCTCGGTGGCATCTAAGAGTTACTGTGAGACCTGAAATGTAATTAAGATTAATTTGTTGGAATTAATCGGTTTTTGGAGATTTCTAGTGGTTCAGATCTCTGTTTGTAAGTTTGGTTTGTATTTTCGGGTTGGAAATCACATTTTAAGAAATTCTGGAAGTTTTCGTATTTTCGAGCCTGAAATCTGTTTTTGTGAGAAATCTGGATTTTTGGTGAAATCTGGTTCACGCAGGAGAAATCTGTCGCGTTAATTTGTAGAGATCTGCTATGGTAAGTTTGTGAGATCCGCTCCGCGTGTTTTGTGTTAGCGCGGGGTCCTTACGCCGTCGTTTTGGTGAGATCTGGATGGTCGAGAATGGCGCAGAAGTGAAATGCTATTCTTTTGTGACTTTTAGATGTCAACATGGGTCAACGCAATAGGAAGTAGCGAGAGATCTGCTAGAGCTAGTGTGTGACGTAAGCAGATGTCACGTTGCTCAAATGTGGTGTTGACTGCTGGATCGTTAATGCGTTCACTGTAGCGATATGGTTTCACTATAGCGATATGGTAGCGTTAGCGTGTTGCGGGAGAGAGTGACACGTGTTGGTCAACATGTAGGAGTTGACGTCTGGTGTGAGTGTCTGAACGTTGTGATTAGACGAGAGATCTGTTTCGCTGTGCGGCGTCGTTTGGATAAGTGGCTACGTCGTCGTTTTAGCATTGTGCGTTGCTAAGGCGTAGAGATCTGTTTTTAGTGTGGCGCGTTAGGAGACCAGTGATGTGTTGAGCGCTGAGATCTGTTTTACCGATGTGCTTTCGTTTTGACTTGTGAACGAGCGTTTGTTGTTAACGTGGGATCTGGTGGTTATTAGCGTTGTTGGAGAGATCTGTTTGACGCTATTCCTTGATGTAGGAATCTGTTTCTGTCGGTGGATGAATTAATCAGATTTCTCGCGTCTATATAAGAAGCATGTCTTGGCTTCGTTTTACTTCACCAGATCCCATACTTAGCAAAATTTACCCGACCCTCGTTCTCTGTTTCTCAAACCCTCTATTACTGTTCACCGTGATCTTTTCTGGTGAATTCCCGTCGACTCCGGCCACTATTTTTCACGTTCGAGGTAGCGTTGGACTGCTCTTGGAAAGCTCGTTTATCTCTATACCATTATTGGAGGCTGTCGTTGGCTAGAGCGAGATCACGAAGTTGCTGTCTTCAGCCGTGTGTTGCGTCGTTGAGGTAGAACTTCGAATTGTTTTTGAGATCTTAGTATTAGCCTTTGTTTAAGTTTCCTGTTAGTGGTATTGTTGAATTTGATCGCTGGTGGAGTGAATGACTCCCAGCCGTGAGTTTCTATAGTTGGCCGTGACCTTCTGTGTTGAGCCTGAGATCTGTTGTGTGTTTTTAGCAGGTTGCAACCCAGATCTCTTGGGCCTGTTTTGTGGTAATTGTTGCGCAGTATTGAGGTACGGATCTGAGCTTGATGTAGCTGGGAATTGGCGTGAGATTTAATGTTTGATGGCTGCTTGTGCATTGCCGTGGATGTTTCTGTGTGCATATGTGATTGCTGTTGAGTTTAGCTGCTATGTTTGTGCATACACACATTTCCCATATTGCATTCATATTCTATTGCAGTCATTTCTTTGTATTCCTGTTGTTTCTTACCAGGATGCGAGGGCGAGCAGCAATACGGCACTCTCATCTCCCTGCTGGGATCTGTTAGCCACCATGCGCCGAGTGGTTAACTACCACAGTTCATGGGCGAGGCAACGGCAGGTTGAGTTTTTTGATGCATCTGGTATTTGGGTGTAGTGTCAAGGCGAGTGGCTCATCCACACTTTGAACACACCCTGTGGCCACTGATTCGTTGCTGATCTCGTGGAGCTATGTTTGAGTTCCTTGGCTCCCTTGTTGCTTGTAGCCTTCAGCTATTATCCGGTGTCTCATGCATAGCATCTGCATTTTATCTTATGCATTCCTTTTAGCTTTTTCAGTTTCTCTCCGTACTGGGGTTTGACCCCATGTCCCTCTGGGGCTTGGTTGTTTTCCTTGCTTGTTTTCAGGGAACCCAGGTTTTACAGCTGGTCATGGTTTTAACCCAGCTGGTGGCGCCCCAGGAGGTGGTTAGAGTATCCAGTGGCGTATAGTATATTTATATGTATCAGTATTCTTAGCCAGTGGATGCCCTGCGCTTTGTCGTTGTATTGGCTCGTTGGAATTTGATACATGTTGTTGTGTTGCTATTGTTATGCTATACTGTTGGTCATTTTAATAAACTGGGATATCTATTTTGAGTGTCGCATTATTTTAAATTATATTTTTTTAAACCGTCAGGCCAAAAGCGAAAATTTTACCCGATTTTTAATAGCTTCCGCATGTGTTTATATGTTTTATCTCTGATATGAGCACGAAGCCTGACATTTTTGGTATCAGAGCTTAAGCTGGGATAAGCTCAATTTGTTTGATCACACTCGAGTCTAGGCACAGTGTCGTGTGTTGTATGTGCTTGACTATGTGACTATGTGCTGCATCTTGTTGTGATATCTATGCTGATCTGTTCTGTTTTGCTTGAGCCTGTTGAGTGTTTTCGTAGATGCCGCCTAGATGTCGTGGTAGAGGTAGGGGCAGTTTGAGGAATCGGCAGGACAGAATGAGGATCAGCGCAGCGCTCCTAGTCGTACTCGTAGTAGGCATGATGAGGAGGAGGAAGTTGGTGACTTGCCTCCTCCGGTGGAGCGGATGGATGTGGTGATCGCACAGTTTCAGAGGATGAACCCTCCAGTCTTTAATGGTGACGAGTCCAGTGAGGATGCAGACTCGTGGCTCCGGAATATTATTTGGTCTTTTCGATCGGGTTCAGTATGATGATGATCTTCATCTGAGTTTAGCGACCCTCTTGCTTAGGAAGGCTGCAGAGCGCTGGTAGCGAGGCACTTCGAGTACCTTGTTAGAGACCGGTGTTGGGATCTCTTGGGACATTTTTTGCAAAACCTTCCGACAGGATTATGTGCCCGAGTCTTATGTGAATGACCGGGAACGGGAGTTCGATCATCTGGAGCAGGGCTCGATGTCGGTCTGGGAATATGCTAGGAAGTTCTTCTCTGTTGGCGTACGTTCCCCATGTTTCTGGCCGGGAGAGGGCCAAGCGGACTAGATTTCTTGAGGGCTTGAATGAAGAGTTGTATCAGATGGTGCTTACCAGTAAACCCAAGACTTACGCTGAGGCAGTGGATAGTGCCATCGACATTGAGGAAGGTTTGTGTAGTCGTCGTGCTCGTAGGCAGCAGGCAGCGTAGGGTGGTCGTCCTGCTATTCAGGGAGCGCAGTCTTCACAGTCCTCCCAGTCAGCCTATCAGCCCCAGCAGCAGCAGCAGCCACAGGTGGCTCAACAGTCTGGCCGTCAGATGTTTCGACCCTGAGGTCAGCAGTTCAAGAAGAAGTAGGGTTCTGGCTCTTCTGGTTCAGGCAGCTCGAGTAGTATGTGATCTAGGGCTGAGTTTTGTGGCTTTTGTGGTGGAAAGCATCTTTCTACCCAGTGTGTAGATGTGCAGGGCTCCTGCAACCTTTGTGGTCAGTACGGGCATTTTGCTAGAGTGTGTCCGTCAGTTGGATCACAGCAGGCCGCGGCCCAGCCTCAGGGTCGTGGAGGTCAGTCTAGGGGCCGTTCCCCTAAGTTTCAGCAGCCTCGGTTGGGTGAGACTCAGTTCAGGCCTTTCCAGCATCCTGGTCCTTCACGTTTTGGGCAGTCGTCTCAGCCTTTTTACTCTGGACCCCAGCATGCTCAAGTCAACGCCATCACTAGGGAGCAGGCGGAGGAGACACCGAGCCGGGTGATCGCAGGTACTTGCCTTGTTTTTTACTTTCCTGCGTGTGTGTTGTTTGACACTGGTGCATCGCATTCGTTCATTTCTGATTCGTTTGTTGTTGAGCATGATATGTGTACCATTCCTTTGCGCGATGCCGTTTCTGTTTCTACCCCTGGCGGTGTGAGCTTGTTCTCCCAGGAGGTTTTGTTAGATGGCGTGTTGCGGTTTGGTGAACATGTGTTGGTGGCGAGTTTGATCCGTTTGATGTTGTGGGATTTCGATTGCATAGTTGGGATGGACGTGTTATCCAACTATAGGGCCTCTGTGGATTGTTTTCATGGAATTGTGCGCTTTAGGCCTTTGTCTGGCGAGAAGTGGGACTTCTACGACCAGGATTCTCGATCGAAGATCCCGTTAGTCTCAGTGATGGAGATGTTCATCTTGCTGTCCTTAGGGAATGCTGGTTTCCTGATCTACGCTTTGGATGCGTCTTCTTCTTCTCATGTTCATCTTAGCGACGTTCCCGTGGTGCGACATTTTCCCGATGTGTTTCCGGAGGAGATTCCTGGTTTTCCTCCGAGGAGGGAGATTGACTTCAGCATAGAGTTGGTGCCTGGCACAGCTCCGATTTCTCGTGCCTCGTATCGTCTGGAGCCTACGGAGTTGAGAGAACTCAAGGTGCAGTTAGATGATTTGCTGGAGAAAGGTTTTATCCGACCTAATATGTTACCGTGGGGAGCGCCCATATTGTTTGTGAAGAAGAAGGATGGCTCAATGCGGATGTGCATTGATTTTCGCCAGCTGAACAAAGCGACAGTCAAGAACAAGTACCCGTTGCCGAGAATCGATGATCTGTTTGATCAGTTGCAAGGTTCTGCGGTGTATTCAAAGATTGATCTGCGATCAGGGTACCATCAGCTGAGAGTGAGAGATCAAGATGTCGCGAAGACTGCGTTTCGTACGAGGTACGGACATTTTGATTTTTTGGTGATGCCGTTTGGGTTGACCAACGCGCTTGCAGTCTTTATGGATCTGACGAACCGGGTTTTCAGAGAGTTCATAAACCAGTTTGTGATTGTTTTCATTGAAGACATCTTGGTTTATTAGAAGACTCCTAGGGAGCACAAAGAGCACTTGGGAATTGTCCTTCAGAGATTGAGAGAGCAACAGTCGTATGCTAAATTCTCCAAGTGCAAATTTTGGCTGGATCGTGTTGTATTTCTGGGTCATGTTATTTCAGCCGAGGGGACTTCGGTGGATCCCAGTAAGGTTGATGCTGTTCTGAACTGGGAGCGTCCCAGAAATGTGTCCGAGATTCGCAGTTTCTTGTGTCTGGCTGGCTATTACCATCGTTTCATCGAAGGATTCTCTAGTATAATTTCAGCCGAGGGGACTTCGGTGGATCCCAGTAAGGTTGATGCTGTTCTGAACTGGGAGCGTCCCAGAAATGTGTCCGAGATTCGCAGTTTCTTGTGTCTGGCTGGCTATTACCATCGTTTCATCGAAGGATTCTCTAGTATAGCAAATCCGATGACTCAATTGACCCAGAAGGACAAGCGGTTTGTGTGGTCTGAGCAGTGCGAGAATGCCTTTCCACTTCTTAAGGAAAAGTTGACTACGGCGCCTGTGTTGGCTCTGCCGTCCGGATCAGGTGGTTTCGTTGTTTGTTTTGACGCTTTGCTCAATGGATTGGGCTGTGTTTTGATGCAAAATGGTCGAGTCATTGCGTATGCCTCGTGGCAGCTGAAATCGCACGAGACTCGTTATCCAGTCTATGATTTGGAGCTAGCGGCCGTAGTATTTGCATTGAAGATTTGGCGTCACTACCTGTATGCGAGCAATTTGTGGTGTACTCGGACCACAAGAGTTTACAGTATTTGTTTTCGCAGCCTGACTTGAACATGAGACAACTTCGGTGGATGGAGTTGCTAACGGACTTTGATTGTGAGATTAAATATCAGCCTAGGAAGTCGAACGTAGTGGCCGATGCTTTGAGCAGGAAGGCTAGTGAGATGCTTTCTTCGTTGTACATCTCCAAGGATCAAGAGCATCTTAACACTACTGGTTGGAGATTCTACCCGGCTGAGGATTGCGTTGTGGTTTCCTCGTTCCAAGTGGAGCCGCAGATTGTTTCTATCATTCGAGCAGCTCAAAGGACTGATCCTTCCATCCATGAGTTGAAGCTGAAGGTCAGGGCTGGCGAACTTGAGGACTATTCTGTCTCATCCGATGGTTGTTTGAGGTTTTGTGGCAGGTTGGTTGTGCCTAAACTCATTGATTTGAAGGAGGATATCCTTCGGGAAGCGCACTGCAGTAGGCACATTGTTCATCCTGGTGCTCGGAAGATGTACCACGCGTTGAAGCCGCACTTCTGGTGGGCTGGCCTGAAGAGCGATGTAGCTGGTTTTGTCGCTCGTTGTTTGAACTGTCAGATGGTTAAGGCTGAAAGGATGAAACCTGGTGGTCTGTTACAGATTTTGGAAGTGCCCCATGGAATTGGGAGCACATTTCTATGGATTTTGTGACGCATCTGCCTCGTTCCAGCAGAGGATGCGATGCTATTTGGGTGGATATAGACCAACTGTCGAAGTCTACACATTTCATTCCCTATGGGATGAACTTCTCGTTGAAGAAAATGGCGAAGCTGTACGTTGATTTTGTTGTTAGACTGCACGGTGTGCCTGTTTCAATCGTGTCCGACCGAGATCCGAGGTTTACTTACAGGTTTTAGAAGAGTTTGCAAACAGCTTTGGGAACCAGATTGGCGATGAGTACAGCGTATCACCCCCAAACAGATGGCCAATATGAGAGAACTATCCAGACGTTGGAAGATATGTTTCGAGCTGTTGTGTTGGATTTCGGAGGTAGCTGGCAAGACGCGTTGTCTTTAGTGGAGTTTTCCTACAATAACAGCTATCAGGTGACGATTGTCATGGCACATTTTGAGGCTTTGTATGGAAGGAAGTGCAGATCGCCAGTGTGTTGGGAAGAAGTGAGGGAGAAACAGCTATCTGCCCCATATTTTGTGCAGCAAATGAAAGATCACGTGGATCTTATTAGACAGCGGATGAAAGCTGCCCAAGATCGCCAAGCTAGTTATGCGAAAAGAGGCGTCGACCTCTTGAGCTTCAGGTTGGTATCGTGTATTCCTTAAAGTTTCTCCGTTTCGCAGTGTGATGCGCTTTGGACGCAAGGGAAAGTTAGCCCCTCATTACGTCGGACCTTATGAGATTGTTGAGAGGATTGGCCCTTTAGCGTATCGGCTGTTGTTGCCGCCAGAGTTGTCTTCTCTTCATGACATCTTCCATGTTTCCATGTTAAGGAAGTATGAGCCAGATCCGTCTCATGTGCTTAGGAATGACGAGGTTGAGATAGATCAGACGTTGAGATATCAAGAATATCCCTTGCAGATCCTAGGCAGAAAAGAGAAAAAGTTGAGGAATAAGACCATTCCGTTGGTGATGGTGCAGTGGAGAAAACATGGCAGGGAAGAAGCTACTTGGGAGCTGGAAGAAAAGATGCAGCGCGAGTGGCCGCATCTGTTTGAGTAGCTGTTGAGCTAAATTTCCACTAGTTTGTAGCTTTTGGTTGTATTTCTTCCCTAGTTGTTAATTGTGTTGTTAATTGTTTGCTCAGTTATCTCGAACTCCTGGCCTTGTGTTGGGCGAATTTCAGTTTTCGGTTTCTATTTCTGTGTTGTTTCCGGAATTGTTGTTTGATTTCGAGGACGAAATCCTTTTAAGTGGGGGAGAAATGTGAGACCTGAAATGTAATTAAGATTAATTTGTTGGAATTAATCTGTTTTTGGAGATTTCTTGTGGTTCAGATCTCTGTTTGGAAGTTTGGTTTGTATTTTCGAGTCGGAAATCACATTTTAAGCAATTCTGGAAGTTTTCGTATTTTTGAGTCTGAAATCTGTTTTTGTGAGAAATCTGGATTTTTTGTGAAATCTGGTTCGCGCAGGAGAAATCTGTCGCGTTAATTTGTAGAGATCTGCTGTGGTAAGTTTGTGAGATCCGTTCCGTGTGTTTTGTGTTAGCGCGGGGTCCTTACGCCGTCCTTTTGGTGAGATCTGGATGGTCTAGAATGGCACGGAAGTGAAACGCTGTTCTTTTGTGATTTCCAGATGTCAACGCGGGTCAACGCAATTGGAAGTAGCGAGAGATCTGCTAGAGCTAGTGTGTGACGTAAGCAGATGTCACGTTGGTCAAATGTGGTGATGAATGCTGGATCGTTAATGCGTTCACTGTAGCGATATGGTTTCACTGTAGCGATCTGGTAGCGTTAGCGTGTTGCGGGAGAGAGTGACACGTGTTGGTCAACATGTTGGAGTTGACGTCTGGTGTGAGTGTCTGAACGTTGTGATTAGAGGAGAGATCTGTTTCGCTGTGCGGCGTCGTTTGGATAAGTGGCTACGTCGTCGTTTTAGCATTGTGCGTTGCTAAAGCGTAGAGATCTGTTTTTAGTGTGGCGCGTTAGGAGACCAGCGATGTGTTGAGCGCTGTACCGATGCGCTGTCGTTTTGACTTGTGAACGAGCGTTTGTTGTTAACGCTGGGATCTGGTGGTTATTAGCATTGTTGGAGAGATCTGTTTGATGCTATTCCTTGATGTAGGAATCTGTTTCTGTCGGTGGATGAATTAATCAGATTTCTCGCGTCTATATAAGAAGCATGTCTTGGCTTCGTTTTAATTCACCAGATCCCATACTTAGCAAAATTTACCCGACCCTCGTTCTCTGTTTCTCAAACCCTCGTTTACTGTTCACCGTGATCTTTTCCGGTGAATTCCCGTCGACTCCGGCCACTATTTTTCACGTTCGAGGTAGGCGTTGGACTCCTCTTGGAAAGCTCTTTCATCTCTATACCATTCTTGGAGGCTGTCGTTGGCTAGAGCGAGATCGCGAAGTTGCTGTCTTCGGCCGTGTGTTGCGTCGTTGAGGTAGAACTTCGAATTGTTGTTGAGATCTTATTATTAGCCTTTGTTTAAGCTTCCTGTTAGTGGTATTGTTTAATTTGATCGCTGGTGGAGTGAATGACTCCCATCCGTGAGTTTCTATATTTGGCCGTGACCTTCTGTGTTGAGCCTGACATATGTTGTGTGTTTTTAGCAGTTTGAAATCCAGATCTCTTGGGCCTGTTTTGTGGTAATTGTTGCGCAGTATTGAGGTACGGATCTGATCTTGATGTAGCTGGGAATTGGCATGAGATTTAATGTTATATGGCTGCTTGTGCATTGCCGTGGATGTTTCCGTGTGCATATGTGATTGCTGTTGAGTTTAGCTGCTTGTTTGTGCATACACGCATTTCCCATATTGCATTCATATTCTATTGTAGTCATTGCTTTGTATTCCATTGTATCGCTGTTGTTTCTTATCAGGATGCGAGGGCGAGCGGCAATACCGCACTCTCATCTCCCTGCTGGGATCTGTTAGCCACCATGCGCCGAGTGGTTAACTACCACAGTTCATGGGCGAGGCAACGGCAGGTTGAGTTGTTTGATGCATCTGGTATTTGGGTGTAGTGTCAAGGCGAGTGGCTCATTACCACACTTTGAACACACCCTGTGGCCACTGATTCGTTGTTGTTCTCGTGGAGCTATGTTTGAGTTCCTTGGCTCCCTTGTTGGTTGTAGCCTTCAGCTGTTATCCGGTGTCTCATGCATAGCATCTGCATTTTATCTTATGCATTCCTTTGAGCTTTTTCAGTTGCTCTCCGTACTGGGGTTTGACCCCATGTCCCTCTGGGGCTTGGTTGTTTTCCTTGCTTGTGTTGTTTTCAGGGAACCCAGGTTTTACAACTGTTCGTGGTTTTAACCCAGCTGGTGGCGCCCCAGGAGATGGTTAGAGTATCCAGTGGCGTATAGAATTTTTATATGTATCAGTATTCTTAGCCAGGGGATGCCTACGCTTTGTCATTGTATTGGGTCGTTGGAATTTGATACATGTTGTGTTGCTGTTGTTATGCTATACTGTTGGTAATTTTAATAAACTGGGACATCTATTTTGAGTATCGCATTATTTTATATTATATTGTTTTAAACCGTCAGGCCAAAAGCGAAAATTTTACCCGCTTTTTAATAGCTTCCGCATGTGTTTGTATGTTTTATCTCTGATATGAGCACGAGGCCTGACAGTTACTCAAAGGTAAGAACTGTTAGAGTAGGTGCCAAACTAGCCAACTTGTGGTGTGTGGGTTCTTGTTGACTCTATGTAAAACGATATTTATTTATGAAATTCGCATTCTTTTATGCATTCATCATCTTCATTATTATGATTACAATTTTGGATAAAGACCTTGAATGCACTATTGTGTATGATTAGATGTGATAGTGGATATGATGGCTATCATGAAACATATCTAATAATCACTGTGTATTCGAAACTAGTTCCTAGTCGATTGAACCGTCCAAAAGAGGATAAGGGCCGCCCGATCTTGAGACTAGCATCTGCGATGCGAAGTACCATGTTTCATTGATAGGGAACATAGTGATGTTCTGAGCATGTAGATAGATAGTGATCTGGTGATTTATCGAACTACACTCATGGACTTTCCAAATGGTTATCATTTGTCGAGTGGATTAAGTGCGAGGTCTTGATTGTACAGATTATTCCTTACTACTCGAAACGTCATTGAGACTCTACATGATAGGTGCCTCACTTTGACTCGTTTACCGACTCATTTGGGATCATCAGGTGGCACGATTGGGTAAGGTCCCGATGCATGTAGGAGCTGAAGCTTCATTGTCAAAGATTCACCTCTCGCCCTTGTGCATGGATATCCTATGCTATCTGAGGAGATAATAGCGTGACAAATCTTGGCCAGAGTACTAGATGTGTTTTAGGTAAATGGGTTTACCTAGTAGCACATATGATGTCACTATTTGATCTCCAAGATGTATGCATGGCTATAGAATATCTAGCGACTCTCGATTTACCAATGGTCGTTGATTCGATCGGGATATTTGAGTTGAAAGGACCGTACTGTACGCTAATCATGATCGACTGGTTCTTGCAGGCACTAGGGGATCATGGGGCGATGTAGCTATACGCTTTACCATGATCCGATGGGTAAGTCCAAAAATATGTTTTCGGAGTCACAAATAATTGTGAGCCCACGGCTAGCTGTATCCCTGAACCATTGAGGGTCACACAAGTACTGGTTTCTCAATTTCCGTACGGAAATTAAGCTCAATTTGTTGAGTATAGTAGGAGGAAGGATGGAAGTGTGACTTCCTAAAATTAGTTGGGGATGGAAATGTGATTTCATTAAAATTAGCTTGGACTAGTATGACTATCGTTAAGGCTGATATGGGCCTAACTGAAATTTTGGATTAGGTGGTCTGAAAAATTATTTTCACATCATAATTTTTAGTTTTGTAAACTGTGAAGATCTGTTCGATCTGATTTTCGATCGGGATTGTGATGAAGCCACAACGATGGACTTGAAACCAATGTTCACTCGGCTTGGGCTCGACCCAGGCCCATTAACCTGGTTTAAACCCATGGAAAATCTATAAATAGGGGCCTTTGGAGAATTTATTTTCTTCGCACCAAAATTTGTATTGACAACTAACACTCCAAGTTGGGTTGAGAACTCTCTCCCCTTCAGTTAATTTTTTTCTCCATTCTCCTCCTCGCCTCCTTCATGTCGCCGGGCCGCCGCCTTTGTCGCCCGCCATCGACGTCGGAATTTGTTCCGAACATCTCGGTAAGGAGATTTCGTTCAAAGAATTTTTGCTTGTTTTCTAGTGCAAACCAGGGAATGAATTGAGATTTCGGTCGTGGACCAGATTGGAAGTCTAGAGCTGTTCAACCGTTGAAGTGCTATCTCCCTTTTGTGGAATAGTCGGAGCCAGGCGCCTAGTTGCCAGCAAGGTAACTCTCTAAACATCCTATGCATTTTTAGATTCTTATTAGTGTATTGACAATTCCCAGGCTGTTAAAATTTTAAAACATCCGCTGCACCCCGGGAGCGGGATCCGGATCCGCCGCTGTACCAACAGTGGTACCAGAGGATAGGCTCGTATCTGTCAATACAATGTATCTGCCTAAATTGCATCAAAATCTCGTTTTTCAAAAAAAAAAATTTCCGGGGACTTGCACCGTCGCACCGCCTCCACACACCTCCGCACGCCCACCGTGCGCATATCCCGCACGGAATTTGCACATGGTTGTTGCAGAATGGCCCGCACATCCCCCGCGGGTGGTCACATGGTGTGCGCAGGAATCGGCGTGCGCTACGCGAACGTGCCGGCCTACCTCTGCATGCCTATTGTGTAGAGGGGAGCTACCCTACGCACACGTCACGCACGGGGATGCGCGTGCATGCCACCATCCTTATGCACGCTGGACGCGTAGCATGCCCGCCCCTCGTGCATGCACGTCGCGCATGGGTATGCGCACAGCCTGCAGCACGCGTGCGGTGGCTGAGGCACCGCCCATGCGGTGGCGTCGGGGTGGCGATGTGGCGGCGGATTTTGCTTCCTAGGGCCCGACGGTGACGTGGCGACGGATTTTGCTTCCTAGGGTCTTTCGGGCCTGACTGGGGCGACCTGATGGGTTTTTGGACCGATAGTTGCTATCGCGCTTTTTGGTTGGACCAAAATTATTTTTGAAAAAATTGTGAGATATTGGATCTAAATTGTTTTAAGTCCAAAATTTTTTGATGCAATTAAAATAACAAAATATGATTTTATTTATAAAATATGATATTTAAAATATGATTTTGTTGGATAAAATTAAATTTGATTTGATTATTATATTTATGTCAATTAATTAAATTAATTGAATATATAATCTCGTTTGGGATTATCTAGAGTCATGCTCAATGTGTTAGGTGTATGATAGGTTTTACATTTCTTGGTTTTTAATATTATTGAAATCATATCAAAGTGTGCCTGGTTTATGACCCGTTCCCACCCTTTAAATGTATCCTATTTGTCATGCATATTTAAATCTAAATATTAGACTTAGTGGGAGATATTGTTGAAGATGGTGGAGATGATGATCAAAGATATTGAAGATTGAAGACATGTAAAACTGAAAACTTATGTAATAGGATTGTATTTGCATACTGCATATCACCTAGGATTGGACCTAGATCTGTGCTTGGCACCACGGATCGCGTAGCTCTCGGTTATCGATCATCCCTATTATATATATGATATATATCTGTTGAATCCGCGAATTTAAATTGATTTAAAATTATTGAGACCAAATTTAAATTTAAAATCCCTCATTTTAAATTTGATTTAAATTTTATATCAAGATTAAAAGTTTCATGATTAAATTGAAGGAACTTAGTTTATTGATAATTATGAGGAAATGTGACAAACATGATCTAAGAGAGTCCTTTATAGACCGGATTAAAAATGGCTTGTACCGACTGGACTCAGTGAGGGGCATTGATTTGTCTTAAGAAGTTGGGCTTTAAGTAGACCTTAGCCCCTCTAATGACCTGGAAGCACTCTTAGAAATGTTAGTCCGTGACTTCTAAACTAATCATAAAATAAAAGTTTATTTGATAAGATTATAAAGCTATGGGAATTTAAATATTGTTTAAAATTTCCTACCTTCCATAAACAATTGGTGTACGTCGATGCTACGGGCATACATAGCTCGGCTCATATTATTGGGGGGCTCTGTGTGTCGGAAAGTTGTGCACGTCATTGGCACTTGTTGTGAATTGGATGGAACTCTCATGACGTTGGCTCATATTATTGGGGATGTTATGACGACCGTCCATTACAACTCAACATTGATGGGTCATCTTAACACGTGATTGGATCGGGAGCTCTCGGGAGAAGATAAATGAGTGGTCTAAAAATGACTAAGTGTTGGGCAACGAGAAGATATATATACTTAAGTTCTTCATATCATGGCTACAGTGTTTTCAGATCCGCTTAGACCTCGCCACTGTATTCAGCCTAGGCATGCAGCTCGACATGCGTACTCAGATCAGCTCTCGCTCCCAACAGTTCATGTTCACAACAGATCACGCTCACAAAACATATCACACTCATCAAGAAGATCACGCTCTCGCTAGCAATTCAGCGTTTGCAAGTTACTCAGCTCTTGCACAAATATACGGCGTGCCCTTTAGCACAGGAGAAATGATCAGCTCTCACCAAAGCTGACCATCACCAACAGCTCTTGCCCAAAGCAGAAACCACCAGCTCTTATCCAGTCTGATAACCACGAACAGCTCTCGCCTATGATGAAATCACTAAACGACGTGGCATAACACCCATGATCTGATCAATCAGCTCAGGGCACCCAGAACAGCCCTAATCTGAATCCAGCTTACGCTCCAGCTCCAAACAGCTTAGACTTATACAGCAAAATCCCAGAGTTGTTCACCTCTATGCTGTTTTCCCTCGCGATCGAAAAACTCGTTCAACACACAATGAAGCAGTTCAGCTTAGAACTATTCCACTCAGATCAGCTCTGGCCTGATCTGATCCATGCCAAACCCGATACGAAAATCAACAACAGTTTACACCAGAACTGTTCTTTGCCATCAGCTTTCAACCCACGACTGATTTAACCAAACTAGCACAGCACCACGTCCCTAATCTCACTACTCTGCTCTGAACGCTGCGTAACTCCTAGAGCTGAATACAATTTACGTCCTACTACTCAAACTGGTATCAGCTCAGCTCTCACTATCCAGATCAGGTTGCATGCTCTGAACAGCACAGAGCATTCAGCTCAGCTTACGGTCTCCAGAATAGTACGCGCTATGCTAGCTCAGCTTATGCCGACCAACTCAGGTCGTGCACCCTCTTCTCAGCTAGCAACACGTAGATCAACTTGAATTTCTCAACTCAGTATGCATCATTCAGGTCAACTTGCGATGCTTATTCAGCTTACGATGATTATAGATCAGTTCACGCACCCGATCTCAAGGTACGTCCTCGAATCAGCTTGCAAGGGTCAACCCAGCTCGTGATCTCAGACCAGCTCACGTCTGCTGCTCCCGCTGAATGATACTTCCTGACTCACTATCAGCTCATACCGCTATACTGGACCCGTGTGTGATACAGTGTATTGACAGATCCAAGCTTATCTTCTGGAACCACTGTTCATACCGCTATACTGGACGTGAGGTAAATACAAGAAGGTTGCACCTGTTGCAATTAGGCTCTACCTTTTGAGGATCATGGTTGGATGATATTATTCGGGACCATGATTTCTTGATTGGACTCTGTGTACCCACTATGGAAACTAGCTTTCTTGATTTCATTAGAGGTCATGAAATCGCTAAAATAGTGGGAGGGTAATTCATAAAACTAAATGACCTTGTTTTATGTTTTAGCGTTTTTCATGAGTAGTCCGTAATTCATGTATGTTTTTCTTTCAGTATAAACTGCTATCATTATGTCTTCGATCAAAAATCCACTTGCTGCTATACTGGGTAGCAACAAGTTCACTAGCTCAAACTATCACGATTGGCTCTACAATCTTAAGATTGTGTTTGCTTCGGAGAAACTTCTCTACATGCTTTGGAGAAACTTCTCTACACGTTAGAGAATACCCTACGAAGGAGGCCCCTGCCAATGCCAGTCCTGAGGAGCTGGCAATGCTGGAAAGATGGTGGGATGATGAGCTTAAAGCACGATGTTATATGATGGGATCAATGTTCAACGAATTGCAGTGGCAATTCGAGGAGACTGGGTATGTCGCTTAAAGACACCATCACCTAAAGGAGCTTTATGGGGAGAACTCTCGGATGGAGAGGTTGACTACTGTCAAGGAGCTCATGACGAGCAGCATGCGCGAGGGGACTTCAGTCCGCGAGCATGGGGTCCGTATGATGGGGCTCATTGAGAAGCTATTGGGCCTCGAAATCACGCTTCCACATGAGCTGTCTGTGGATCTGCTTCTCCTCTCCCTCCCTGCTGCGTTCGACCCCTTTGTAGTCAACTTAAATATGAAAAACTGGATGCCACCCTTGAAGAGATGGTAAACATGCTTGTCGTGTATGAAGGGACCATAAGAAGGACAATCCCGTCCTCCTTTTGGGCTTTTCTTCCTCAGCGAAGAAGGGGCCCAAACTCAAGGGTAAGAAGAGTTCTGCCCCTGCAAAGAAGGAGAAGCCCGCCAAGAAGTCCAAGGCAAGGGCTCCAAAGCAAAACAAATCTGAGGATGTTTGCAACCACTGCCACAAGCCTGGACATTGGAGGAGGAACTGTCGGGATTACCTCGAGCAGTTGCGAACTGCAAAAGGTGTATTATACATTGAAATAAATATGTCTCTTAACTCGACTTCTTGGATACTTTATATTAGATGTGGATCTCATATCTGTAATGACTTGCAGGTAATGACAAGAAGTCGACGTCTTAGGGACGGTGAGACCCACTTGAGCCTTGGAAATGGAGCAAGGGTTGCGGCCGAAGCAATTGGAGATGTATATTTATTTCCTTCTTCAAATTATATGTTGTTGTTGAAAAACGTTTTATTTGTTCCCGAATTAATAAAGAACATTATTTCCGTTTCTATGCTTGGTAGTGATGGATATTCTTGTCATTTGCTAATTCGGTTTGCAATATTTACAAATATGAATGTTTAATTAGAATTGGGGAACGCGAAAACGATCTGTACAAATTAAAATTTAGAGAGGTTCCAACTCAGGATGTGGAAACACATACAACAACAATCAAAAGGAAAAATGATAGTTTGAACCCGGCACAACTTTGGCATGCTAGGCTAGATCATATTTTCTTAAATAGGATGAACAAGTTGATTAGGAGTGACATGTTTAATATGTCTGATATTAAATCCTTACCAACTTGTTAATCTGTATCAAGGATAAAATGACAAAATTGCCCTTCATGGGCAATCCTGAACGTGCTCAATGCCAATTGGATTTGATCCATACTGATGTGTGTGGTCCGCTTAGCATTGGTACTAAGTCCGATCACACCTACTTCATCACCTTTACCGATGATTACTCTAGGTATGGGTACTTTTACTTAATGAAGCACAAGTCTGAATCCCTTGAAAGGTTCAAGGAATTCAAGGCTGAAGTATAAAATCAACTAGGAAAAAATATTGAAACATTTCGATCCGATTGAGGTGGATAATACTTAAGTGCCAAATTTCAAGACTATCTTAAGGAGAATGAGATTCTCTCACAGTGGACCCCTCCGACCACCCACAACTCAATGTTGTAGCGGAGAGTCGTAATCGAACCTTGATGGAAATGGTTCGATCTATCATGAGCTTCACTGGACTTCCTCGCTCGTTTTGGGGCTATGCACTTGAAACGGCTATAATATTGTTAAAAAATGTCCACACCAAGACAGTGGATAAAACTCCATATGAGATATAGATGGGCAAGCCACCCAAGTACTCGTACTTGAGGATTTGGGGATGCCCTACTTACATGAAGTAGACAGTGAGAGATAAGCTGGATAATAGATCCATCTTATGCTACTTCATTAGGTATCCAAAGAATTCTATTGGATACTGTTTCTACTATCCCAATGAAACAAAAGTGTTTGTTTCCAGAAATGTCACCTTTTTGGAAAAGGAATTTCTACTTGATAGAAAAGGCAAGATAGTATAACTCGAAAAAGTTTGATAATGAACTGAAGTACCAAGTGAATCTCCCACACCTCAAGAGACAATGATATGGACATGTTAGAGTAGATGCCCAACTAGCCAACTTGTGGCATGTGGGTTTTATTGACTATTTGTATAACGATCGTTATTATGAAATTCGCATTTCTTTTATGGCATTCTTTATTTTCATTATGTTATAATGTTAACAATTATGTTGGATAAAGATCTAGAATGCACCATAGTGTATGTTAGATGTGATAGTGGATATGATGGATATCATGAAACACATCTAATAGTCACTGTGTATTATGAGCTCGTTCCTAGTCGATTGGACCGTCAAAATGAGGATAAGGCCGCCCGAGCTTGAGCCTAGCATCTGCGATGCGAAGTACCACGTTTCATTGGTAGGGAACATTGTGATGTTCTGAGCATGCAGATGGATAGTGACCTGGTGATCTATCGACTACCCTCGTTCGGACTTTCCAAGTGGTTACCATTTGTCGAGTGGATAAGTCTGAGGTCTTGGTTGTACATATTAGTCATCACTACTCGAAACGTCATTGAGACTTTACATGATAGGTGCCTCACTTTGACCCGTTTACCGACTCGGTTGGGGTCATTAGGTGGCGGGATTGGATGAGGTCCCGATGCATGTAGGAGTCGATGCTTCGTTGTCGAGGATTCACTGCTCGTCTTTGTGCGTGGATATCCTATGCTATCTGAGGAGATAATAGTGTTATAAATCTCTGGCCAGAGTACTAGATGTATTTGGGTAAATGGGTTTACCTAGTAACACACGCGATGTCACTATTTGATCTCCAAGATGTATGCATAATTATCGGATCTCTAGCGACTCTCGATTTACCAATGGTCGTTGATCTGATCGGGATATATGTGTTGAAAGGACCGTACTGTACGCTAACCATGACCAACTGGTTCTTGCAGGCACTATCAGTGATACCTAGGGGATCATGGGGCGATGTTGCTAGGCGCTTTACCATGATCCGATGGGCAAGTCCGAAATTGTGATTTCGGAGTCGCAATGGTTGTGAGCCCACGGCTAGCTGTATCCCTGAACCATTGAGGGTCACACAAGTACTGGCTTCATGATTCCCGCACGGAAATTTAGCTGAATGTATTGAGCATAGGAGGAGGAATTTAGGGAGTGCGACTTCCTAAAAGACGACAGGGGTCAAATTGCAATTTCCCTAAAGTTTGGGCTAGTTTAACTAACCTTGAAACTTGAGGGGCTAAACTGCAATTTTGGACTAGGTGGTCTGAAAAATTGTTTTCGTATCAAAATACTCAGTTTTGGAAACTGTGTAGATTGGTCTGATCATCGTCGATCGGAGTTATGATGAAGCCACGGTGATAGGAATGAATCGAATGTTCATATGGACCTGGGCCCGTTGGTCCGATCATCGTCGATCGGAGTTATGATGAAGCCACGGTGATAGGAATGAATCGAATGTTCATATGGACCTGGGCCCGTCTCAGGCCCATTGGGTTGGTTCAAGCCCATGTATCACTTTTATATACATGACTTGGTCTAGGGCTACAATATAACACAACACAAAACCCTAGCCTCCAAGCGCCGCCCACCCCTCTCCACCTCCACCTCACGGCCGCCGCTCGCCGCCTTGCGCCGCTGCCCATCGACCGCCGCCTGCCGCCTTCCGTTTTCTTCGTGGTTGGACTTGTTCCGATCACGTCGACGAGGAGGTTCCGTTCGTGACAAATTCGTCAGCTCTTCTAGTGCAGACTGACGAAGGAGGCGTGATTCCAGTCGTGGACCGGATTAGGAGATCTACCGCCGCCTACCGTTGAAGTGCCAGATTCCCTGTGAATCTGTCGGAGCCAGGCGCCTAGACGCTAGCAAGGTATCTTCTTTAAAACATCCTATATATGTTTTAATGCTTTGATTGTTATGTATTGACCGATTCCCGGTGCAAAATTTTAAACTTCCGCTGCGCCCCGGGAAATGGGATCCGGATCCACCGCTGCGCCAACAGTGGTATCAGAGCCAAGACTCGGATCTATCAATACATAATTGTGCCTGAATTGCATCTGATTTCGAAAATTTCAAAAACAAAAAAAAAATTTTAGGATCGGGCGCCGCCGCGCGCAACGTGCGGCGCCTGCACGCACAACGTGCACGCGCTACGCACGCTGCACACTGTAGCGTGCACGCGCTGGGCACTATAGTTGCGCGCAGCTACAGTGCCGTGTCCGGCCACCTTGCGTGGTTGTCGCGCAAGGTGGCGTGTGGCGCCTGCCGCCCACCTGTGTGCACACCGCGCGCAAGTGGCCGCCCCCATGCCCAACCGTTGTGCGTGGGGGCACGCGCAGCGTGCGGCAGTGTGCCGCACGCTGTGCAGGCAGCGGTGCGCCGCCGTGCGGCGATCCCGAGGCGGTGTTGCGACACTGTTTTGACTCTAGTGTTCTGATGGTCCCAAAAATAGGATCACTAAGTAAATAGGAGTTCAGAAGGGGGGGTTGAATGAACTCCTTCGATTTTCGAAAATTCTTTTAAAATGTTTTGCAAGCTTTTTGCTTAACTTAAGTCCGAGTTACCAGACTTAAGAATATCTCAGTTATATTCAAATTTCTCGGCCAACAATATATGTGCGGAAAATGACCGATAGATTTGTGAACAGTAAATAAACACAAGTAATAAAATAGTGCGTAATGTAAAAGATAGAGAAACCAAATTCCTTAATTGTTTCATCGAATCTCAGGTTCCAACTTCGCGATGCTTGTTTGAGACCGTAGAT
>KV018119.1:191372-219674 GCA_001598015.1 Dorcoceras hygrometricum
TATCATTTCCTTATGAGTGCTTTCCCGTTGAAATCGCCTCTGCCAATGTGTACTATTTTTCCAAAGATAGTACTAACCTCGTCTCCTTAATTCCAGGCGGTATGAGTGATTCTTGTTTTGGTCATCGATCTTTTCCAAATGAGTATAGGATCGAATTTGAATCTTCTTTATACCTGCGCCTGAAATCTTTTCTATCGACGGATCTCTCCTTGAAGAAGACGAATGAACAGTTCCTTACTGTTGAGAGATCTTGTCGCGGTATCCATTTGCAAATATCAGTACTGATGACGTCATCATATCTTTCCATTTGCAAGATTTAGTACTGCTGACGTCATCATGTCTGTTGAGATCGTTAAGCTGAATATGATGGTGACGTCATGATGTCTAGTGTTCTCCTGTGGCTGACGTCATCAGATCCGTTGAGGCAAACGATGTCGTGTTGAGCTAACTGTCTTACAAAGAGCTGTCGATAGATACTTGAACTGTTTTCAAAGATAATACTGTAGCGAAGTCTGATGTCAATGAGTAGTACTGTTCCAAGATCTGTCGAACAACGTTATCAATGTATACTGTCCTTTCTGTTGGTATAGCGAGTCACTGTTCCCATTGCTGTTTGCATATACCATTGCGATACTGTAGACAAGCGCTGTTGGAAGATATCTCGAATTACTTCATCAATACTTGAATATCCAAAACAATCACTCCACTGTTCCAAGATCTGATTTTGATCAACTCGAAACTTATAACTGTAGCTTGAGCTAATCACTGTTGTCAGCAATGTTGATCATCGTGAATATTGTCATTTAATTCCAAATATTTTCTTTTCTTTGTTATAACCAAAACTATAAATTTTATCCTAACAATTTCCCCCTTTTTGGTGATGACAAAAACTTAGCAGCCGATAGGAAAAGATAAGCTTCAATAAATTTCACAATGCCTGCTGAAAGCAAATAATATTATCGCAACAAAGTACAGGAGATTCTAATCAATATCATCTTCTTCTTTTGTAAGTGCCACTCCTACTTTGCCTACGATCTCTCCTCTCTCTTTCCAACCTCTCAGATTCCCTTCTGTCGTTTTCAATGACTCTTGCAGCAGCCTCTTCTACACTTATAACTTGTCCAGTCTCTATGATGTGCCTCCTCGCCTGTGCAACTCTTTCTTCGAAAGTTCCCGTCGTGGGTGGCAGCGTTTGGGTTTGCGCTCTCACAGTAGTTGGTCGGCTGCTACTTCCCATTTCCCCCTTTTTGGCAACACCACTTCTTAGGAAATCGGCGATGTCACCTACTTGGGTGGAAAGGCTCAGCATGTCTGCTGCTATCTTTGATTGAAACTCCAAGTGTTCGTTCCTGATAAAAATTCGCGGGAATGCGCTCCACTCCCAAGTTATGTACTGTAATCGCGTAGGATGCATCCTTCCTCACGGGTCTCAAACCACCAGACAAATTGAATGCAACAACTTCCTCACAAACTTTGGTCCAATGCCAAATCCTCATCAAATACGGGACAGTTGCTCAATACTGGTCAGGCGCAATAAAAGAGTTGATCGGATCAAAAAGCTTTTGAATTGCAGGTCTTGGCATATGTAGATTGTCCAAAAATAACGATAAGGTGCAATTGTTACTCCAAAATTCAGGACCCTGAGCAGGCGTCCAGACTCCATTTAACAAAAACACTGGCCGTACCCAACAACCCGAGTTTGCTATGGAATAGAAGTGGGCAAGACGAACATCACCACTGTCAGTGTAGTCCATGGCAGGCAGAGAAGAGTGGGAATGCACCAATTCAATGTTTAGCTCTTGTTGCTGTGCTTTGAGTTCCTCAATAGAGTTAGAGTGAGCAACAGACAACAAGTTGGCAACTTGGACAGCCATAGCATTCCATGGTAGAGAAGATGTAAGATATCTCTGATAGGATTCCAACACTGTGCGCAGTAGCAATTCGCGATATTTTGCAAGAACATATAGTTGCCTTCGTACAGCGATTGCCAGCGTGTTGGTCTCTGCCCATACCATCATAAACCTCTCTTTCTCTTTCAGTTCTTTCAATGATTCCATACTGGGCATATAGTTGAGACTAAATGATGCAAAGAGATCAACCACAGCTTGCATCAAGTGATCACGAACTTGAACCAGAACCTCAACGTCTCTACAGATCAAAGCAAAAAGTTTCCTAGCTGCGTTGTCTGTAACTTGGTCATCCTCCCCCAATTTAGCCTTCCCTTTTTCCCCAGGAGAAGAGAATGCACCCAGCCTTAACATGGTGACTTCAGCCGAAGTGACTGGCAACAACAGGTCATCGCATATTTGTACTAAGAGATCATCAATGGGCATGTTTATCTCCTTGTCAGCCACAGAGTTAGTACTGCCCCCAGTTTGTGCCCCATTATCTGTGCTAACCACTTCTGGCTCATTGTGTCTTGCAATAAAGTCATCCAGCCATCTAGTAAAATCTTCCTCAAATAGTGCGGCATCAAAAGCCTGACTTTCCTGTTCTGTCTCAGTTCCCCCCAACGCCAAAGATTCCTCTAACACCTTACCAATGTCATCTTCAACCGTACTCATAACCACCACATCATCAGCCTTTTTAAACATCTCCTCTGTTCCCACTGAATCATCATCTGACTCCCTGGATAAGACCAACTTCCTCTTGCGAGATTTTCTTTTGAGCACAAGAGGGGGTACAGTTTCTTCAACATGAGTAGGATCAACAACCTGAATTGGCTCAACATCAGTAGCCACCTGCACAATATCCATCTTTGCTTGGGAGACAGAGGGCTTGCTTTTTCCCGTGCGCCTGACGCAAGCGTCGCTGTTCCCCCTGAACGTGTGAACCGATGGTGACGCAAACAGGGCTGTTTTTCTTGATAGAGCAACGTCCAATGGTGATGCTTACGTAAGCAAAGCTGTTCTACATTGAGATATGACCCACTGCTGACGTAAGCGTAGCTGTTTGACCTACGACAATTGTTAGCACATAGACAGATTTATGGCAGTTCTAAGAGACCTAATATATTCCTAAAATAGGAAAACTTAGCGTCTGGCAGAGGTTTTGTGAAGATGTCAGCGACTTGTAGCTCCGTCGACACATACTCCAACCGGACGTCCTTCTTCAGCACGTGGTCTCTTATGAAGTGATGCCTTATGTCGATGTGCTTGGTGCGTGAATGCAGTACAGGGTTCTGAGTGATTGCAATTGCACTTGTGTTGTCACAGAGAATAGGAGCTTCAGAAGCATCAATGCCATAATCCTTTAATTGATGTTGAATCCACAGGATTTGTGCGCAACAACTGCCAGCAGCAAGATACTCCGCTTCAGCAGTTGATGTGGCAATTGACGTCTGCTTCTTACTAAACCAAGAGATCAGTCGATCCCCTAGAAATTGACATGTTCCACTCGTACTTTTGCGATCAATCCTGCAACCTGCGTAATCTGCATCACTATACCCAATTATTCCTAACTTCCATCAACAATGAGTGTACGTCGATGCTACCCGCATACATGGCCCGCTCATATTATTGAGGGGGTCATGTATGCCGGAAAGTTGTACGCGTCATTGACACTTGCTGTGAGTTGGTTGGAACTCCCTTTAACGTTGGCTCATATTATTGGGGACGTTAAGGGGACCGTCCTTCACAACTCGACATTGATGGGTCATCTTGATACGTGATAGTAATCGGCGTCATATTATTGGGCCCTTACTTGACGTGAGATAAATACATGGTGGTTGCACCGGTTGCAATTGGGCTCTACCTTTTAAGGGTCATGGTTGGCTGATATTATTTGGAACCATGATCGCTTGATTGGACTCTGTGTACCCACTAAAGAAACTTGCTTTCTCGATTTCGTTAGAGGGTGGTGAAATCGTTAAAATAGTGGGAGGGTAATTCATAAAACTAAATGACCTTATTTTATGTCTTAGCGCTTTTCATGAAGTAATGCATGTCTGTTTTTCCTTTCAGTATAAACTGCTTATACAATGTCTTCGATCAAAAATCCACTTGCTGCTATACTGGATAGCAACAAGTTCACTGGTCTGAACTACCAAGACTAGCTTCGAAACCTCAATATTGTATTGGTTTCGGAGAAGCTCCTCTACACGTTAGACAAGAGCCCTCCGAAGGAAGCCCTGCCAACATCAGCCCTGAGGAGCTGACAAAGCTGAATAAATGGTGGGATGACGAGCTTAAGACACGATGCTATATGATGGCATCGATGTCAAACGAAATGCAGCGGCGCTTTGAGAAGACGGTGTATGCTGCTGAAATACACCTTCATCTTAAGGAGTTGTATGGGGAGAACTCTCGGATTGAGAGGTTCACCACTGTAAAGGAGCTTATGACGAGCAGCATGCGCGATGGGACTTCGGTCAGCGAGCATGGGGTTCGCATGATTGGGCTCATTGAAAAGCTGGTGGGCCTTGACATCACACTTCCATAAGGAGTTGTATGGGGAGAACTCTCGGATTGAGAGGTTCACCACTGTAAAGGAGCTTATGACGAGCCGCATGCGCGATGGGACTTCGGTCCGCGAGCATGGGGTTCGCATGATTGGGCTCATTGAAAAGCTGGTGGGCCTTGACATCACACTTCCACATGAGCTGTCTGTGGATTTGCTTCTCCTCTCACTCCCTGCTGCATTCGACCCCTTTGTGGTCAACTTCAACATGAACAAGCTGGATGCCACCCTTGAAGAGGTGGTGAACATGCTTGTAGTGTTCGAGGAGACCATAAAGAAGGACAAGCCCGTCCTCCTTTTGGGCTCTTCTTCCTCAGCGAAGAAGGGGCCCAACCGCAAGGGTAAGAAGCGTTCTGCCCCTGCAAAGGAGGAAAAACCCACCAAGAAGCCAAAGGCAAAGGCTTCCAATCCAAACAAGTCTGAGGATGTTTTCCACCACTGCCACAAGCCTGGGCATTGGAGGAGGAACTGCAAGGAGTACCTCGAGAAGTTGCGAACTGCAAAAGGTATGTTCTACATCGAAATAAATATGTCTCTTAATTCGACTTCTTGGGTACTTGATACCGGATGTGGATCTCATATCTGCAATGATTCGCAGGTAATGACAAGAAGCCGACGTCTTAGAGAGGGTGAGACCCACTTGAGGCTGGGCAATGGAGCAAGGGTTGCTGCAGTAGCTATAGGAGATGTTTATTTATTTCTGTCGTCGAATTTTAAGTTGTTATTAAAAGACGTTTTATTTGTTCCTGAGTTAATAAATAACATTATTTTTGATTCTATGCTTGATAGTGATGGATATTCTTGTCATTTTGCTAATTCGATTTGTAATCTATACAAGAATGAATGTTTTATTGGAATTGGGAAACGCGAAAACGATCTATACACCTTAAAATTAAAAGCAGTTCCAACTCGTGATGTGGAAACACATACAACAACAGTTAAAAAGAAAAACGATAGCTTGAACCCAGCACAACTTTGGCACGCTAGGCTAGGTCATATTTCCCTAAGTAGGATGAACAAATTGGTTAGGAGTGACATGTTTGATATGTCGGACATTAACTCCCTACCGACTTGTGAGTCTTGTATCAAAGGAAAAATGACTAAACAACCCTTCAACGGCAAGCCTGAACGTGCTCAAAGCCTATTGGATTTGATCCATACTGATGTGTGTGGCCCACTTAGCATTGGTACTAAGTACGGTCACACATACTTCATCACCTTTACCGATGATCACTCTAGGTATGGGTACTTGTACTTAATGAAGCACAAGTCTAAATCCTTTGAAAGGTTCAAAGAATTCAAGGCTGAAGTAGAAAATCAGTTAGGAAAAAGTATTAAAGCACTTCAATCCGATCGAGGTGGAGAATAATTGAGTGCTGAATTTCAAGACTATCTTAAACAGAATGGGATTCTCTCAAAGTGGACCCCTCCGGCCACACCACAACTCAATGGTGTAGCGGAGCATCGTAATCGAACCTTGATGGACATGGTTCGATCTATGATGAGCTTCCTACCTCGTTTTGGGGCTATGCGCTCGAAACGGCGATAATGTTGTTGAACAATGTCCACACCAAGGCAGTGGATAAGACTCCATATGAGATATGGATGGGCAAGCCACCCAAGTACTCATTCATGAGGATTTGGGGATGTCCTGCTTACGTGAAGCAGACAGTGGGAGATAAGCTGGAGAATAGATCCATCTTATATTACTTCATTGGGTATCCAAAGAATTCTATTGGATACTACTTCTACTATCCAAATGAAACAAAAGTGTTTGTTTCTAGAAATGCCACCTTTATGGAAATTGAGTTTCTACTTGATATAAAAGGCAAGATAGTAGAACTCGAAGAGGTTCGAGAACCATCTGAAGTACCAAGTGAGTCTCCCATGCCTCAAGAGCCAGTACCAGAAATGGTCGCACCTAGGAGATCCGAAAGGGTTCCTAGGGCTCCTGATAGATATGGTTTCCTCCTTGAAGATGATCAAAGTGATCAAACTGTTGGATGTGATCTAAGAACTTTCAAGGAGGCAATTTCCGATGCTGATTCTAATTTGTGGCTTGAAGCAATGCAGTCTGAGATTGACTCAATGCATGCGAACCAAGTTTGGACTCTTGTTAATCCTCCCGAAGGAATAGTTCCTATTGGGTGTAAATGGATATACAAGAGAAAAATTGGGCCTGATGGTAAGGTGCTGACCTACAAGGCATGACTGGTCATGAAAGGTTACACTCAAAGGCTAGGTGTTGACTATGATGAAACCTTTTCACCAGTCATAATGTTCAAGTCAATTAGAATCCTAATAGCCATAGTCGCATGGTACGACTATGAGATATGGCAAATGGATGTGAAAACTGCGTTCCTTAATGGAAACATTAAGGAAGAGATCTATATGAAGCAGCCTGAGGGTTTCACATCTGTAGGAAGTGAGCATAAACTATGCAAACTTCAGAGATCGATCTACGGTCTCAAACAAGCATCGAGGAGTTGGAACCTGAGATTTTATGAAATAATTAATGAATTTGGTTTCATCAAGAATCCCGAGGAGCCATGCGTGTATAATAAGGTAGTTAAGAATGCTGTGACATTCCTTGTGCTTTATGTTGATGACATTCTACTCATTGGGAATGATGTAGGAATGTTGCAGTCAACTAAAGTGTGGTTGTCTAGTAGATTCTCGATGAAGGACATGGGTGAAGCATCCTATATTCTTGGAATTCAGATCTATCGGGATAGATCGAAAGGATGCTCGGACTCACCCAAGCTACCTACATCGATACCATACTTAAGTGGTTCTCTATGGAAGAGTCCAAGAGAGGACACCTACCTATGTGCCACGGGGTCACCCTATCTAAGTCTATATGTCCAAAGACTGATGAGAAGATAGAGAGTATGACACGTGTGCCATATGCCTCGGCAATAGGTAGCATTATGTATGGCATCATCTCAACTAGACCGGATGTCGCATATGCTTTGAGTGTTGGCTAGAGGTGACATATCAGTTGAGAGAGTCGCCTCTACGGACAACGTTGCTGATCCACTTACTAAGCCCTTGCCAGGACCGTTGTTTGAAAAACATACGCGAAAAATGGGACTGCGTCTGATGAGTAGTTGGCTTTAGGTCAAGTAGGATATTGTTAGAGTAGATGCCCAACTAGTCAACTTTTGGCATTTGGGTTTTATTGACTCTTTGTATAACGATCTTTATTTATGAAAATCACATTTCTTTTATGGCATTCTTTATTTTCATTATGTTATAATGTTAACAATTGTGTTGGATAAAGACCTACAATGCACCATAGTGTATGTTAGATGTGATAGTGGATATGATGGCTATCATGAAACACATCTAATAGTCACTGTGTATTCTAAACTCGTTCCTAGTCGATTGGGCCGTCAAAATGAGAATAAGGCCGCCCGAGCTTGAGACTAGCATCTGCGATGCAAAGTACCACGTTTCATTGGTAGGGAACATTGTGATGTTCTGAGCATGCAGATGGATAGTGACCTGATGATCTATCGAACTACCCTCGTTCGAACTTTCCAAGTGGTTACCATTTGTCGAGTGGATAAGTCGGAGGTCTTGGTTGTACAGATTAGTCCTCACTACTCGAAACGTCATTGAGACTCTACATGATAGGTGCCTCACTTTGACCCATTTATCGACTTGGTTGGGGTCATTAGGTGGCGGTATTGGGTGAGGTCCCGATGCATGTAGGAGTCGATGCTTCGTTGTCGAGGATTCACCGCTCGCCTTTGTGCGTGGATATCCTATGCTATCTGAGGAGATAATAGTGCTATAAATCTCTGGCCAGAGTACTAGATGTGTTTGGTTTAAATGGTTTTACCTAGTAACACATGCGATGTCACTATTTGGTCTCCAAGATGTATGTATAGTTTTCGGATCTCTAGCGACTCTCGATTTACCAATGGTCGTTGATCTGATCGGGATATATGTGTTGAAAGGACCGTACTGTACCCTAACCATGACCAACTGGTTCTTGCAGGCATTATCAGTGATAACTAGGGGATCATGGGGCGATGTTACTAGGCGCTTTACCATGATCCGATGGGCAAGTCCGAAATTGTGATTTCGGAGTCGCAATGGTTGTGAGCCCACGGCTAGCTGTATCCCTGAACCATTGAGGGTCACACAAGTACTGGCTTCACGATTCCCGCACGGAAATTGATCTCAATGTTTTGAGCATAGGAGGAGGAATTTAGGGAGTGCGACTTCCTAAAAGACGACAGGGGTCAAATTGCAATTTCCCTAAAGTTTGGGCTAGTTTGACTATCCTTGAAACTTGAGGGGCTAAACAGTAATTTTGGACTAGATGGTCTGAAAAATTGTTTTTGCATCATAATACTCATTTTTGGAAATTGTGTAGATCGGTCCGATCAGATCGTCGATCGGAGTTATGATGAAACCACGATGATGGAATGAACCGTATGTTCATATGGACCTGGGCTGAGGGGCTAAACAGTAATTTTGGACTAGATGGTCTGAAAAATTGTTTTTGCATCATAATACTCATTTTTGGAAATTGTGTAGATCGGTCCGATCAGATCGTCGATCGGAGTTATGATGAAACCACGATGATAGGAATGAACCGTATGTTCATATGGACCTGGGCCCGCCCAAGGCCCATTGGGTTGGTTCAAGCCCATGTATCACTTTTATATACATGACTTTGTCTAGGGCTACAACATAACACAACACAAAACCCTAGCCTCCAAGCGCCGCCCACCCCTCTCCACTTCCACCTCACGGCCGCCGCTCGCCGTCTTGCGCCGCCGCCCGTCGGCCGCCGCCTGCCACCGTCCGTTTTCTTCGTGGTTGGACTTGTTCCGATCACGTCGACGAGGAGGTTCCGTTCGTGACAAATTCGTCAGCTCTTCTAGTGCAGTCTGACGAAGGAGGCATGATTCCAGTCGTGGACCGGATAGGAGATCTACCGCCGCCTACCGTTGAAGTGCCAGATTCCCTGTGAATCTGGTCGGAGCCAAGCGCCTAGACACCAGCAAGATATCTTCTTTAAAACATCCTATGTATGTTTTATTGCTTTGATTGTTATGTATTGACCGATTCCCGATGCAAATTTTAAACTTCCGTTGCGCCCCGGGAAACGGGATCCGGATCCGCCGCTGCGCCAACAGGACACACCTAGGAGATTTCAAATGGGATCCTAGGGCTCCTGTTAGATATGGTTTCCTGTTTGAAGATGATGAAAGTGATCAAACTGTTGGATGTGATCCAATAACCTTCAAGGAGGTGATTTCCGATGCTAATTCTAATTTGTGTCTTGAAGCAATGCAATCGTAGATTGACTCAATGCATTCAAACCAAGTTTGGACTCTTGTGAATCCTCCCGAAGGATCGTTCCTATTGGCTGCAAAGGGATATACAAGAGAAAACTTGGGTCTGATGGTAATCTACTGACCTACAAGACGCGACTGGTCGCAAAAGGTTACACTCAAAGGCAAGGTGTTGAATATGATGAAACTTTTTCACCAGTTGCAATGTTCAAGTCGATTAGAATCCTGTTAGCCATAGCTGCATGGTAAGACTATGGAAACATTAAGAAAGAGATCTATATGATGCAACCTGAGGGATTCACATCCGTAGGAAGTGAGCATAAAGTATGCGAACTTCATAGATCGATCTACGGTCTCAAACAATCATCGAGAAGTTGGAACCTAAGGTTTGATGAAACAATTAAAAAATTTGGTTTCATCAAAAATCCTGAGGAGCCGTGTGTGTATAAGAAGGTAGTTAAGAATGCTGTGACATTCCTTGTACTTTATGTTGATGACATTATACTTATTGGGAATGATGTAGGAATGCTGCAGTCAACTAAAGTATGGTTGTATAGTAGATTCTCGATGAAGGACATGGGTGAAGCATCCTATATTCTGGGAATTCAGATCTATATAGATAGATCGAAAAGGATGCTCGGACTCACCCAAGTGACCTACCTCGATACCATACTTAAGAGGTTCTTTATAGAAGAGTCCAAGAGAGGACACCTACCTATGTGCCATGGGGTCACTCTATCTAGGTCTATGTATCCGAAGACTGATGAGGAGATAGAGAGTATGACACGTGTGCCATATGCCTCAGCAATAGGTAGTATTATGTAAGATATGATCTCGACTAGACCGGATGCCGCATATGTTGGCGCAGCGGTGGATCCGGATCCCGCTCCCGGGGCACAGCAGAAGATTTAAAAATTTGGAGCCCGGGAACGGTCAATACACCTGTAAATCAATTCACAAACATACATAGGATGTTTAGAATGATACCTTGCTGGCGTATAGGCGCCTGGCTCCGACTAATTTCACGAAGAAATCGGCACTTCAACTATTGGCGGTTTTGGCCTCCTAATCCGTTCCACGACGGAATACCAATTCCTTCGTCGGTCTGTACTAGAAAACTCGACGAAGATTTCACGGATGGAATATCCTCGTCGGAATGGTCGGAACGAGATTTTCGGCAGCGGCGGCGGCGGCGTGGGGAGGAGATGAGAGAAAGGAAGAATTATATGCTGAGGAGCATTTGGTACGTTTCAAATGAGTACCCCAGGGCCTCTATTTATAGAATTTCCATGGGCTTGAACCAGCTTAATGGTCTTGGGTCGGGCCCAGGCCTAGGGTGTACATTGGTTTCAAGTCCATCACTATGGCTCCATCATAATCTCGATCGACGATCAGATCGGACCGATCTACACAGTTTACAAAACTGAGAATTATGATGTGAAAACAATTTTCGGACCACCTAATCCAAAATAGCAGTTTGGCCCCTGTAAGCTTCAAGAATAGTCAAACTAGCCCAAGCTTAGGGAAATTGCATTTTGATCCTATTAATTTTAGGAAGTCGCACTTCCATCCTTCCTCCACCTATACTCAACAAATTGAGCTTAATTTCCGTATGGGAATTGAGAACCAGTACTTGTGTGACCCTCAATGGTTCAGGGATACAGCTAGCCGTGGGCTCACAACATTTGTGACTCTGAAATCACATTTTCGGACTAACCCATCGGATCATGGTAAAGCATCTAGCAACATCGCCCCCTGATCCCCTAGGTATCACTGATAGTGCCTGCAAGAACCAGTCGGCCATGGTTAGCGTACAGTACGGTTCTTTCAGCTCATATATTCCGATTGAATCTACGGCCATTGGTAAATCGAGAGTCGTTAGAGATTCGATAGCCATGCATACATCTTGGAGATCAGAATAGTGACATCGCGAGTGCTACCAGGTTGGTCAGAGATTTGTCACACTATTATCTCCTCAGATAGCATAGAATATCCTCGCACTGGGGCAAGCGGTGAATCCTCGACAACAAGGCATCGACTTCACATGCTTCGTGACATCACCCAATCTCGACACCTGATGACCCTCACGGAGTCGGTAAACGAGTCAAAGTGAGGCGACTAATCATCTATATTCTCAATGATGTTTAGAGTAGTAATGACTAATTCATACAACCAAGACTTCAGACTCTCCACTCGACAAATGGTAACCACTTAGAGAATCCGAACGAGGGTAGCTCGATAGTTCGCCAGGCAAACCATCCATCTGCATGCTCAGGACATCACAATGTTCCCTACCAATGAAACGTGGTACTGCACATCGCAGATGCTAGTCTCAAACTCAGATGGCCTTATCCTCATTTTGATGGCCCAATCGACTAGGAACAATTTTAGAATACACAGTGACTATTAGATGTGTTTCATGATAGCCATCATATCCACTATCACATCTAACATACACTATGGTGCATTCTAGGTCTTTATCCAACACAATTGTTAACATTATAAAAATAATGAAGATAAAGAATGCCATAAAAGAATACAAGTTTCATAAATAAAGATCATTTTACATAGAGTCAACAAGAACCCACACGCCACAAGTTGGCTAGTTGGGCACCTACTCTAACAATCTCCCACTTGCCCTAAAGCCAACTACTCATCAGACGCAGTCCCATTGTTTCGTGATTTTTTTTCAAACAACGGTCCTGGAAAGGGCTTCGTAAGTGGATCAGCAATGTTGCAGAGGCGATTCTCTCAACTGCTATGTCACCTCTAACCACAATATCCCGGATTATGTGGTATTTCCTCAGTATGTGTTTGGATCTTTGGTGAGACCTAGGTTCCTTTGCTTGCGCAACGGCACCTGTGTTGTCACAGTACATCAGGACCGGACCAACTCCATCAGGGATTACGCCCAAATCTTGGACGAAATTCCTCATCCAAACCGCCTCTTTATCAGCAGCTGATGCCGCAATGTACTCAGCCTCAGTGGTTGAATCCACGATGGTGTCTTGCTCTGAACTCTTCCAAGAGACAGCACCACCATTGAGCATGAATACAAATCCAGAGGTTGACTTCGAATCATCCACATCACATTGGAAGCTAGAATCAGTGTAGCCTTCCAATTTCAGTTCACCACCCCCATAGACCATGAACATATTCTTAGTCCTTCGTAAGTACTTAAGAATATCTTTCACAGCCTTTCAATGCATTTGGCCGGGGTTTACTTGGTAGCGGCTCGTGACACTCAGAGCATATGCGACATCTGGTCTAGTTGAGATCATACCATACATAATACTACCTATTGCCGAGGCATATGGCACACGTGTCATACTATCTATCTCCTCATCAGTCTTTGGACACATAGACTTAGATAGAGTGACCCTATGGCACATAGGTAGGTGTCCTCTCTTGGATTCTTTATAGAGAACCTCTTAAGTATGATATCGATGTAGGTTTCTTGGGTGAGTCCGAGCATCATTTTCGATCTATCTCTATAGATCTGTATTCCTTGAATATAGGATGCTTCACCCATGTCCTTCATCGACAATCTACTAGACAACCATACTTTAGTTGACTGTAACATTCCTACATCATTCCCAATGAGTAGAATGTCATCAACATAAAGTACAAGGAATGTCACAGCGCTTTTAACTACCTTCTTATACACACATGGCTCCTCGGGATTCTTGATGAAACCAAATTCTTTAATTGTTTCATCAAATCTCAGGTTCCAACTTCTCGATGCTTGTTTGAGACCGTAGATCGATCTTTGAAGTCTGCATACTTTATGCTCACTTCCTACAGATGTGAAACCCTCAGGCTGCGTCATATAGATCTCTTCCTTAATGTTTCCATTAAGGAACGCAGTTTTCACATCCATTTGCCATATCTCTTAGTCGTACCATGCGGCTATGGCTAGTAGAATTCTAATTGACTTGAACATTGCTTCTGGTGAGAAGGTTTCATCATAGTCAACACCTTGTCTTTGAGTGTAACCTTTTGCAACCAGTCGTGCCTTGTAGGTCAGTACCTTACCATCAGGCCCAAGTTTTTTCTTGTATATCCATTTACACCCAATAGGAACTATCCATTCGGGAGGATTAACAAGGGTCCAAACTTGGTTTGAATGCATTGAGTCAATCTCAGATTGCATTGCTTCAAGCCACAAATTAGAATCGGCATCGAAAATTGCTTCCTTAGTTATTGGATCACATCCAATAGTTTTATTACTTTGATCATCTTCAAGGAGGAAACCATATCTAAAAGGAGCCCTCCCTTTCAGATCTCCTAGGTGTGTCCATATCAAGTATTGGCTCTTGAGGTTCGGAAGATTCACTTGGTACTTCAGTTGGTTCTCGAACCTCTTCGAGTTCTACTACCAGAAAGGTGGCATTTCTAGAAACAAACACTTTTGTTTCATTTGGATAGTAGAAGTAGTATCCAATAGATATATCCAATGAAGTAGCATAATATGGATCTATTATCCAGATTATCTCCCACTGTCTGCTTCACGTAAGCAGGACATACCCAAATCCTCAAGTATGAGTATTTGGGTGGCTTGCCCATCCATATCTCATATAGAGTTTTATCCACCGCCTTGGTATGGACATTGTTCAACAACATAATCGTCGTTTCGAGTGCATAGCCCCAAAATGAGGCAGGAAGTTCAGTGAAACTCATCATAGATCGAACCTTGTCCATCAAGGTTCGATTACGACGCTCCGCTACACCGTTGAGCTGTGGTGTGGCCGGAGGGGTCCACTTTGAGAGAATCCCATTCTCTTTAAGATAGTCTTGAAATTTCGACACTCAAGTATTCTCCAGCTCGATCGGATTGAAGTGTTTTAAAACTTTTTTCCATTTGATTTTCTACTTCAGCTTTGAATTCTTTAAACCTTTCAAAGGATTCAGACTTGTGCTTCATTAAGTACAAGTACCCATACCTAGAGTGATCATCGGTAAAGGTGATGAAGTAAGTGTGACCGGACTTAGTACCAATACTAAGTGAGCCATACACATCAGTGTGGATCAAATCCAATAGGCCTTGAGCACGTTCAGGCTTGCCCGTGAAGGGCAACTTTGTCATTTTTCCCTTGAGACAAGACTCCCAAGTTGGTATGGAGTTAATATCAGACATATTAAACATGTCACTCCTAATCAAATTGTTCATCGTATTTAAGGAAACATGACCTAGCCTAGCATGCCAAAGTTGTTCCGGGTTCAAACTATCGTTTTTCCTTTTTATTGTTGTTGTGTGTGTTTCCACATCGTGAGTTGGAACTTCTCTCAATTTTAAGGCTTATAAATCGTTTTCGGGTTCCCCAATTCTAATTAAACATTCATTCTTGTATATATTGAAAATCGAATTGGCAAAATGACAAGAATATCCATCACTATCAAGCATAGAAACGGAAATGATGTTCTTTATTAATTCCGGACAAATAAAACGTTTCAACAACAACTTAAAATTTGAAGACAGAAATAAATAAACATCTCATATAGCTTCAGCAGCAACCCTTGCTCCATTGCCAAGCCTCAAGTGGGTCTCGCCCTCTCTAAGACGCCGGCTTCTTGTCATTACCTGTAAATCATTGCAGATATGAGATCCACATCCGGTATCAGGTACCCAAGAAGTCGAGTTAAGAGACATATTTATCTCAATGTAGAACATACCTTTTGCAGTTCGCAACTGCTCGAGGTAATCCTTACAATTCCTCCTCCAGTGTCCAGGCTTTTGGCAGTGGTGGCAAACATCCTCAGTTTTGTCCGGATTTGAGGCCCTTTCTTAGGATTCTTGGTGGGATTTCCCTCCTTCGCAGGGGCGGAACGCTTCTTACCCTTGCGTTTGGGCCCCTTCTTCGCAGAGGAAGAAGAGCCCATAACGAGGACGGGCTTGTCCTTCTTTATGGTCCCCTCGAACACGAAAAGCATGTTTACCACCTCTTCAAGGGTGGCTTCCAGCTTGTTCATGTTAAAGTTGACCACAAAGGGGTCGAACGCAGCAGGGAGGGAGATGAGAAGCAGATCCATAGATAGCTCATGTGGAAGCGTGATATCAAGGCCCACTAGCTTCTCAATGAGTCCAATCATACGGACCCCATGCTCGCGGACCGAAGTTCCCTCGCGCATGCGGCTCGTCATGAGCTCCTTGACAGTAGTGAACCTCTCAGTCCGAGAGTTCTCCCCATACAGTTCCTTGAGATGAAGGTGTATGTCAGCACACCGTCTTCTCAAAGCACCACTGCATTCGTTGGACATCGATGCCATCATATAGCATCGTGTCTTAAGCGCGTCATCCCACAATTGATTCAGCTTTGTCAGCTTCTCAGGACATCATATAGCATCGTGCTTAAGCGCGTCATCCACATTGATTCAGCTTTGCAGCTCTCAGGACTGACATCGGTAGGGGCTACTTCAAGGGCTCTTCTCTAGCGTGTAGAGAAGTTTCTCCGAATCCAAAACAATATTGAGGTTTCGAAGCCAATCTTGGTAGTTTAAACCAGTGAACTTGTTGCTATCCAGTATAGCAGCAAGCGGATTTTTGATTGAAGACATGATAATAGCATTTTATACTGAAAGAAAAAAACAGACATGCATTACAGACTATTTATGAAAAACGTTAAGACATAAAACATGGTCATTTAATTTTATGAATTACCCTCCCACTATTTTAACGATTTCACCACCCTCTAATGAAATCGAGAAAACAAGTTTCCTTAGTGGGTACACAGAGTCCAATCAAGAAATCATGGTCCCGAATAATATCAGCCAACCATGACCCTCAAAAGTTAGAGCCCAATTGCAATAGGTGCAACCTCCATGTATTTACCTCACGTCCAGTATGGGTCCAATAATATGACGCCGATTACTATCACGTGTCAAGATGACCCATCAATCTTGAGTTGTGATGGACGGTCCCCTTAGTGTCCCCAATAATATGAGCCAACGTTAAAGAGAGTTCCAACCAACTCACAGCAAGTGTCAATGACGTGTACAGCTTTCCGGCATACATAACCCCCTCAATAATATGAGTCGGGCCATGTATACGGGTAGCATCGACGTACACCCATTTTGATGGAAGGTAGGAAATTTTAAAAAATATTTGAATTCCCTTAGCTTATCGAATAAACTTTTAATCTTGATATAAATTTTAAATTAAATTTGAAATGAGGGGTTTTAATTTAGAAATTTGGTCTCAATAATTTTAAATCAAATTTAAAATCGCGAATTCAACAGATATATATATCACATATATAATTGGGATGATCGATAAGCGAGAGCTATGCGATCCGTGGTTGCCAAGCACGGATCTAGGTCCAATCCTAGGTGACATGCAGTATGCAAATGCAATCCTATTACATAAGCTTCCAGTTTTACAAGTCTTCGTTCTTCAATATCTTTGATCATCATCTCCACCATCTTCAAAATTATCCTCCCACTAAGTCTAATATGGGTTGGGGGCGTCGTGCCGGAATTTTTTTTTTTTTTTTGAAAAACGAGATCTGATGCAATTCATGGCAGATATAGTGTATTGACAGATCCGAGTCAAAGCTTTGATACCACTGTTGGCGCAGCGGCGGATCCAGATCCCGCTCCTAGAGCGCAGCGGAAGATTTAAAATTTTGGAGCCTGGGAACGGTCAATACACCTATAAATCAATTCATAAACATATATAGGATGTTTAGAATGATACCTTGCTGGCGTCTAAGCGCCAGGCTCCGATCAATTTCATGAGGAAATCGGCACTTCAACTGTTGGCGGTTTTGGCCTCCTAATCCGGTCCACGACTGGAATCCCAATTCCTTCGCTGATCTGCACTAGAAAACTCGACGAAGATTTCACGGACAGAATCTCCTCGCCGGAACGGTCGGAACGAGATTTCCGATGGCGGCGGCGGCGGCGTGGGGAGGAGAGGAGAGAAAGGAAGAATTATATGCTGAGGAGCATTTGGTACGTTTCAAATGAATACCCCAGGGCCTCTATTTATAGATTTTCCATGGGTTGAACCAGCTTAATGGGCTTGGGTCGGGCCCAGGCCCAGGGTGTACATTGGTTTCAAGTCCATCACTGTGGCTCCATCATAATCCCGATCGAAGATCAGATCGGACCGATCTACACAGTTTATAAAACTGAGCATTATGATGCGAAATCAATTTTTTGGACAACCTAATCCAAAATAGCAGTTTGGCCCTTGTAAGCTTCAAGGATAGTCAAACTAGCCCAAGCTTAGGGAAATTGCATTTTGATCCTATTTAACTTTAGGAAGTCGTACTTCCATCCTTCCTCCTCCTATACTCAACAAATTGAGCTTAATTTCCGTACGGGAATTGAGAAACAGTACTTGTGTGACCCTCAATGGTTCAGGGATACAGCTATCCATGGGCTCACAACATTTGTGACTCCGAAACCACATTTTCGGACTAACCCATCGGATCATGGTAAAGCGTCTAGCAACATCTCCCCATGATCCTCTAGGTATCACTGATAGTGCCTGCAAGAACCAATCAGTCATGGTTAGCGTACAGTATGGTCCTTTCAGCTCATATATCCCGATCGAATCAACGACCATTGGTAAATCGAGAGTCGTTAGAGATTCGATAGCCATGCATACATCTTAGAGATCAGAATATCGACATCGCAAGTGCTACCAGGTAAACTCATTTACACTGAAGCACAAGAGTACTTTGGCCAGAGATTTGTCACACTATTATCTCCTCAGATAGCATAGGATATCCTCGCACTGGGGCAAGCGGTGAATCCTCGACAACAAGGCATCGACTCCACATTCTTCGTGACCTCACCCAATCTAAACACCTGATGACCCTCATGGAGTCGGTAAACGAGTCCAAGTGAGGGGACTAATCATGTAGAGTCTCAATGATGTTTCGAGTAGTAAAAACTAATACATACAACCAAGACTTCAGACTCTCCACTCGACAAATAGTAACCACTTGGAGAATTCGAACGAGGGTAGCTCGATAGTTCGCCAGGAAAACCATCCATCTGCATGCTCAGGACATCACAATGTTCCCTACCAATGAAACGTGGTACTTCACATCGCAGATGCTAGTTCAAACTCTGGCGGCCTTATCCTCATTTTGAAGGCCCAATCGACTAGGAAAAATTTTAGAATACACAGTGACTATTAGATGTGTTTCAAGATAGCCATCATATCCACTATCATATCTAACATACACTATGGTGCATTCTAGTTCTTTATCCAACACAATTGTTAACATTATAAAAATAATGAAGATAAATAATGCCATAAAAGAATACGAATCTTATAAATAAAGATCGTTTTACATAGAGTCAACAAGAACCCACACGCCATAAGTTGGCTAGTTGGGCACCTACTCTAAAAGCATATGCTCTGAGAGTCACGAGCCGCTACCAAGCCAACCCCTTCCAAATACATTGGAAGGCCGTGAAAGATATTCCTAAGTACTTACGAAGGACTAAGAATATGTTCATGTTCTATGGGGATGGTGAATTTAAATTGGTAGGCTACACTGATTCTAGCTTCCAATGTGATGTGGATGATTCAAAGTCAACCTCTGGATTTGTATTCATGATCAATGGTGGTGCCGTCTCTTCAAACAGTTCCAAGCAAGACACCATCGCAAATTCAACCACTGAGGTTGAGTACATCGTAGCATCAGCTGCTACTAAAGAGACGGTTTGGATGAGGAATTTCATCCAAGAGTTGGACGTAATTCCTCAAGGAGTTGGTCCAGTCCCGATGTACTGTGACAACATGGGTGTCGTTGCGCAAGCAAAGGAACCAAGGTCTCACCAAAGATCCAAACACATACTGAGAAAATACCACATAATCCGGGATATTGTGGCTAGTGATTAGATATCAATCAAGAGAGTCACCTCTGTAGACAACATTGTTGATCCACTTACGAAGCCCTTGCCAGGACCATTGTTTGAAAAATATCGCGAAGCAATGGGACTACGTCTCATGTGTATTTGGCTTTAGGGAAAGTAGGAGATTGTTAGAGTAGGTTCCCAACTATCCAACTTGTGGCGTGTGGGTTCTTGTTGACTATATGTAAAACGATCTTTGTTTATGAAATTCGCATTCTCTTATGCATTCATCATCTTCATTATTATGATTACAATTTTTGGATAAAGACCTTGAATGCACTATTGTATATGATTAGATGTGATAGTGGATATGATGGCTATCATGAAACACATCTAATAGTCACTGTATATTCGAAACTAGTTACTAATCGATTGAACCGTCCAAAATAGGATAAGGGCCGCCCGAGCTTGAGACTAGCATCTACGATGCGAAGTACCACGGTTCATTGGTAAGGAACATAGTGATGTTCTGAGCATGCAGATGGATAGTGACCTAGTGATCTATCGAACTACCCTCATTCAGATTTTACAAGTGGTTATCATTTGTCGAGTGGATTAAGTCCGAGGTTTTGGTTGTATAGATTAGTCCTTACTACTCAAAACGTCATTCAGACTCTACATGATAGGTGCCTCACTTTGACCCATTTACCGACTTAGTTGGGGTCATCAGGTTGGTTAAAGTCCCGATGCATGTAGGAGTCGATTGGTTGTCGAGGATTTACCGCTTGCCCTTGTGCATGATATCCTATGCTATCTGGGGAGATAATAGTGTGACTGTTGGATCTGTTTTTACAGATCAGAATCTAAGTTTTGATTCAAACAAAACCTGTTACTATTGTACTAACGATTTAAATTAAGTGCGCTGGTTGAGCTGAAACATAAAAACATGATTTCGGAGGCCTAATCAAAGGAAGTTAGCCGAAAAGCGGCTTAGGTCATGACACAATCGTGAGTCTTGCTCGTTGGCCCGTTTCGGAGTGGATAGCACTGGCCTCATGCAAATTCTGCAATGGAAGCGAGCTGATACAGAAATAGAACCGAACTGGATGAAAGCACTTGTGAGACACAAAAAGCTGATAAGAGTAATTGAGTTAATTAATCGGGTTTGTTTGATATCAGCTTTGAGTCGATAGGCTTAGAGAAGCTATCGGGTTTTGTTTCAGCCTTGGAACAGTTCTGGAGAGTTAGAGTTTGCCGCGGAATCTGTTCAGAAGCAAGTGTTGGGTCATCGCTGAATGCTAGTGTTCAGCAGTGGTGACGTAAGCAGCTATCGATGAGTGGTTGTTTTCAGTAGTCGTAGCGAGATCAGTTGTCGCTATTTTTCAGATGTTTCCTAGCGGGTGCTAGTAAGTCGTCGTTTGGATTAGTTGGAACGACAGCGTTTTGGATTAGCGAAGAAGACTCGGCTGTGATTTGCGTTACCGTCAGCTGTGTGAGAGATTTGTTGTTGCTTTGCAAACAGATTTTGGTTTGTTGTTCAGCAGTGAGTAGTGGGTGACGTGTCCAGTTGCGACAGTAGCTCTCTGCGATGTCGTTTGAGTTAGTAGTGATCGCTGTCCTGGCGTAGAGTGAGATCTGTTGCAAGATCTGTTTTCGAGCGGGAATATCAGTTGTGATAGTTTAAGTTGTCGGTGGATCTGTTCCCAATTTTTGTCAGCAGTGAGATTTAATATGGAGCGTAGCTTTGTTCTCTATTATTGTTTCCCGACACTTAGAATATTTCCCGATTACTGATCTCTGTCGCGATACCCTAGCTACTGTTCATCGAACCCTATCTTCTTCAATTGCCGATGGTAGATAGCTCTGACGAGAGCGAGAGTGGTAGCGTTGTACTCCTATTGCTGAGACGCTTCATTTGGTACCATTTTTCGGACGTTTTATTGAAGCTGGTGAGGTGTGCGAAGACATCTCCCTTGTGTAGTCTGTTAGCATTTCCGTCCTAGCTTTTTGGGGTAAGTATAGATCCTACCTTTAAGCTTGTTTAGAGCTTTCTGTTTTGTTAGAGAGGTATGGTAGCGAGTATGGGCATTACGAGTTCCTAGATATTCCTTTTGGTTTGATGAATTCTCCCGCAGTTTTCATGGATTTGATGAATAGAGTCTTTAGAGAGTTCATCAATCAGTTTGTGATTGTGTTTATCGATGATATTTTGGTGTAATCTAAGAATCCGTTGCAGCGCAAAGAGCATTTTATGCTTGTTCTTCAGAAGCTTCGAGACTCGCAGCTGTATGCCAAGTTTTCCAAGTGCGAGTTTTGGTTAGACCGAGTTGTGTTTCTAGGTCATGTGATTTCTGTTGAGGATATTTCTGTGGATCCCAGTAAGGTTGAGGCAGTGATTAACTGGGAGCGTCCCAAGAGTGTTGCTGAGATTCGTAGTTTCTTGGGTTTTGCTGGCTACTATCGGTGGTTTATAGAGGGATTTTCTAGTATAGCTAAGCCAATAACGCAGTTGACTCAGAAGGACAGGAGGTTTGTGTGGACTGAGCAATGTGAGAATATTTTTCTGTTGCTCAAAGAGAAGCTAACTACTGCACCTGTGTTAGCTCTGCCGTGTGGTTCAGGTGGTTTTGTTGTTTGTGCAGATGCTTCCTTGAACGGATTGGGTTGTGTGTTGATGCAGAATGGTCGAGTCATTGCTTATGCCTCTCGACAGTTGAAGTCGCATGAGACTCGTTACCCAGTTCATGATTTGGAGTCAGCAGCAGTGGTTTTTGCTTTGAATATTTGGCGCCACTACCTGTATGATGAGCAATTTATGGTGTACTCCGACCACAATTGTTTTCAGTATTTGTTTTTGTTGGCGACAATGGCGGATCTGGATCCCATTTCCCAGGGGCGCAACGGAAGTTAAAAATTGCCCCGAGATACGTTCAGTACATTACAAATAATCAACGATAAACATACATAGGATGTTTGAATCGTTACCTTGCTGGCGTCTAGGCGCCTGGCTCCGACCAGTTTCACATGGAAACCGGCACTTCGAAAGGTAGGCGGCGGTAGATCGTCTAATCAGGTCCACGATCGGAATTACGATTCCTTTGTCAGTCTGCACTAGAAGATCTGACAAATTCACCACGGACGGAATCTCCTCAGCGTGGTGGCCGGAACAAGTCCGGCGAAGAGGCGGCGGCGCATGGGTGGCCGACGGCGGCGCGTGAGTTCGACCGAGAGGAGAGGAGGTGGGCGGCTGTTTTGGAGCTAGGGTTTAATGAGTGATCAAGTGTTGTGATTAATGCCCTAAGTATTTAATTAATAGACTTGTAGTGGGCTTGGTCCGGCCCATCTGGACATGGGTCAGGCCCAAGTCCATAAGAACATCCGATTCAATTAAATCATCACGGTTTCATCATAACTCCGATCGACGATCAGATCGGACCAATCGACTCAGTTTTAAAAATTGAATATTATGATGCGAAAAACAATTTTACAGATATCCTAGACCAAAATTACAGTTTAGCCCCTCAAATTTGGGAAATCGTAATTTGACCCCTGTTGACTTTTAGGAAGTCGCACTCCCTAAAATCCTCCTCCTATGCTCAACACGTTGAGCTCAGTTTCCATGCAGGAATCATGAATCCAGTACTTGTGTGACCTTAAATGGTTCAGGGATACAGCTAGCCGTGGACCCACAACCATTGTGATTCCGAAATCATAATTTTGGACTTGCCCATCGGATCATGGTAAAGCGCCTAGCAACATCGCCCCATGATCCCCTAGGTATCACTGATAGTGCCTGCAAGAACCAGTTGGTCGTGGTTAGCGTACAGTACGGTCCTTCCAACACATATATCCCGATCAGATCAACGACCATTGGTAAATCGAGAGTCGCTAGAGATCCGATATCTATGCATACATCTTGGAGATCAAATAGTGACATCGTGAGTGTTACTAGGCAAACCCATTTATCGAAAACACATCCAGTACTCTGGCCAGAGATTTATCACACTATTGTCTCCTAAGATAACATAGGATATCCACGCATGAAAGCGAGCGGTGAATCCTCGACAACGAAGCATCGACTCTTAAATGCATCGGGACCTCACCCAATCCCACCGCCTAATGACCCCAAATGGGTCGGCAAACGGGTCAAAGTGAGGCGCATATCATGTAGAGTCTCAATGACGTTTCGAGTATTGAGGACTAATCAGTACAACCAAGACCTCGGACTTATCCACTCAACAAATGGTAACCACTTGGAAAGTCTGAACGAGGGTAGTTCGATAGATCACCAGGTCAGTATCCGGTACAAAGTGAGGCGCATATCATGTAGAGTCTCAATGACGTTTCGAGTATTGAGACTAATCAGTACAACCAAGACCTCGGACTTATCCACTCAACAAATGGTAACCACTTGGAAAGTCTGAACGAGGGTAGTTCGATAGATCACCAGGTCAGTATCCATCTGCATTCTCAGAACATAACAATGTTCCCTACCAATGAAACATGGTACTTCACATCGCAGATGCTAGTCTCAAGCTCGGGCGGCCTTATCCTCATTTTGACGGCCCAATCGACTAGGAACTAATTCAGAATCCACAGTGACTATTACATGTGTTTCATGATACCCATCATATCCACTATCACATCTAACATACACTATGGTGCATTCTAGGTCTTTATCCAACACAATTGTTAACATTATAATCATAATGAAAATAAAGAATGCCGTAAAGAAGTGCGTATATCATAAATAAAGACTGTCATATACAAGAGTCTATAAAACCCACACGCCACAAGTTGGCTAGTTGGGCATCTACTCTAACAATCTCCCACTTGCCCTATAGCCAACTACTCATCAGTCGCAGTCCCATTGTTTCGCGATGTTTTTCAAACAACTGTCCTGGCAAGGGCTTCGTAAGTGGATCAGTAATGTTGTTCGCAGATGCGACTCTCTCAACTGCTATGTCACCTCTAGCCACAATATCACATTATGTGGTATTTCCTCAGTATATGTTTGGATCTTTGGTGAGACCTAGGCTCCTTTTCTTGTGCAACGGCACCCGTATTGTCGCATTACACCGGGACTGGACCAACTCCATCAGGAATGACGCCCAACTCTTGGACGAAATTCCTTATCCAAACCGCCTCTTTAGCAGCAGCTGATGCTACGATGTAATCAGCCTCAGTGGTTGAATCCGCAATGGTGTCTTGCTTGGAACTCTTCCAAGAGACAGCCCCACCATTGAGCATGAACACAAATCCATAGGTTGACTTCGAATCATCTTGTGCAACGGCACCCGTATTGTCGCATTACACCGGGACTGGACCAACTCCATCAGGAATGACGCCCAACTCTTGGACGAAATTCCTTATCCAAACCGCCTCTTTAGCAGCAGCTGATGCTACGATGTAATCAGCCTCAGTGATTGAATCCGCAATGGTGTCTTGCTTGGAACTCTTCCAAGAGACAGCCCCACCATTGAGCATGAACACAAATCCATAGGTTGACTTCGAATCATCCACATCACATTGTAAGCTAGAATCAGTGTAGCCTTCCAATTTCAGTTCACCACCCCCATAGACCATGAACATATTTTTAGTCCTTCGCAAGTACTTAAGAATATCTTTCACAGTCTTCCAATGCAATTGGCCGGGGTTGGCCTGGTAGCGGCTCGTGACACTCAGAGCATATGGGATATCCGGTCTAGTTGAGATCATGCCATAAATAATACTACCTATTGCCGAGGCATATGGCACACGTGTCATACTTTCTATCTCCTCATCAGTCTTTGGACACATAGACTTAGATAGAGTGACCCCGTGGCTCATAGGTAGGTGTCCTCTCTTGGACTCTTCCATAGAGAACCGCTTAAGTATGGTATCGATGTAGGTAGCTTGGGTGAGTCCGAGCATCCGTTTCGATCTATCTCGATAGATCTGTATTCCAAGAATATAGATGCTTCACCCATGTCCTTCATCGAGAATCTACTAGACAACCATACTTTAGTTGACTGCAGCATTCCTACATCATTTCCAATGAGTAGAATGTCATCAACATAATGTACAAGGAATGTCACAGCGCTTTTAACTACCTTCTTATACACACATGGCTCCTCGGGATTCTTGATGAAACCAAATTCCTTAATTTTTTGATCGAATCTCAGGTTCCAACTCCTCGATGCTTGTTTGAGACCGTAGATCGATCTCTGAAGTTTGCATACCTTACGATCACTTCCTACAGATGTGAAACCCTCAGGCTGCGTCATATATGCAAACCCATTTATCGAAAACACATCCAGTACTCTGGCCAGAGATTTATCACACTATTGTCTCCTAAGATAACATAGGATATCCACGCATGAAAGCGAGCGGTGAATCCTCGACAACGAAGCATCGACTCTTAAATGCATCGGGACCTCACCCAATCCCACCGCCTAATGACCCCAAATGGGTCGGCAAACGGGTCAAAGTGAGGCGCCTATCATGTAGAGTCTCAATGACGTTTCGAGTATTGAGGACTAATTAGTACAACCAAGACCTCGGACTTATCCACTCAACAAATGGTAACCACTTGAAAAGTCTGAACGAGGGTAGTTCGATAGATCACCAGGTCAGTATCCATCTGCATGCTCAGAACATAACAATGTTCCCTACCAATGAAACATGGTACTTCACATCGCAGATGCTAGTCTCAACCTCGGGCGGCCTTATCCTCATTTTGACGGCCCAATCGACTAGGAACTAATTCAGAATCCACAGTGACTATTAGATGTGTTTCATGATACCCATCATATCCACTATCACATCTAACATACACTATGGTGCATTCTAGGTCTTTATCCAACACAATTGTTAACATTATAATCATAATGAAAATAAAGAATGCCGTAAAGAAGTGCGTATATCATAAATAAAGATTGTCATATACAAGAGTCTATAAAACCCACACGCCACAAGTTGGCTAGTTGGGCATCTACTCTAACAATCTCCCACTTGCCCTATAGCCAACTACTCATCAGTCGCAGTCCCATCGTTTCGCGATGTTTTTCAAACAACTGTCCTGGAAAGGGCTTCGTAAGTGGATCAGTAATGTTGTTCGCAGATGCGACTCTCTCAACTGCTATGTCACCTCTAGCCACAATATCCCATTATGTGGTATTTCCTCAGTATATGTTTGGATCTTTTGATGTTCCAGCTGGTCCATCTTCCTCTTCTAGCGCTTGCAGCTGGTTCTTATCGTTCCAACTGGTTCACTATGCTCCAGCTGGTTCAACTTGGCCTCCGCCTGATTACGAACAACTGACTCAACTTTGGACGTCTCCATTGCTAATCCAGCTGCCGTTTACAATGATTAACCAAACTAGCTGTGAACTTTGTCTTTTCAAACCATCGACTGGACAGATTTTGCTACTGTTCATCTTCTTCTTCGATCCTAAAATCTGTACACTAAGTAGAATTGTTAGTAACACAATAATAAGTTTTGTGTAATTCAAAATTCAATCTGGATCTGTTGACACATATCCATCACATACTTTAGTTGACTGCAGCATTCCTACATCATTCCCAATGAGTAGAATGTCATCAACATAAAGTACAAGGAATGTCACAGCGCTTTTAACTACCTTCTTATACACACATGGCTCCTCGGGATTCTTGATGAAACCAAATTCCTTAATTTTTTGATCGAATCTCAGGTTCCAACTCCTCGATGCTTGTTTGAGACCGTAGATCTATCTCTGAAGTTTGCATACCTTATGATCACTTCCTACAGATGTGAAACCCTCAGGCTGCGTCATATATATCTCTTCCTTGATGTTTCCATTAAGGAACGCAGTTTTCACATCCATTTGCCATATCTCATAGTCGTATCATGCGGCTATGGCTAGTAAGATTCTAATTGACTTGAACATTGCGACTGGCGAGAAAGTTTCATCATAGTCAACACCTTGCCTTTGAGTGTAACCTTTCGCGACCAGTTGCGCCTTGTAGGTCAATACCTTACCATCAAGCCCAAGTTTTCTCTTGTATATCCATTTGCACCCAATAGGAACAATTCCTTCGGGAGGATTAACAAGAGTCCAAACTTGGTTCGCATGCATCGAGTCAATCTCAGACTGCATTGCTTCAAGCCACAAATTAGAATCAGCATCGGAAATTGCCTCCTTGAAAGTCCTTGGATCATATCCAACAACTTGATCACTTTGATCATCTTCAAGGAGGAACCCATATCTTTCAGGAGCCCTAGGAACCCTTTCGGATCTCCTAGGTGCGACCATTTCTGTTACTGGCTCTGGAGGCGCAAGAGATTCACTTGGTACTTCAGTTGGTTCTCGAACCTCTTCGAGTTCTACTATTTTGCCCTTTCTATCAAGTAGAATTCCCTTTCCATAAAGGTGGCATTTCTAGAAACAAACACTTTTGTTTCATTCGGATAGTAGAAGTAGTATCCAATAGAATTATTTGGATACCCAATGAAGTAGCATAAGATGGATCTAGTATCCAGCTTATCTCCCACTGTCTGCTTCACGTAAGCAGGACATCCCCAAATCCTCATGTATGAGTATTTGGGTGGTTTGCCCATCCATATCTCATATGGAGTCTTATCCACCGCCTTGGTGTGGACATTGTTCAACAACTGTGAGGATTGAGAAGTTAGATTTGTGATTAATTGATGGGATTTGGGATTAATCATGTATATTTTGAGGAATTTGCGAAA